>CP092095.1:2919728-2997228 GCA_029203775.1 Neoneuromus ignobilis | reverse complement strand
TGTATAAACCGTTAAGAATGTACGATTTTATAATACGATGATGGTGGTTTCGTTAAAACAAGCACTTCTGTGTGCGCCTGAGGAAATGGCTCCATTTGCGATTGACCGTATAAATCATACGGGAAAATGCCAATATGTGAAAGCTAATATGTCTTGAACCAGTTGACCGATTGTAGCATATGTACATCTACATATATGCATGCATGCATTCATGCTTTTATATACGAGTATATATATATATATATATATTGGGTTAATGGAAAATCCTTTTCATTTTAATGTTAAAAATATCAGTTATTTTTTTACACGATAGATTATATAATTTTCATTATTTCTTATTTCTATGTTCAATCTTTTAGAAAATGTTTTTGCCCTCATAAAAGGATATTGGTTTAGGTACAATGAATTAAAATTTCGAAAATTGTCAATACGATGAATTCCGAGCCTGTTGAATACATATCAGAAGGCTGCTCGACTTAAAATTTCTCAAAGGCTGTTAAATCTGTAAATAAGGCAGAGAAGGAATGAATTTTAAATCGTATTCTAAATCGTATATGGGTGCATCACTAGAAACTAAAGTTGAAAAATGATAACAGGTGAAACGCTTCTTATACAATTGACTTCTGACACTCCCCACTACTTCTTCGATACAAAATCAAAAAATTTCCAACCTAGTAACAAAAGTATTTAAATGTTAACAAAAATTATGTGAAAAAATGTTTTTTTAAAGTGATTATTTGATTATGGTATATATTTTTTTAATTCATGAATTGGTTCTAAACAAGGAAGGGTAAGGTAGTTGTACTAGTTAGGTGTAGTAGGAGTGTCCTTGACAATTTTATCGTGAGTTGTCGCATCTGTAAGGGAAAAAACGTTTTCTTCGTTCAATCCAATCACAATTATGTTTCATTTTCACCTTTTTTTTATTTTTAAAAGTGCATGTTCTTTTGTTAGTCTTGCCTATTTTTACTTTTCTGGCTAGGAGAAGTAGTTTGTCTCTTCTAGGTGTCGTTTTTATGTATGCTTCAATGTTAGCCGGTACCTGTTCCAATTGTGCTAGTCCTTGTTTTGATTGTATTTTGTCTTTACCTTGGACTATTCTCTCTGTTATGATTTTATTGATTCTTTCCGCGGTGTGTTTCCTTCTATCCACGTATTCGTTTAGTATTACGTTTTCGTGTTGATCTTTCGGTAACAAGCCTTCTTCATTTATGTTGATTATTTTTCTTTTGTAGGAGTTGATCGGTCCGTCTTTATATGGTACGGTGCCGGTATCGTCTCTACCTGAATGTATTGTTTGGTTGTCTTCTAATTCCCCATTGTTCTTAGGTTCGTTAACAGGTTCAGTGTTATTTTCTTTTAGAAGATCGTCGATGACATGTCCATGATTAAACGCTGATGTTTTTTTTGATTTGAATTTAAAAGCATTCGTTGACGAATAAAACGATGTGAAAATATCGAATGGTGAGTATTCAAAGCTTGAACATCTTCGTACATGAATTGTTTTATTTCACGTGTACTTCCAAACACTTTTGGACTTATCGAACGGCGAGTTTTGATTTTCCAAGTTCGGATTTAATTTAAAAACTTCCAGAAGGAACGGTTAAAGCCAACATTCAACTACGATTTCGGTTGTTAAACGATCGACGAGAAAACGTGTTTACGTTCGACTCTGACTTTGTTCAGACCGACTTAAATCATTATTTAGTTCATTTGTATTTCTACAGAATTTTTGTAAGTAGCAATGCATATATAAAAGTAATATAAATCATATGATAATGTACAGACAATGTAACATATTGTTATATATTATGAATTACTTTACGATCGAATGCTTTTTGTAATTACGAAATATTTATGAAAAATACAATACGTAGATAGAACACATGTACGACTGAATAAAAGAAAAGATCTATTCGAAATAAGATATTCCTTGTATTGGATAATTATGAAACTGACGTTCATTAAATAAAGAAATATTCGAACGAAATAAGATCCTGTGTATAATACAAGATAAGGGGAAAAAATTTAGAAAATTCAGTATTATTGAAAAGTCAATATATTAGTAACAACAATAGTAGATTGAAATGAACTCAATCGAGTCAGTGACATGTAAGAATATTTAGATTTAATAAAATCTAATTATAAATTGTTAAACAGTAAAAATTCGAATTTTCTTTATTAATATTTTAATCAATTGTTTATAAGTTGTAAAATTATCAATAATTATGAACAAATTACAATACAAGAGCAAATTTCAACATTGTTTATGAAAATAAATTAATAAAATAGAATTAATCGATGTTCTGTGAACTTGTCGCAGAAAAGTTACTATTCAAAAAAAAGTTAATCGAGCCTCCGAGCATAACAATATTAGAATGTACGAACAATACAATATAGTCGTTGTTCTACAATGTACCGTCCATTAATTTTTCCATTTTTGATAAATAAACGGAAAAAATTGAGTAAATCGAATTTTTACTGATACAAATCGAAGTGCAAATTTGAAAAATATCCATCGAAATAATTACATTATTGAAATTTTGACTGCTACGCTGCGTGCACTGTTCAAACCATGAGTATATATTTTCAGATATAGGTTCATATGAAGCATGAGAAACTGTTATGGTTTCTATGCTTTTAGAGCTGGTCTATAGTTGTTGGTTTATTTCTGTTAACCTCATTTTTAAGGCAACTCTAGAAAAGAAAATCGAATGACGTTAAGTCTATGCTCGTTGTAGGATCATCGTTTATAACACCATTTCTAGAAAAAAAAATTCGAAAACCTTTTCTTCATTTCGTTTATTTAGTCATTAGCGATGTGCCTCGAGTGTTTGAATTTTGGCTTTGAAATTCTCCTATCGATTTAATAAAAAAAAAACCCCTCTCAACATTGCATAATATCGCAGATTTTATTGTCAAAGTCCAACATCGAAAATTTTCAAAAAAAATATGTCTGATGCCTTTAATTCATTAACGTCCTCTGTAATCAAGCGGGTACACTTATTCAAGTGCTAATATCTAATGATCTATTTGATTTATACAGCAGTTGTTTTCTCAATTACCACGAGATGTGATAGTGGTAGTACATGTCAATTCTGCCATCTTTTGAAAATTGCATTGATAAAGTGACAATCTTTTATCGTTTGGCAAGGTAAATTAATTAATTTCTTTTTTTGTTTTTGTGTTAAAATTCGATAAATTCTGTATTCATTACGATCAGAGGTGTCCATAATATGAACATGTATTATTTTTATGTGATCTTTTGCATAGAATCTGTAAAAATCTAATCATATTTAATATTGCACTTAAGCAAGGGGTACAATGGATGCATGTATATAAAATTTTGCTACTTCTTTAGGTATAATTGAAATTGTGAAACTAACACAAAATCGATTATTTAGACGCGCTAATATGAGTACAGTAGGTCCGAAGAGGCTGTCAATTCTATTATAAAATGATGAAGACGATAACAATGAGTACGACTTCGTCATAGTACCACTTAAACCAAATGCTGTAACCGTTGAGGAGGAGGGAATCGATGATGATTTAGTATTCTCAGTGTTTTTGCTGGACATTCCATGAATTAGTGATAAAATACTTTGATCACCGCCCCACTAAACAGTTTATACTAGGTAAACTTCGGATATCGTATTTAGGCTGCTGTAGTTTCAACGGCTATTGCTAGCATTCCATATATACCGTAGAAAGACAAATATACTTTCTACAGATCTGCTAAGTTAGATAGTAGTTAAAAATGTTCAGAAAAGTTGCCCACAAACCCAACAGAGCATATTATCTATTTTGACAATTACTTCACTAGTTATAATATACTACATAATTTACTATTGTTAGGCTATAGGGCAATCGGCGCTGTAAGAAAAAATTGTATAAAAAAAGGATCTGTGTACTTATAAACTTTTGTTGCCGTAAAGTAATAAAAGGTGAATTGTCAAGCGTATGCCTGAAACTCATAAATATAAAAATTCGTCAGAACAAAGTAAGCAACAAAATGGAGAAATGTAGTAAGGAGAGAGGCGGTAAATACACGATATAAAAATTTAAGTAGAAAATGATCAGTTTTTTAAATAAATTACATTTTTACAATTATTTCATATTAAATAAGATTATTATTTATTTTCAAATTAAAACTTTTATAAAATTATGAATTATGAAAATTTATTCATTATCGTTTGGAATTTCTTCGATTTCCCTTGTTTCCTCCGGTGATGATTGAGTAGGTATAAACGATACAATTAAAATATTATATTTCCTAAGTATATCAATATTAAATTATGTTAATTATTAATACTATTTTAATCATTATTATATTATTATTTGTATTTATTAATATTATATTTTGTTATTTATTTTGAACTGTTCTTTAAAATAGAAAATCAATGAAAACTAAAAAAATTGTCTATCACTTATTTATTTTCATCGCATTTCCTTCGCATTGTTCATGAATGAACCTTTTATTCTATCAAAAGGATGTTTTCATTCCGTCATCGTTATTAATTTTCAGTACAACTGGCTACACTCTTCTCTATAAATTTAATTTCAGATACTCATTCTCAAATGATTTAGTAAGAAAGAACAGTTATGTATATGTTAAAAATATTTATAGATAGGTATCAGAGAAGCGGTAAGTAATTTTTGATTTCTCACAAAAACACATGAAGCACTTTTAATCAAATGCGAATTATTTGAAAGTTTGGATTTAAATCCAATGGAAATTAAATGCAAGAATCAGATTCTAGAACATATTTAGATACACCAAGACGAAAACGTTTACTTACATCTGAGTCACAAGAACTTGTAAAAGAAATAAATTAAATAAAATTTAAAAATTCATATTTATTTTTGGTCATCCAATATCTATAAATATTTAATTTCTATGAACGATTAAAATTATTTTTATTTTATATTTTGATAATTTTGAAAGTGACAATAATCGATTTTAGTTCAAAAATATATCTATAAAAGTTTGTGTACGTCAATAAAAAAATTGCAAAAATTTTTTTTTAAATTAAAATTATTATTTTATGTGATATTCTTTTCAATAAATAACGTCTTTTGAAAGATTTTACATCGATTTTACTAATTTCGAAGTATAATTGAGATTAACTTTATTAAATTTTTCTATAATCTATTCTTTAATGTTCTTTTCAAAGTATTGTTGTGTTTTTTAATTCGTCGTTTAACCAATTCCCTAGATGCATTATAGAATAAGAGTCGAATGACTAGAGAGAACCTTAAACACATTCCATAACGGTAACATATTTAAATATTTATATGCACATTTTTTAGGGTCGTTACATTGTTAAAAAATATAATCACTCACAAGGTCCATTTTGTGGACACTTTCAGGTAAATTGCTTTTTAAAATATTAGACAACCAAAAAAATTATGTCACTTTTAAGGTTAAAATAATGACGCTCTTATTTTTTTCTTAAAAAAACTTTATTTGTTAAAATATCTAAAGACTGTTTTTTTTTAGGTTAGATAAAACTTTTAAGAAGAAGAGCTGTCAAATCAGTTGTCAGTGACATTTGATTTAATATACTTTGGCAAATTATTATGAAACGTTTTGTACTTGAGCAACGTTTCCAAATTGTGAAAATTTACTTCAAAAATCAATGTTCCGTTCGCCAAACAAATAGAGCACTTCGTGAATTTTATGGTGCAAATAATCGGCCATCGGAGCAAGTTATTCGCAGAACTATCGATATTTTTCGCATAAATTATTCGCTACGTGATGAAACAACACCAACAAGTCTGTCTTCCTAAAATTTATAAAAAAATATTAAACTTAGACTAAAATATTATCAATTATTACGCATATGTATATATATATATATATATATATATATATATATTGGATCATTGCCAAAGTTCGTGCCCTATTTCAAAATGAATTGAGAGATTATTTATTTAACTAAACGATTTTATTGACACAATTAAGTAATCTTCATCGCATTATTCTATAGGTTTTTCCAACGTTGTTTTAATTTTTAGATTCCATTTTTATAAAATGCTGGTTGGTTTACAAGCGAGGAACGAAGTAAGATGACTTCTGAGTTCATCAATATTGTGAATTTTTTACATTTTAAACTATTTTGCAGCGATCGAAACTAATGATAATTTGTAGGGGCCATGTCTATAGAATACGATGGATGTTGAATAAGTTCCTTTTTTAACTATTTCAGTTTTTGTAAAGTCAGTTTTTCGACATGTGACTTCGCGTTGTCGTGGTGGAAGATGATGCCTTTTCGATTCACCAAAATCTAACGTTTTTCTTTGATTGCTGCGCTCAGTCCAGTTTAGTCAATTGTGAACAATATTTCTCCGCATCGATAGTCAGACCAAGCGGGAGCAGTTCAACATAAATAATGCCCTTGCAATCAGATAGCATCACCTTCATAGGATGCAAGTCAGCTTTAGCCAATGGTTCCCCGCTCTCATTTGTTTTTTCCAAGTTTACTTGCGCTGGACGTTGTTGTAGAGAATCCATTTTTTGTCGCCAATTACCATACGATTCAATAAAGGTTCTCTTTTAAAGCGTCCGAGCAAAGAAACGGTCTCAGCGACGCGATTCAACTGATTCCTGTCGACCAATGGATGTGGTACCCGTGTATCGAGCTTCAAAGTGAATCAAAGGTTCTTTAAATAACGAAATAACGGCGACTTATCAACGTTCAGTTTTTTGGCGATCTCTTCTGTTGAAATTCGTGAATTATTCTCAATTAAAGTACGCATAATATCATCATTAGTAGAGCATTCAGATCGTTGTTGGACGTCGAGATTAAAATCGCCCAGTCGAAACTTAGCAAACCATTTTCTACATAACAATCAACAGTGCCTCCCAGCGGCTTTCTTAACGATATCTATCGGAATCGGACACAAACTTTTGCAACAATTCAATGTTTTCTTTTTAAAAATTTTATTGATCCGACAAAGACACTCGTCGATAAAACGACGGTTTTTTTAATATATCAGCTATTAACATATGGTATTAAAACTAAGCTAAAATTTATCTACCGATCATTTTTACCAAAAAACATTGAGAATTAGAATTGAAAACGAATTCAGTCGTACGAGGACGTAAACTTTTTCATTTTTGTTACACTATTACGTTAACACAAATGAATTATTACTTTCAACGTCAAAATATACGAGGATGTGGAAATATATTGAATAAAGAACAGAACTATAAACTCACGATTCCAAATTCTAAGATACCGAAATGTACTGACTTCCAAAAGCAGTTAAAAAAGGAAACAAGATGCGGCTGATGGTATCTGCAATTAACTCTCCACTTTGTTTAATTTTCAGATAGTTAACTTGACAGTTTAACGAAATGGAAATAAAAGTACGAAATATGTCGATAAAAAATTCATATGAATTTATTAATAAAGTTAGAAATATCAAACTCAATGAATATGAAACGTTTATATCCTTCGATGTAAAACCACTGTTCCTCAGTATACCAATTAAAACCATATTAAATTACTTGAAAACTTTCTTAGAAAAATAGAAATTGGAGAGCTAAGAAATAAACATATATACACACCTTAAAGAATTGTATATGGAACAAAATTACTTCCAAATTGAGAACACATTCTACCGACAAACAGAAGGCGCAGCTACAAAAAAACAACTTGTCTACTTTCTTTGAAAACCCTTTCGTGCGTGGTATTATTTCAAATTAACAATGTATTCTCACTGTATTTTTTTATTACTTCATTCTTTTTGACATACTGTCGACAAGATTACACACTATTTCGATATTGTGATTTATACAATTCGGTAAGGTTTTTTGGTTCTAGTTTTTATTTACCAAGTTGACCTTTAAGAATATTCCACAAATTTTCGATTGAAGTGATGTCAAAACTAGGGTTTTGACATCACTTCAATCAATGAAGTATCCGGCATAGGTGCCGGATACTTCATTGATTCAAAATTTTACCAGCGAAGTTCTTTCCTTAACTTTATTTTCTAAATATTTTTGACCATTTTCAAATTGGAATTTGGAATTATGAAATTCTGAATAGAAAAATTTAGATATTTTTTTAAAATTATTCATATATTGCTCTTTTTTCATTATGCTGTTAATTTTTGAAATGTTCTAGGTCATGACGTGAAAAATAGCCCCAGACCGTTATTGATTCATCGTATTGCTTGAAAGTTTATTTCACTCGTTCTGGCTGAAAACGCTCACCTTTCTTAAACCAACAAAATAATCTGCATTCTGAGCAACAAGGATTCACCTTTGCTCATCAGATCATACAACTCATCTTCATTATTTAGATGTTCAGTTTTCATACTATTTAGTGAATTTTTAACTGCCTTTAATATTTTTTTAATTAGTGTAAATTTTTATTTCTTTTCAGTTGATAATAAACCATTGTTGTACTGGATCTTATAGATATGGCAGTATTGACTCGTACTCTTCACAGTAGTATTAGATGCTTTTCCTAGATCTTACTAATCTTCTAACGATACATATATTTTAAAGAGTAATATTTTTTTATTGAACTTTTTTATTTTTCCTAGTATCTAAACCACTTTTTCTTCGATAATTTATTACAATTTGGTAATCAACTTTAAATTTTGTTAAGCATAGCCATAAATGATAGCTCTCTTTCTCTCTCTTACACATACACTCTTAATAATAACATTTTTCTTTCCCATTTCATTAACTGCTTTATCTATTATAAAATCTGTTGTTAAAATATTGAACGAATTTTTTTTTCACTATAAAACATTCAATAAATCTTTCCACTTTAAAATATTCCATATGAACGATAAAATTGGTCACCTGCAAATACAAATATCTAGAAAAATGAGAAAGTGTGAAACTATTTATTTAACTACACTTATTGACATGATTAAACCTCTAGAAATTCTACAGCCGTACATATTTATTTTTGTTAAACTATTTACAAACATGTGTAAAGCAAACGGGGTAGATGAGAAGATAAAACAAAAATGTCAATGTTTTGAAAAACTGAAATTTATATTTTAAAAATAAAACTAAATACGTTAGACACTGCCTCAACTTGGTAGGTAATATGTTTATATATATATATATATATATATATATATATATATACAGGTAATCCCCGTATAACACGGTTTCATTTTAACACGGTTCGAAAATTGGGGAAATCCTCATACAAAATAGCAACCTAGAACACGGGTTCACTCTAACACAGTTTGAGAATTAGATAAATCCCCGTACAAAGCTTAAAGTTTTTAAAAACAAAATTCGAAATTAGGTAATTCTCCGTACAACAAGGAACGAAATAAGAGCTTTTAAGTACACAAGATATCTCATTGGAAATTTTTCATTGAAGCGTGTATGTCGTAACAGATTTTCCTGCAGAATTTTGAAATTTATTAGAATTTGAAATCATTTTCTTTCGTGGAGTATTGAGTACATTTTAAAACTTTGTGTTTTTCTTTTTACTACATTCTACACAGATTAAAAATTTTAGGGTGTGTATTATTCAATCTTTTTTAGAAATGGTAGTTATGTTTTTCATTTTTGTGAATTAATTTGTAGCCCTGAACTATGTCTGGCGGAAATAAAAAAAATACTTTTACAAAGACATTTCATCTCGGTAGAACAAAAATTACAGATTTTACTCTCAGCTAAAAGGAAGCAAACTAAAACAACAGATTTTTTGCGAAAAGTAGAGCATAGAGCTCAAGATAATGCTGAAGAAAGTTCAGAGGATAAGGATATCTTGTCGAAAAGAAAACCCCCTCGGTTAATGGTGGTGCTTACTAGTGATGACGAAGAAAAGATTATTTAATACATATTAATATGTAATACTTTAGATGAAAATTACTTTAATAAATATATTTCTTTTAATTATAAAAATATAATAGTATGTTTTTCTAATTTTTAGAAACTAACTCCATTTTTTGAATTAGTTCTTTGTTTCGTATAACGCGGATTTGCATAACACGGCATTTTTTTGGAACGTAACAACTGTGTTATACGGGGGTTACTTGTATATATATATATATATATATATATATATATATATATATATATATATATATATATATATATATACGAGGGTTGTTTGATAGGTATGGTAAATTTTAAAATTGATGAACAATTTAAAAATTTATTAAATTTTTATATTTTATGGTATTTCTTTCACCATACTTATCAAACGACCCTCGTATATATAGGACAGTAAAATTGAGAAATCAGTTTGAAACAAAATCGCATATTATGAGGTCAGATATTTCTTTATGTTTAAAAAGAAAAGTTTTCAATCAATGTATCTTATCTTTTCTCAGTTATGATATTGAGACATGGGTCTTGAATACCAGAATAAGTAAGCGGTTCCAGATAACACGCAAAGGAAAATGGAAAAATGTATGCTAATAATAACAAGAAAAAAATAGAATCGATTAGATTAAAACGAACACAACATTTTAAGATATATATATAGCAAAAGTAAGAAGTTTGAGATGGAAATGGGTCGGTTATATGGCAAGAAAGGAGACGGATTATAGACAATGGAAGTTATTGATTGGGAACTTAGATATATTAGAAAATTTAGAAAAGACACGTGGACAGATAAGACAGAGATATAATTAAAATCGTCGGAATAGACTGAAAGAAAAAAACATTGTATTAGAAATTTTGAACATTATTGATCAGTTTCGAAGAAAAATATTCTAAAACAGGAAGTATATAACATGACGACATCAGATCTGCACTTTTAATAGAATGTAAATATATTGCAATGGATATAACGAAGGAAGAATTTACTTTGTTTTCAAATAGACTAAAGGAAGTTATAAATAACGCTGGCTGTACTTACTCGTAATAGTGCAACCAGCGTTATTTCTAATGAAATAAGGTATGTTTACACAAATGAATTTTAACCCCAACACCACAATAAAGGCACTAATGATGATGGCGTCGCCATCGAAATGCATCAGCCGATATAATTATATTCTATATAATTATAAATAATAAGTGATTATTGAACACTTTAAGTTATTGTGGTGTTTGGGTTAAAATTCATTTGTGTAAAGCGAATCAGCCACAGTTCCAAAACAACAAATAAATAAAGTATGCTATTTTATGATTTTTTTTTATAAATACCCGGATATACAAATCGCGTGTCTGACCTAATCTAGAGCAGGTTTTTTTGAAGGCATTTTTCGGAGGCGGAACTGCTATTGTCTCTTTTTCGGATGCGGAACCCTTGATGCACCACACCATTACCGCGTTTTTTGAAAATATTTTGAAAATATTTCCTTGGTCTATATCAAAACACAAACACCTACCTTCACTGGATACTGGTAAAATATCTTAACAGATAACAGACCACATCGACTTATTATCTTATTTACTGTAAAATTTATGTATATATATATATAATATTATATATACTTTAGATCAATAAATTTTATTTGAATTTCCATAAGATGCTTATAGACAGAGAAAGACGTATGCGCGTCGCTTTTATAAGTTAAGCTAAGTAAATAGCTGAGCGCGTCATTACGTGAATTGTGTTTAAATAAGAGTGTTATTTAATGTAATTACATTGATATTTTTGGTAAGTATATTAATTTATATAATCTCATATTATAATAATAAGCTAAATAATACTAAATTACATCCAAGTGGTATTTAAAAATTTATCAAATCAACGTGAAAATGAGGTTATATGTACATGTATACAAAACATAGATATAGTATTTTATAACGTTATGTATATACATTTGATCTATTTATCAAATAAAAGAAATACAATTAAAACACATGGTATTTAAAAATTATCGAAACCTATTACAGTTTTGATGTTATCTATTGTTTTATTTGTAACAATTTCTCACAATAACTATGAATTCTTTATTCTCAGGTGTCATTTTGAAGATTTATTGAATTTTATGTGGTGTTATAAAATTATCAATTATCTATAAATAGTATCTAAATAGATGCTATTTATTGCAGGTAGATATTATTTGTGAGTATTTCCTTTAATTGTTTAATTTTTAAAACATTGATCTAATTGTATACTATATATTATACAACAGTAATATAATAGTAATTAAAAAAAATGTTTTTACAGGCTTTAAGATGGTAAAGTCTATTGCGCAAAAATTTTACTTATCAAAAACTAATTGTATCGTTTATACCTACTCAGTCACCATCGGAGGGAGCAATGGAAATCGAAGAAATTCCAAACGAAAACGAATAAATTTTCATAATTCATAATTTTATAAAAGTTTTAATTTGAAAATAATTGTTAATCTTACTTAACACATTGTATGCGGACAAAGTCTCGACGACATACTATTACTACAGTGCGAAAGATCATCATCGAGACGTGTTGTCCGCATACAATGTGTTAATATGAAATAATTGTAAAAATTTAATTTAATTAAAACATTGATCATTTTCTACTTAAATTTTTATCCCGTGTATTTATCGCTTCTCTTCCTACTACATTTCTGCATTTTGTTACTTGCTTTATTCTGAAGAATTTTTTTATTTTATTGTGTTACTTCATCTATTTCTAATTATTGAATGAAATGATTTTTTTCTATAAAAAGAATGAAACTGTCAATGCACATGATAGTTGATAAGAAAGAGAATTATGCAATATTTTACAAGTCAAAATTATTTTTGTATTATATTTAGTCAGTACAGTTGTAATATACCAATAATTTTGTCAGATATATATTATACAATAGGTGGTATAGTGATTAGTATTATTGCCTACCGTCCGTAAAAAATGTATTCAATCTCTGGTTAGAAATACGGACAGGCGAATTTCTTTAGCTGAGATGTAAACAACATGTTTAGGAAAAAAAATTAAAAAAAATCTCACCGACCTGCATAGTTAGAGTAGTAAGTATGATGAAAAGCAAGTGAGTCAAAAACAAATATCATTGAATGAGCATTTTTTCCAAATCTGGACTATTATAAGTTGATATGATAATGATTATACATACATACATATATATATATATATATATATATATATATGTATATATATATATATATACGAGGTCGTTTGATAAGTCCGTGTAAATTTCGAAAGATGGCACCACTGGTGCATATCGAGGTTATTTTTAATTAGTAGCACCTCTTGGAAGAACACACATCAAGTTTCAGCCATATCGGTCTATTCCTTTGTGTTTGACAATCGTTGGAATCAAGGAAATCGAGTGATTGTCAAATAATGGACGAAAAAGAATTTCACGTGTTGATTAAACACTACTTCATTAAAGGCAAAACGCCTCAGGAGACTAAACAGAAGCTTGATAATCATTATGGTGACTCTGCATCTTCGATTAGTGCGGTTTATAAGTGATTTCAAAATTTTCGGAGTGGCCATATGAGCACAAGAGACGCTGAACGTTCTGGACGCCCTGTTGAGGTCACCACTCCAGAAATCATTGATAAAATCCATGATATGGTGATGGATGACAGAAGAGTGAAAGTGCGTGAGATTACTAGTGCTGTAGGCATCTCGTGTGAACGGGTACATAATATTTTGCACCAACATTTGGACATGAAAAAGCTATCCGCCAGGTGGGTGCCGCGATTGCTCACGATCGACCAAAAACGAGGTCGTCTGAAGTGTTGCAAGAACGGTTTGCAGCTGTTTCAGCAAAATCCGCAGGACTTTAAGCGTCGTTTCATCACTGTAGATGAAACATGGATACATCACTACACTCCTGAGACCAAAGAGCAGTCTAAACAATGGGTTATCAAGGGGGAATCTGCTCCGAAAAAGGCGAAGACAATTCCTTCGGCCGGGAAGGTTATGGCGGCTATCTTTTGGGATTCGCAAGGAATAATCTTTATCGACTATTTGGAAAAGGGTAAAACCATTACAGGTGCATATTATTCATTGTTATTGGATCGTTTTAAAACCGAGTTGCGAGAAAAATGTCCCCGATTAGCCCACAAAAAAGTCCTCTTTCATCACGACAACGCACCAGCTCACACCTCAGCAGTTGTGGCCGCAAAACTAATGGAAATAGGGTTTCAAATCGTTTCACATCCCCCCTATTCTCCAGACTTGGCTCCATCGGACTATTATTTGTTCCCTAATATGAAGAAATGGCTCGCGGGAAAAAGATTTTATTCGAACGAGGAGGTGATTGCAGGAACGAATGACTATTTTGCAGACTTGGACAAATCCTATTATTCGGAAGGGATCAACAAACTAGAGCAGCGTTGGATGAAGTGTATAAGCCTAAAAGGAGACTATGTTGAAAAATAAAAACGATTTATTCAAAAAAATGAAGCAGTTTTTATTTTTACACGGACTTATCAAACAACCTAGTATATACAGCCTTGCTCATATCTAGGGAGCACCCTTAATTTTTATTCTGAAAAATTAAATTTAACATAATTTTTTTACAAAATGAATTATTTCATTGTTTTTTTATTTTTTATTATTTTTTAATATTTGGTTATGTCTCTTTTGGCTTTTAAGATTGCAGTTATACTTTTAGTTAGATTCTGAATTAAACTTCTACAAATATCAGGATCATTTTTTCCCATTTCTGTTTTATTTTTTGTTGCAACTCTTCTTTCATTTTGACATTATGTTTTAATGTTTTACATCATTTTTCTTTAATATTAACCATAAATTCTCAATCAGATTTAAATCCAAAGATTGAAGTAACCACTACAAAATGCTAATGCGTTGACATTGCAACTTTTTATTTCACAAAATCTGTAAGTACATGACTGAAGATATCTGATTGTAATAAAACCGGATATAACCAACAAACAGTAATTACAAAAACGGTATTTCCTAGAATTAATTAATCGAAGGGAAAATAATTCAAAGAATTGTAGCTGTTCCAAACATATAAGCAAGGCTTTATATATATATATATATATATATATATATATATATATATAAAACATATCAAAAAAATTATATCAGTCAATTGATAAATGGAAGCTTCAATAACTACTATTACTAGATCTTCTTAAACATCTTCCTGAGACATTTTCATTTTTTCATGTCCACCGCCAAATTCTTCTAACCCTCGTCATTAATATGTCTTACGATTTCATTTCCCTTTATGTTCCCAGATAACTTTTAAAATAATTTTAATGATTATAATTATTAACATAAATACCAACGACAAAAATACATTAATTATAATATTTCAAGGAAAAAATTCTAGATCGAATTAATAAAGATCCTCACAGAAAACAGTTTTTAAATTTTGAAGGAGTTCATTGTGTAGCCTCCAGTTAATGAACTCAAATTTAAAGTAATTTTTACCTAGTATTAATTTTCTAATTTATATATATATATATATATATATATATATATATATATATATATATATATATATATAGAGAGAGAGAGAGAGAGAGGGAAAGTACATTATTTACAAACTATTATTTAAAATAGTATATTTTAAGTTTTTTATTTATTGTTAAAACTATTGACTTTTCGATGATTTTTATTTGAATTTATTTTCTTTTAAACTAATGACCTAAAACTATGTTTTAGGCTCCGTCATCAGTAGAAAAATAAAATGGAATTTCAGATGAAAAATGTTCAAGAGCTGTTTGTATACAACTAACAATCAATATGAACATTCGTACCAAGCATGAAGATTATATTTTTTTAAATATATTTGCACATCTGGTATGTAACAGTTTTTATTAATTTTAAGAAAATGGCAAAGGTAATATCATCTGTTGTAAATACAATATAAATAATATTAAATTCGAAATACTACAGTGGACATATTATGTTGTGTACAAGATAAATAGTTCTTGAAAAGTAAATACTGTTTTGAGTCAGACTCTCGTCTGCGACAACTTCTTTTTAGAATTGAATGTGAGCGGAATTATAGTTAATAACGCTAAACATACTGAAAAATAAAATTATATACAAATGAATGAACCATAAATTTAATGAATTTCTTTTTATTGGTAACTACATACATAATTCATAGGTTAATATTTTAAATGTTATTTTGGAATTTAAAAAAAGATAAATAGCTCTACTTCTGAACTTGTTTAAATATTCTTATATTTTATAAGAGAAAAATAATCTTGTTATTGTTTAGCAAATTGCATAAATTGTTTTAAGCGTAGATGTTAACACTGTATATTTTTATAGAAAAAAAACTCTCCGGTGGAAAAGGTTCCGAGGTAAGCAAAACTAAGAAAAACAACTTCAATTTTAGCTCATCATATAACTAGAATGACATAATCCAAAAAAAACTCTAATTGTCATTTTAAAAAAAAATAAATATAGAAAAGTCAGTAAAAGTGTATATTAGAACGATATGTAGATGTTTGAATAAGAGTAATATTTTTGGTGAATTGTACGAGAGACTTCAGTTGCTACAAATGAAAATCGTGATCATCATTCAGTATTTAGTAAGAACTCGTTGAATGGAAACAGAACCAGTTGAAAAATATATAATTTACGAATGAAACGATATTTAATTGAAGTAAGTGGGATAAAAATACGTAATGTACGTACGACGTTCTTATTAAACAGAATTCGACCCAACATTCATGAACTTCGAACAATGAAACATCGAGGTGGAAGTCTGAATGTTTGGAGACACTTTTTTTCAAGAAGTGTTCGTTTCATATATTATATTAAGCAAAATTATCAATTTTATACTTATCCATTAGTACTTTAGAAATCATCTCAGTTATTTGATGATGAGAATTCACCCCTAAAATGGTAATTAGTTCAAGTCAATGATTCCAAACACGCCGCCACTTTTTTTTATTTCTAAATCTAAAAACCTGGCTCAGAGGATAAAATTTTTTGTTAAATGAGGAGGTCATTGCCGCCGTAGACGAGTATTTTCAGGTTTGGATTCAAACTACTTTTCCAAAGGGATAAAAAAATTGGAGCACCGTTGGACCTAGTGTATAGAGTTCGAAGGAAATTATGCTGAAAAATAAAAAAAGTTTTTCAAAAAAAAGTTCTTTTTTTTAACTTTTTTGCCATACGTATAGAACGACCCTCGTAAGCCAGATATATATCGGATTGAAAACCTATAAGATTTGATAAAAAAAAATAAGAACATATTCGTTTCGGAACTTGGACGAACTTTTTAAGGCAGTAAAAAAATTTGTCAAAAGTAGAATTGTGTCAAAATAATGCATTTTATATATATATATATATATATATATATATATATATATATATATATATATATATATAAGAAATAAAGAATAAAAAAATTCACCGACAAAATATTATTTAAAAAACTCGACAATTTAGTTTCATTAATTCGTTGTTAATTCTTTTTTAACCATTAAACATTTTTGGTAATTATAATCTTATGTAAAAAATTGATATATATTATAATTATTTTGTTGAATTGTCACTAAGTCATATTTCTATTTTTCTATAATTCATTATACAAACGATAATTTTATGAAATTTCGTAATTTTTCAGTGGTTGCTAATTGCATGACTGTATATATATATATATATATATATATATATATATATACATATATATATGGTATATCAAAACGGTGTGAAGAAAATTTCTAACAAAGGTTATTAAAATTTTCAATTTGCAAGAAAAGTATTGTTCGAAATTTCAAAATCGTTAGATTTTATCTGATCTGATAATCGAATATGAGACAACAGTTCATTTTTAATGAAAACAATAAACATATACTAAAATTTTTGATGTTCTCCTAAGATATTATAGAATTACTAATAGAAGAGGAAATCGATGAAGCAGATTCTGTTGAAATGGCAATGAATTTTACCAGTCAATTCTAAAGATAATAGTACAGACAAAAGTGTTTAAGTTCAAAATTTCATGCTGAAAGCATACTAGAAGTGATTAACTGATTCAAACAATTAAAATAAACATTGTTTCACTTAAAATAGTGCAACATTCACAAGAGAAAACTATACAAATGTTAAATTCTATATTATGAAATTTGCAAAGATCAATCGAGAAGAAACAAGTAAATGAAATAACCGATTTCTTGACGAAAGGAGAACGTAGGAGATATTTTTTTATGAAAGAAAATGTTTTTATTCGAATGCTTTTGAAAGTGATGAAGAAAGAAATAAAGTTTACATTCAACATTATACATTTTAATGTAAATTAAGTTTGATATTTTGTCGATATTTTAATTAAATACATTTGTGAAAATTATAAAATAGGCGCAAACCTCGAGCAGCTGGAAGACAGCATCTGGAGAACAGTGGGTTTTTTCTCTCGTAAGCTCAGTCCGACCGAATCACGTTATAGTACGTACGATCGTGAATTGCTAGCTATCCACGCTGCCATCAAGTTCTTCGGGCACCTGCTCGATGGACGTCAATTCGTCATTAAGACAGACCATCGTCCTTTAGTGTATGCCTTCTCACAGAGAGCTGACAAAGCCTCACCGAGACAACTTCGCCAGCTAGACTTTATCTCACAGTTTAGCACTGAGATCGTGCACATCAAAGGTGAAGAAAATGCTGTGGCCGATGCACTTTCACGCATCAACTCTATCTCAATGCCAGCACCTCTCTCCCCGGAAGTCATAGACACAGCCCAACGAGAGGACGACGAGCTTAAGAAAATCAAACAAGGAACATCCCTCAACCTCCAGCAGCTGTCACTTAACAACTCCAACATCTACTGCGATGTTTCTTCTGGGCGTGTGGGGCCTTATATTTCATCAAGTCTCCGCCGCCAGGCGTTCAACTCGGTGCATGGTCTGTCGCATTCTAGTGGTCGACTAACCTCTCGCCAGCTCAAAGAAAAAAAATTCGTGTGGCCCAGCATTAAACGGGATGCGTTGAAATGATCACGCATGGAGTGCATTCCGTGTCGACGGTCAAAGATAAATCGGCACAACCGTCTCACACCAAATCACATCGACGTGCCGGACAACCGTTTCGACCACATCCATCTGGACTTAATTTACCTACCACCCGTCAACAAGCTGTGATACTGTCTACACCACCCAGGACCCGTGCAAGAGCTAAGGAAAAGGTCTCGTTTCCTCCTGACTGAGTCAGGGTCACTGGGGAGGGAGTAGCTGTGGTGGCTGTGAATGTAGCTACGGCGGCTATGAATTTAATGACAATAGCCGATCAATTTTTGTCAACAACGATACATACGCGAGTGTGGAAAATTGTGCTGTGAAACAATTCGTATATTCGAACAACCGGAGAATACGATTCTTTAACTGTGCTGGGCTTGGTGCTGCGACAGTGTGCGAGCCGAAATTGATCTCAAAGGTTCGCTGCCCGTATGTCAGATCTTCGTGTCGTTGGCTGCTTGCAATACGAGTTCCGTTGGCTTAAGTGTTTCTTTGATTAATGCTCGACATCCATCTGTACTTTTGTAAAGTTGAGACCGATCTTATTAATCAGTTTTTAAATCTTTAAAAATCTTTTTAACTCAGTTCTTTTATCAACAGAGAATTTCTAGTTTTCCTAGAAGTTCTAATTAAAGATACATACTGATCAGTCACATATATAAATACAGGTTTTTTTTTACTTTTTCACAGATCTTTCAATAATGCTGTGGATTATTTCTCCCTGATTCTGTTTGTGACCCCGAATGAAATATTTGTGAATTATGAAATTTATTTCAAAATTTTCAAATGCTTTCAAATACATTCTAACAATAAATTTGTAATGAAAATAAAAATTATAATCTATTGTCATAATTAGTTTATTCATATATCAAATAAGTGATCAATTTTCATTTTTGTTCTTACCAAGTTTTTTTTTCTTTGATGTTGAATGTTACTGTAATTCTATAGCTGTTTCATTAGAAAAAGTGAATAATGTCAGAAGCAATTGATGCACATAACTCAGAATATCCACATTATTTACTCATGTTATAGTTTCTCCGACACTGTGACATAGTGTTTTTGCTGGATTTTTCAGTAATAATAGTTAACATTGTTGGAAGAAAAACTAGTTTAAGTAGTGTGTTGTGGAATTTGTTTTCAGTTCAAGTTCTGTTGTATATATATATATATATATATATATATATATATATATATATATATATATATATATGAGTATATACAGCTGGGTCTATTTTTGTGCAGATTATTTTAATGCGATTTTGAAGTTATGCAGTTCATATTTCTTCTTAATATCTTTTTATGCGAATTTTTTTAATACGATTTTTAAGTTATGCGATTCATATTTATTTTTAGTATCTTTTTATGCCGATTTTCTTAAAGAATTCCTTTAAGTGGTTATTTAATTCAATGAAAAGCTCTTCAGTTTTATGAACAAATGAAGGAATCAGAGTCATTTACTTCCGCTTCTCAAACTGATAAGGAATTTCCGGCTAGCAAAAGATGGTTAACCGGGTTTTTAAAAAGTAATGCACTGCATAACGTGAAGTTTACGTGCGCGATTGCATCGGTAGATAAAGAAGCTGTCAAAAGTTTTCCATAAGAGTTAGCCAACATTATTAAAGATGGTGGATATGGTTTACATCGAGTATTTAATGCCGATGGAAAAAAACGTATATGAAGCAAAAAGGTCTCGATTTCAAAATTTTATTACTTGTTAACAACGCACCAGGTCATTAATGTTTAGAACATCCGAATGTAAAGATGATGTTTTTTCCACCCAATACAACAAGCATTATTCAGCCATTAGATCAAGGTATAATTGTTACTTTTGACAATATTACGTTGAACGCACTTTTTAATTTATATTGAATAAACTAGAATATAAGTCAATATCAGTAACTGACGCTTGGAAATTTTTTCAATCGTTGACTTTATAAATCATGTTGTTTTTGCTATTACTCAAATAAAAGCACACACTTTAAATGCCTGTTGGAAAAAGACTTGGCCTACGTATCTTGAAAACAGTGCAGCTATTCGCTTTCTTTTTTCTTTTTTTTTCTAAATAGTGCAGCTATTATTGCGATGATGATTAAAATATGTATGAAAAATTCTAAAATAAATTACATATATGTACATATTGCTTTGAATAAAATTAAATAGTTAATTAAAAAAAAGTGTATGTGTACTTATATACACATGCCAGAAGTGAAACTTCTTTTCAGTAAAGTAATAAAAAGGTACACGGACAAGCGTATACCTAAAAATACAAATTCCTCAGGATAAAGCAAGTAACAAAATGAAGAAATGTAGTAGGGAGAGAAGCGGTAAATACACGGGATAAAAATTTAAGTAGAAAATGATCAATGTTTTAAATAAATTAAATTTTTACAATTATTTCATATTAACACATCGTATGCGGACAACGCGTCTCGACGATGTTTTTCGTTCTCTAGTAATAGTATGCGAAAGACGTCGTCTAGATATTGTCCGCATACAATGTGTTAAGTAAGATTAATATTTATTTTCACATTAAAACTTTTATAAAATTATGAATTATGAAAATTTATTCGTTTTCGTTTGGAATTTCTTCGATTCCCATTGCTTCCTCCGGTGGTGACTGAGTAGGTATAAACGATACAATTGGTTTTTGATAAATAAAATTTTTGCGCAATAGACTTTATCATCTTAAATCCTGTAAAAAAACATTTTTTTAATTACTATTATATTACTATTGTGTAATATATAATATACAATTAGATCAATGTTTTAAAAATAAAACAATTAAAGGAAATACTCACAAATAATATATAACGGCAATAAATAGCATCTATTTAGATATTATCTATAGATAATTGATAATTTTATAACCCCACATAAAATTCAATAAATCTTCAAAATGACACCTGAGAACAAAGAATTCATAATAATTTTAATATAACATTTTTTGCTAAGTGTAGAATAATTTGATCATAATTATAAATAAAATTATTGTGAGAAATTGTCACCTATAAAACAACAGATAACCTCAAAACTGTTAAAGGTTTCGATAATTTTTAAATACAATGTGTTTTTAACAGTATTTCTTTTATTTGATAAATAGATTAAATGTATATACATAATATTATAAAATAATATATCTATGTGTTGGTATACATGCACATAACCTCAATTTCATGTTAATTTGATACATTTTTAAATACCATGTGGATGTAATGTAGTCTTATTTAGCTTATTATTATAATATGAGATTATATAAATTAATATACTTACCAAAAATATCAATGTTATTATATTAAATAACATTCTTATTTAAACACAATTCACAGATTCATTGTAAACACGCTGTACTATTTACTTAGCGTACGTTGTTCTAACATATTAAACTGACGCGCATGCGTGCGTGATGGGCTTCATTATGTCTACCATCTAAGCATTCTATGCAAATTCAAACAAAATTTATTGATCTAAATTATATATATATATATATATATATATATATATATATATATACATAAATTTTACATCAAATGAGCAAATGAGTCGATGTGGTGTGTTATCTGTTAAGATATTTTACCAGTATGCAGTGTTTGTGCAGGTGTTTGTGTTTTGATGTTTTGAAAATGTGACCGCGGGAAAATTTTCAAATAAACCGCTGAGAAAATGTGAGCATTCGACTTTCGTTACGTAGATCTCTATTATGTGGTTTCCGCGTCACGTAAAAATTTTATCCCAACGCCGCTAAAGAAGTTTCACTTCAAAAAGTATGTAAATATATATATATATATATGTACACACCCATGCCTCAATTTACGCGGTACTTTCTATACGCGGTCAGATAGATTTCATTTTATATAATTTTTCATGGAATTTATTATATATCAGAGTGACGCAAATTCTTACTTGATCGTATAAAAGTACGATATAAATATATAAAAGGTTGATTGTTTTCAATTACAGTACCGATAATGACACCGAATAAAATTTATCTACTTTTGTTTTCTAAAACGTCATTATTTTTTTGTTAAACTGTGTGGAATAAATATGTGTTTCTACAAATTTACTAGTTTTTATTTCCCAATATTTTTTCTATTCTAATGACAGACTTAATTAACGCGATTTTCATTCGCGTAAAACAAATCCATGTGGAACGGATACTCGGTGTAAATTGAAGGACGGGTATATATATATATATATATATATATATATATATATATATATATAAATTACGTTTTCAGATATATTTCAATAATTAAAAAATAAAAGAAACAATAATAATTGTAAGTAAAGCGTAATTTATTTATTCCAAAATTAAAGTTCCACCTCACTTCATACCGGTATACAGACGGCATGATTGTACACTAGTTAATTGCATTACAAATGCCTACCCTTATATACTAAATGGGTCGCAGATAGGCTTTCTTATTTGTGAAAGTTAAAAATTCTCAATAGTAATTTCCAGTATGTGTTATTGTGGCGTACGTGATATACTTGCGATTTTCAAAGTAAAGTTTTCCTGGAAAAATCAAAATTTTCCGAAAAAAATTAAAGTTTACCTATTCGCTACGGTAATTTCATAAAATTCAACGATTTCAACAAATATCACTATTGCGGTCAAATTTCTTTAGAGCAGCGTTGGGGTAAAATTTTTACATGAAACGGAAGCAAGTATATAGCCGGAACTCCAATAAGCATAGTATTAGTGCGTTGTCTGATAATTTCCACGTGGTCTCATCATATGTTTTCGTAAGGGTATGCAACCCAACATGCATGTATTTCATATTATCCTGGTGAATTTGATTATTTATGAGTTTTAGGCATATATACGTGTACCTTTTTTTACTTTACTGAAAAGGAGTTTCACTTCTGACATGACTATAATAGTACACATAGCCATTTTTTTGATATTTTTCATACGTACACATTGAAATTGATCGTATAAACATGAAATTATCATTAATTTTACAGTTTCCACTAGCCGATCTCTATGATTTTTATAATTTACATGTATCTCGAGGAGTTTCATCGAATTGAATAAAAAAATTTCTTGAAAAATCAAAATTTTCCGAAAAAAATTATAGTTTCACCTATTCGCTACGATAATTTCATAAAAACAACGTTTTGAACTGTTAAATATATAGTACATTTATATCATAGAGTAAGTGTTGTAATCTGATATAGTAGAAGAAAATATTTTGTATAGAAATTTGTTAGGTGCATTATTATACATAAGTTCAAGTACTAGACCGGACATAAGTTATAGCGTGAATTATTTGAGTAGATTTTAAAATTGTTATAATAAAACACATTTTAAATACGCATTAAGAATATTGAAGTAATTGTATTTAACAAAAGATTTAGGATTATGTTATGAGAAAAATACAAATTGTGAAATACTAGACTGTTATGTAGATGCCGATTGGGCTGGTGATAATACTGATTGAAAATCAACTACCGGATATATAATTAGATTGTATGGAAACGTAATTGACTGGAAATCCCGAAAACAAAAATGTGTAACTAAAGCATCAACATATGCAGAATATGTAGCTTTGTCAGAAGCAGTAAGCGAAATTAATCACAAAACTAACGCATGCAGATATTCAATTCATTTAGAACAGACTTCACAAATGGTTAAAATTTTCGAGTACCGTCACAAGCAATAAATAAATCAATTCATGTTATAAAAAAAGGTCACAGATCTATGAAAAAACATGTTGCAAAGACAATAAATAAAGTAAAGCACTTCATGCTTGCAGACCAGCTGACGAAAAGAAAGATACAACCCCCAGTTATAGATGGATTGAATAAGGACACAAAAACACGAATTAGTATAGGTATATATTAGAAAGTTAGTCTAGATTTTAACAGAAAGGCTCTGACGATGATGGCATCGCCATCGAAATGCATCAGCCGATATAATTATATAATTATAAATTATATAATTATAAAAAACAAGTGAACAATAAGTGATTATTGAACACTTTAAATTATTGTGGTGTTGGGGTGAAAATTCATTTGTGTAAAGCGAAATTAAGTATATAAAAGAGTCGATTAAAATATTTAAAATTGGTTTAATAAAAGCTACAAAGATATATGAGGATAATTCTGGTGCTGTAGAAATAGCACAGTATGGAAATTTTACGAAAAATTCTAAACATATTGAGATACAATATCATTTCGTAAATGAGTATGTAAAAGCAAAAGAGATTGAAGTGTGTAAAATAAACTCAGAAAATAATACAGCAGACAATCTAACATAGGCATTAAATAAAGTTAAATTTGAAAATTTCAGAAAATCAATGAATATAAAATAAACTAAAAAAAATGATACGATATAAATGTAAGGAGGCATGTTAAATATATAGTTCGTTTATATCATAGAGTAATTGTTGTAATCGCTCATTGTATAACAATCAGAGTATGCGTGTGTCGGCGTGTTAGTGGCCTGTACATGCATATATTGTACTACGGTGAGGGTCAGTCAGGATTACACTATCATTAGAGACGGCAGACGTAGCTGCCTCTTAGGCATGTTGTCATAGTATTTTATATAGACAATTTTAAGTGTGTATATTGTTTCTAGTTATTAAATATATTATATTAAACCATCCTACATTTTATTCCACGGAACCCCAAAGAATCCAACATGAACAAATATCCCGATTGCGGTCAAAAGTTGCGAATTCACTTTTTTCTGAATTTTTCATACCTACACGACGAGATAGTTCGTCAAACTAAGAAATTATCAAATTTTCAAAATTTTCCAAATCTGATCAATGTGATTTGATTATTTTACATATATTTCAATGATTTCCATCGAATGTCATTGAATTTTCCTGGAAAAATCAAAATTTTCAAAATCAAATCAAATTTCATCTATTCGCTACGATAATTTCATAAAATTCAACGATTTCAACAAATACCACTTTTGCCGTCAATTTTAAAAATTCACGTTTTTTTGATATTTTTCATACTATATATATATATATATATATATATATATATATATATATATATATATATATATATATATATATGTATATATGTACGTAAAACACGAAATGAAATAGTACCATCTTTGTTTTAATAACCTCACTTTAATAATTTTCTTTTTCATTGCTGCTCGGTACGAGCAAACGTAAACGTTTTGTCAGTTGAATGATGTTGTTTTCACTTTCTGAATTCTTTTTGTTGTTTGCATCTTCTGCCCTCTTTTAAAAAAATCTGTAATTTCGGTTGATTGTTGTAGATTTCCTGGTACGGAGGTGGATGATTTTGCAGCTTGCGTTCAAATTTTCTGCTTCCTTCAACATGTTGTTTTGTGTTCAACAAGTGTGCATTCCGAGATTGTCATCGGTAACAAAGTAGGGTTAGTGACGTGACATTTTTAAATACAACTTTTGAAGTGAAACTTCACAAGTTGTTACTCTCTGAAAGGATTCAGAGAGTAACAACTTGTGAAGTTTCACTTCAAAAGTCACAACTCTTCAAACAACTCTCTTCAAACAACGAAAAGGATTTCGTTGTTTGTATCTTCTCTCCTCGTTGCGAATAAAATCTGTAATTTCGGTTGGTTTGCTGATCCTTAATGGTCGTGTTATAGATTTCCTGGTGCGGAGTTAGACGATTTTGCAGTTTGAGTTTGAATTTTCTGCTTCTTTCAACGGACGGGTCTCCGTTGTAGAAAATTATCCCAGATTTTCAGCTAAGCTCTCACCTTTCCGTAATTGTTTTGATGTTAATCCATTAACTCGACAATCTTCGTCGCCGCTGTTCTCCTCGGAATCGACATGATTTATAATTTCCGATGCCGTTTGCCGATTTGTCTTTTCCGTCTGTTCAGGCCGCAACTTAAGGTTCGCGCCGCTCGGTCGAGATAGAGAAAGAGCTCGGTTTTCGTCTTTATTGTCAGATAGGCGAACCCCATCGTCTGCCTGTCTGGTAATAACTCAGTGCGTTCTTGGTCTAGTTAAGTAGTTTTTTGTTTAAATATAAATAAACAGATCGAGATAACTAAAGACGACGATACACAAACTATCGTAACTTGCTTGATTATTAATTCCTTCTTCTCGACACAGCGATTGAACTGACAACACGTTGCTTTCGATTTTACAACCCTTCGTAAAAATCGCTTCGTGTTGCCTTCGCAGTTCTCGTGAATAATTATCTTAGCCTTTCAAACTAGTGGAAAATAAATAGTTCAATTGTTTTATTATACCTAGTCTTTAATTTCGCAACCTCTACTCTCCACTACCCTTCGCGGCTGCAGTGATCTAATTCTTACTTACTACGCAGAAGTTCGACCAAGCCAATAGGAAAATAATGCTTTAATTTTCACCGGCACATCAACGCGCGTACACCGTCGATAGATCTCGTAGAACGTCCTGAATAGCCATCTTCGCAGAACCATTTCCTCCGATTGATTCAGCAAGTGCTAATTCGATCCGTCGGTATAAAATCCTAGACTGATCGAACGAGGAAAACATGTTAGGAAACCATCGTACCTTGGATAGGTTTAGGGAAATCGGGTATCTCGTAGTTAGCAAGATCGGGCTGGAGGTGATTTTCATACGATCGGGCGATATCTTCGATTTTGATTTAACGAATATAACCTGTACGGTTTATAAAGTTCTGATTGAGCAGCGGCGGCACGGGTGACACGGTCGACGGCACAGACGGCGATATTCCGACGTCTCGGAGTCCCCGAGTTCCGTACTCTGTTCGCCGACGAGAGGGCGTGAGGTGGTTCTGCCGCTCTCATCGAGACGGCTCTGGATGTTGTTGTTGAAGAGCGATGGTCTCGTCTATGAGTACGACGGTCGGTACGACTGAACTCGGAGATGGGTCGATGTTCAGGTGAGACGTCGGAATCGTCGTTCCGAAGGTAGGCTCTCCGAAGGCCGCCGATTGGAGCGGAACGAGCTGCAAAAGTAAAATATCTAAGATGCACCGCTCCATTATAAATGTCGTTATATTTGTGATATTCTACGTTGACATAGTGTAGAGCAGCGGCTGCGATCCTGGAATTTTCTTCTGCATGGTTTCGAAGTATATTTATTTGATGGGCATCATATTCTGGTAAAACAGGGGCCGGAGGAAAAGGTGGGGCTGGAATAAGTTCAGCAGCTCGACGGCCCCGATTCGGACCATTGATCGTCTGCAGATGTTAGAATCTCTCGGCTACGTATAAATGGCCGGGAGACAGTTCACGGTATTAAATTTCAACGTAAACGGACTCAGACAAAAACTAGACGAAACGCTGCACATTCTGCACGCTCGTCGTGCGCACGTCGCATTGTTCACCGAAACTCACCTAAAACCGACAATGTCCCTGCGAGCTTCAGGCTACAACGTGTACAGATACGACCGACCTGACCGTAACGGAGGAGGCGTCGCCGTATTCGTCAGTAAGCAAATACCACACTCGCTGCTGCCGTGACTCGACGACATCGATTCGGAGTACTTTAGCGTGTTCGTCGATGGTCCACGTAATGTGGTCATCACGGGCATCTACGTTCCGGATCAACGTCTCGACATCGACACGCTCAGACGACTGACCGACCAACACGAACGGACAATCACAGTCGGTGATCTGAATGCCAAACATCAGCACTGGCTGTGTAACTGCGCGAATCATAACGGCCGTCTCCTGTCCGACTTACTCGACGACGCGCACTACGACATACTACACATCCGGACGAGTTTACGTGCTACTCGCGCGTAGGTGCGCATCCGTCCGTGTTCGACATCGTCGTGACGAGGAACATCGACAATCGTTCGTCGAGAGTCGTCGTTCTCGATGGCCCCGACTCGGACCATTGTCCTACACTGATGACAATCAACGACTTTCGTCCGACGAGACTGCAACGTTCGACAAAAGACTTCAAGAACGCAGACTGGACTGTCTACAAATCATATATTAACGACAATTTACAAATACCTGCCAACCTGGACACGCGCGAACAGATTGATCAGGCCCTCGTCGAGTTTCAGTCGGTCATTCGGACGGCGTCCGAACGGGCCGTGCCGACAGTCAAAATTCCAAATTTTAATCGCGTTCGGCCGACTTTCGAAATCTTAAACTTTATACGATTGCGGAACTGCGCTCGTCGTCAATGGCGACGAACCGGTGATCCGTATTATCGTAGCGAGAAGAACCGTCTCACAAATTTAATTCGCGTATCGATGCAGGATCTCCGCATCACAGTCTCGAATAACACTCTCACGAATTCACTGATAAAAGACCGAAACTCGATTTGGCAATCTGTTCGTCGACTGAGACCGAAACAGAGTCAAATACCGGCTCTGATTTCGGAAAGCGGCGACAGACTATATACGCAGACGCAAGACAAAGTTGACCTGATAGCTTCTGTCTTTGCACGAGCACATCGGACCGGCGACTTACTGCCGACAATCAAAAAGCACAAGAGCATCATCGGTTTCGGCGAATATCTAAAAGACCATTTACCTTATACCGACGACGATATTCCGCCGATAACCACACATGAGCTCTACACGTACGTACGCAACCTGAAAACACGCTCGTCACCGGGTCCGGACGGTATATCGAATGCGCACCTGAAGCACTTGCCGAGAAAAGCAATCACTAAACTACGCGACATACTGAACAGCGCACTGAGACAGAACCATTTCCCGGCTTTGTAGAAGAGCTCGCAAGTGATGCCGATTCCGAAGCCGGGCAAACCGTTGACATCACCGACCAGCTACCGACCTATCAGTTTCTTGTCGACGATCAGTAAAACTATACGAACGGACCATACTCAAGAGACTGAACGATCATCTGGCCAAGAATCGCGTCATCCCTAATGAACAATTCGGCTTCAGAGACTCTCATAATACGATCTATCAACTGCATCGACTCACTGACGCCATCCGACAAAATTTGGCAAAGAACAGGCTCACCGTCGTCGTCTCGCTCGATATCGAAATGGCTTTCGATTCGGTGTGGCACGACGGTCTGCTTGCCAAATTATATTTGACCAAAGCGCCCAACTACCTGACTAAAATTTTACAAAACTATCTACTTGGTCGTGAATTTCACGTCAAGTACGAGAATAAAAAATCACCGAATCATCCAATACCCGTTGGCGTTCCCCAAGGCTCTGTCCTGGGGCCCGTACTATATAATATTTTCACAAGTGAAATTCCAAAATTACAAGACACCGTCAATCTCGCATTGTACGCGGATGACGCGTGTCTTTACATGGACACACCCAACAATCATCCGACGCCGACGAAACTTTCGAAATTATTGTCGACACTCAGCGGGTATTACTCTCGGAACAGAATAAAAATTAACCATTCGAAATCATCGGCCACGACCTTTTCAATATCGAAATTCGACTCGACTGTTTCGATCACGTACGACAAAACAACCATTAAACAAACGCCGACAATTACCTATCTGGGCCTGAAGCTCGATCGAAAGCTAACTTTCATATAGACTATAAACGACAGACTAAGAAGGTCTGGTGCAATTTTGAACATACTGCGACCGCTACTGACGTCAAATTTACCGACCAACGTTAAAGTGAATATATATAAAACATGCATCAGACCGGTTCTGACTTATGCGTCTCCTATTTGGTGTACTGCTTCTCGAACGAATCTGATCAAAATTCAAAAATTCCAAAATCGCATACTGAGACTGATACTTGACGTTCGCCTCAACGACCGCGTCCCGACAAGAACAGTTCACGAATCGACTAACGTACAGACAATAGACGAATACCTTACAAAGACAGTGACCAAACACTTGACAGACATTAAATTTCATCGGAACCCTCTACTCGATCGTCTCGAGCAACTCTCGGCCGTTCGTACGAAACGTGCGCAGCTGGTCGAGTTTACAACGCAGACGATCTACTACAAGCCCTAAAAAACAACATATAGTTGCTGCAGTTCACGCACTAGCCAACATCGACATTGCGCCGGCGGACGGCGACCTGCTCTACGAACTGGACGTGTCCTGGTCGTGTGTGTGGTGGCTTCGTACGTATTTTCCCTGGCAAAAATTGGAACATTGATCACGAACAATTGTGAAACCAAAAACTACATATAAGAGTTTTTGCAAGTTTATTTTAAGTGTTTTGTGTTAGTTTTTAAGTTTAGTGTTTATTTTTCAACCTCATAGGTTTTTTTGAAAATTTTTCCTGAAATAAAAATACACGAACAATAACATAAAGACAATTTAAGCTAGTAACAGACAATTTTATTATACAGCTAAATTATATTTTATGTAGAAAAGCTTATTTTATACAATTTTTATTATACATGTTTAAAATTCTTGTACAACTAAATTTATAACAATAAAATATTCTTGAACCTTGAATCTTGAATCTTACGAATTTCGAATAATTATTTTTTGGCAAAAAACACGAAAACTTCAAAGGGGGGGAGGGAGGTATATGTAAATTTCAGGAAAATTTCGAAAAATGTTTTTGTAATTTTTTATTATATTATTATTGTTTATGATGTGTAGGTATGTGTTGAAACATTAGAAAAGGGCGCCGACGCTCATTAAGCTCGCCAACGGGCTTTGAAATTTTGGACTTTTGACGGTTTGAAAAGGTCCAAAATGGTAAAACTTCAAAACGCTGCTGCGACGCTATTTTGCGTATTAGGATGAAAACTACGCCTGATCACTAACACCCCGGCCCTACACTATACAAATCCAGTGTTAGATTTACGAATTTCGAATAATTTTTATTTGGCAACAAAACGCGAAAACTACGAGGGGGGGGGTTATGTAAATTTCAGAAAAATTTCGAAAAATGTTTTTGTAATTTTTTGTTATATTCGTATAGGTTATGATCCGTAGGTAAGTGTTTAAGCATTAGAAAAGGGCGCCGACGCTCATTAAACTCGCAAACGGGCTTTGAAATTTTGGGTATTTTTGACGGTTTGAAAAAGTACAAAACAGTAAAACTTCAAAACGCTGCTGCGACGCCATTATGCGTATTAGGATGAACCGACGCCCGATCGCTAACACCCCGGTCCTACACTATACAAATCCAGTGTTAGATTTACGAATTTCGAATAATTAATTTTCGACAAAAAACGCAAAAACTTCAAAGAGGGGGGTGTTATGTAAATTTCAGGAAAATTTCGAAAAATGTTTTTGTAATTTTTTATTATATTATTATTGTTTATGATGTGTAGGTATGTGTTGAAACATTAGAAAAGGGCGCCGACGCTCATTAAGCTCGCCAACGGGCTTTGAAATTTTGGACTTTTGACGGTTTGAAAAGGTCCAAAATGGTAAAACTTCAAAACGCTGCTGCGACGCTATTTTGCGTATTAGGATGAAAACTACGCCTGATCACTAACACCCCGGCCCTACACTATACAAATCCAGTGTTAGATTTACGAATTTCGAATAATTTTTATTTGGCAACAAAACGCGAAAACTACGAGGGGGGGGGTTATGTAAATTTCAGAAAAATTTCGAAAAATGTTTTTGTAATTTTTTGTTATATTCGTATAGGTTATGATCCGTAGGTAAGTGTTTAAGCATTAGAAAAGGGCGCCGACGCTCATTAAACTCGCAAACGGGCTTTGAAATTTTGGGTATTTTTGACGGTTTGAAAAAGTACAAAACAGTAAAACTTCAAAACGCTGCTGCGACGCCATTATGCGTATTAGGATGAACCGACGCCCGATCGCTAACACCCCGGTCCTACACTATACAAATCCAGTGTTAGATTTACGAATTTCGAATAATTAATTTTCGACAAAAAACGCAAAAACTTCAAAGAGGGGGGTGTTATGTAAATTTCAGGAAAATTTCGAAAAATGTTTTTGTAATTTTTTGTTGTATTCCTATTGTTTATGATCCGTAGGTACGTGTTTAAGCATTAGAAAAGGGCGCCGACGCTCATTAAGCTCGCAAATGGGCTTTGAAATTTTGAGTACTTTTGACGGTTTGAAAAAGTCCAAAAAAAAAAACTTCAAAACGCTGCTGCGACGCCATTATGCGTATTCGGATGACACCGACACCCGATCGCTAACACCCCGGCCCTACACTATACAAATCCAGTGTTAGATTTACGAATTTCGAATAATTATTTTTTGGAAAAAACGCGAAAACTTTAAAGGGGGGGGGGTGTTATGTAAATATTTCAGGTTTGGCGAACGGAACATTGATTTTTGAAGTAAATTTTCACAATTTAGAATCGTTGCTCAAGTACAAAACGTTTCATAATAATTTGCCAAAGTATAATAAATCAAATGTCACTGACTGATTTGACAGCTATCCTTCTTAAAAGTTTTATCTAACCTAAAAAAAAAACAATCTAGATATTTTAACAAATAAAGTTTTTTTAAGAAAAAAATAAGAGCGTTATTATTTTAACCTTAAAAGTGACAGATTTTTTTTTGATTTGTCTAATATTTTAAAAAGCAATTTACCTGAAAGTGTCCACAAAATGGATCTTGTAAATGATTATATTTTTTAACAATATAACGACCCTAAACCATGTGCATATAAATATTTAAATATGTTACCGTTATGGAATGTGTTTAAGGTTCTCTCTAGTCATTCGACTCTTAATCTATAAAGCATCTAAGGGAATTGCTTAAACGACGAATTAGGAAACACAACAATACTTTGAAAAGAACGTTAAAAGAATAGATTATAGAGAAATTGAATAAAGTTAATCACAATTATACTTCTAAATTAGTAAGATCGATGTAAAATCTTTAAAAAAATGTCATCTACTGAAAATAATATCGGATAAAATAATAATTTTAATTTAAAAAATTTTTTTTGCAAGTTTTTAATTGACGTTCACAAACTTTTATAGATTAATTTTGGAACTACAATCGATTATTGTCACTTTTAAAATTATCAAATTATAAATTAAATATAATTTTAATCGTTCATAGAAATTAATATTTATAGATACTGGATAACCAAAAATAAATATGATTTTTTAAATATTATTTAATTTATTTCTTTTGCAAGTTCTTGTGACTCAAATGTAAGTAGACGTTTTCGCCTTGGTGTATCTATATATGTTCAAGAATCTGATTCTTGCATTTAATTTTCATTGCATTAAAATCCAAACTTTCAAATAATTCGCATTTGATTAAAAGTACTTCATGTGTTTTTGTGAAAAATAAAAAATTACTTACCGCTTCTCTGATACCTACCTATAAATATTTTTAACATATACATAACTGTTCTTTCTTACTAAATCATAAGAGAATGAGTATCTGAAATTAAATTTATAGAGAAGAGTTTAGTCAGTTGTACTGACAGTCAATAACTATGATGGAATAAAAACATCTTTTTGGTAGAATAAAAGGTTCATTCATGTAATATGCGAAGGAAATGCGATGAAAATAAATAAGTAATACACAGTTTTTTTAGTTTTTATTGATTTTCTATTTTAAAGAACAGTTCAAAATAAATAATAAAATATAATATTAATAAATACAAATAATAATATAATAATGATTAAAAATATAATAATAATTAACATAATATAATATTGATATACTTAGGAAATATAATATTTAAAGTATACAAAAAATGATTCGTATTGTCTATTTTAAAATTATGAATTCGTGTTACAAAATATTAGGGCGTGCGATTTATTTATTGCAGTTTAATTTTTTCAAACGCGCTTTCTTTTTCCATCTGTCTTCTTCGATATGAATTTTATGTATAGATGATTTATTTCGACTTATCGATAATGGTCCCTAAATGTTATTCCATCATTATATCTTTCTTCAATATCTACTCCACACTTTATTATTAAGCATCAATGACGACAATGCTTGTGAGTTTGTCAATGATATTTGACTCTCTATTCTCACTGATACTATTTAAATAGGATTCACAATCGATTAAGAGTTTTGTAATGTTTTCATTACCAGACTTCATCACATTATGCAAAAATGTATTTGGGGATGTGATCGCGACGTATAAACAGTTAGGCCATATTTAAACTGCCGCTGGCTGATACACGGTGCAGAACAAATTTATTGTTTGCTGGACAATGACGTATGTCAGCTCAAAAAACCACCAGATATTCTAGGACGGCATAATTTTCAGCTTCCGCATATAATATGCGGAACAAAGTTCGTCCATCATCAATAGTCGCAACTATATTTGCTGTTCAATTCAATAGAATGTCAATAATTTTAACGCTGAATTTTTTTTTGTAACAAGCAACAGCACTTCTTTGTCTTCATTTTTCTCACGTATATTGCTCTGTTTCTAATCGGCGAGTTTACGATGTTAAAACCATTGTATTATATACATTCGTATAAAACTGTTCCAGAGAAATCAGCATTATTCATAATAATTGATAGCGTTTTTTCAACAAATTGACTATTTCTAAATGGTCAGCAGACGTATCACGATGAAGTAAAGTTGTTCCATCCTTGAAAAAATGATATATGTCAGCTCCTTTCTCTACTAGAAGCTGAACAACAGATAAATTACCTTTTTCGACGTAATTAATCAACGGAGTATTTCCATTGCAATCAGTTGCTTCGATATCCGCATCATGAGACAATAACAAATCAACAATGTCAGTGCTAGTCTTATATGAGGTTATATGTAAGGGCGTTTCACCTTCCTCGTTCCTACCGTTTACGTTTGCTCCCTGGTCAATTAATAATTTGATAATTGCTATTTTATTGGATTTCATAGCTGCGTGCAAGGAAGTTTCGGAGAAATCGACATTGTCCATGATTTTTGGATCGCGTTCTAACAACATTTTGACCATTTTTAAATTACCATTATACGCATAATAGTGAAGTACAGTTTTCCCATCTTGGAAACGATGATATATGTTAGCTCCTTTCTCTACTAGAAGTTGAACGAAGGGTAAAAGTAATTTTTCGGCATATTTGATCAACGGAGTATATCCATTACAATCAGTTGCTTCGATATCCGCATCATGAGACAATAACAAATCAACAATGTCAGTGCTAGTCTCATATGAGGCTCTATGTAAGGGCATTTCACCTTTCTTGTTCCTACCGTTTACGTTTGCTCCGTGGTCAATTAATAATTTGATAATTGCTATTTTATTGGATTCCATAGCTGCGTGCAAGGGAGTTTCGGAGAAATCGACATTGTCCATGATTTTTGGATCGCGTTCTAACAACATTTTGACCATTTTTAAATTACCATTATACGCAAAATAGTGAAGTACAGTGTTCGCATTTTGGAAACGATGATGAATGTTAGCTCCTTTCTCTACTAAAAGTTGAACGACGGGTAAATTTCTTTTTTCGGCATATTTGATCAACGGAATATATCCATTACAATCAGTTGCTTCGATATCCGCATCATGAGACAATAACAAATCAACAATGTCAGTGCTAGTCTCATATGAGGTTATATGTAAGGGCGTTTCACCTTCCTCGTTCCTACCGTTTACGTTTGCTCCCTGGTCAATTAATAATTTGATAATTGCTATTTTATTGGATTTCATAGCTGCGTGCAAGGAAGTTTCGGAGAAATCTACATTGTCCATGATTTTTGGATCACATTCTAACAACATTTTGACAATTTCTAAATGACCATTAGACGCAAAATGATGAAGTACAGTTTTCTCATTCTTGGAACGATGATGTATGTTAGCTCCTTTCTCTACTAGAAGTTGAACGACGGGTAAATTTCTTTTTACGGCATATTTGATCAACGGAGTATTTCCATTGCAATCAGTTGCTTCGATATCCGCATCATGAGACAATAACAAATCAACAATGTCAGTGCTAGTCTTATATGAGGTTATATGTAAGGGCGTTTCACCTTCCTCGTTCCTACCGTTTACGTTTGCTCCGTGGTCAATTAATAATTTGATAATTGCTATTTTATTGGATTCCATAGCTGCGTGCAAGGAAGTTTCGGAGAAATCGACATTGTCCATGATTTTTGGATCGCGTTCTATCAACATTTTGACCATTTTTAAATGACCATTAGACGCAAAATGGTGAAGTACAGTTTTCCCATTCTTGGAACGATGATGTATGTTAGCTCCTTTCTCTACTAGAAGTTGAACGAAGGGTAAAAGTAATTTTTCGGCATATTTGATCAACGGAGTATTTCCATTGCAATCAGTTGCTTCGATATCCGCATCATGAGACAATAACAAATCAACAATGTCAGTGCTAGTCTCATATGAGGTTATATGTAAGGGCGTTTCACCTTCCTCGTTCCTACCGTTTACGTTTGCTCCGTGGTCAATTAATAATTTGATAATTTCTAATTCATTGGATTCCATAGCTGCGTGCAAGGAAGTTTCGGAGAAATCAATATTGTCCATGATTTTTGGATCGCGTTCTAACAACATTTTGACCATTTTTAAATTACCATTATACGCAAAATAGTGAAGTACAGTGTTCGCATCTTGGAAACGATGATGCATGTTAGCTCCTTTCTCTACTAAAAGTTGAACGACGGGTAAATTTCTTTTTTCGGCATATTTGATCAACGGAGTATTTCCATTATAATCAGTTGCTTCGATATCCGCATCATGAGACAATAACAAATCAACAATGTTAGTGCTAGTCTCATATGAGGCTCTATGTAAGGGCGTTTCACCTTCCTCGTTCCTACCGTTTACGTTTGCTCCGTGGTCAATTAATAATTTGATAATTGCTATTTTGTTGGATTCCATAGCTGCGTGCAAAGAAGTTTTGGAGAAATCGATATTGTCCATGATTTTTGGATCACGTTCTAACAACATTTTGACAATTTTTAAATGACCATTAGAAGCAAAATGATGAAGTACAGTTTTCCGATTCTTGGAACGATGATATATGTTAGCTCCTTTCTCTACTAGAAGTTGAACGACGGGTAAATTTTCATTTTCGCTATATGTGATCAACGGAGTATTTCCATTACAATCAGTAGCTTCTATATTCGCACCATGAGTTAATAACAAATCAACAATTTCAGTGCTAGTGTCATCTAAGGCTATATGTAAGGGCGTTTCACCTACCTCGTTCCTACCGTTTACGTTTGCTCCGTGGTCAATTAATAATTTGATAATTTCTATTTCCTTGGATTCCATAGCTGCGTGCAAGGAAGTTTCGGAGAAATCGACATTGTCCATGATTTTTGGATTGCTTTCTAACAACATTTTGACCATTTTTAAATGACCATTAAACGCAAAATTGTGAAGTACAGTGTCCATATCATCAAAACGATGTAATATGTTAGCTCCTTTCTCTGCTAGAAGTTGAACGACGGGTAAATTTTCATTTTCGCTATATGTGATCAACGGAGTATTTCCATTACAATCAGTAGCTTCTATATTCGCACCATGAGTTAATAACAAATCAACAATTTCAGTGCTAGTGTCATCTAAGGCTATATGTAAGGGCGTTTCACCTACCTCGTTCCTACCGTTTACGTTTGCTCTGTGGTCAATTAATAATTTGATAATTTCTAATTCATTGGATTCCATAGCTGCGTGCAAGGAAGTTTCGGAGAAATCGACATTGTCCATGATTTTTGGATCGCGTTCTAACAACATTTTGACCATTTTTAAATGACCATTAGACGCAAAATGGTGGAGTACAGTTTTCCCATTCCTGGAACGATGATGTATGTTAGCTCCTTTCTCTACTAGAAGATGAACGACGGGTAAATTTTCATTTTTGCTATATGTGATCAACGGAGTATTTCCATTACAATCAGTAGCTTCTATATTCGCACCATGAGTTAATAACAAATCAACAATGTCAGTGCTATTCTTATATGAGGTTATATGTAAGGGCGTTTCACCTTTCTCGTTCCTACCGTTTACGTTTGCTCCGTGGTCAATTAATAATTTGATAATTTCTAATTCATTGGATTCCATAGCTGCGTGCAAGGAAGTTTCGGAGAAATCGACATTGTCCATGATTTTTGGATCGCGATCTAACAACATTTTGACCATTTTTAAATGACCATTAGACGCAAAATGGTGAAGTACAGTTTTCCCATTCTTGGAACGATGATGTATGTTAGCTCCTTTCTCTACTAAAAGTTGAACGACGGGTAAATTTCTGTTTACGGCATATTTGATCAACGGAGTATTTCCATTGCAATCAGTTGCTTCGATATCCGCATCATGAGACAATAACAAATCAACAATGTCAGTGCTATTCTTATATGAGGTTATATGTAAGGGCGTTTCACCTTCCTCGTTCCTACCGTTTACGTTTGCTCCGTGGTCAATTAATAATTTGATAATTTCTAATTCATTGGATTCCATAGCTGCTTGCAAGGAAGTTTCGGAGAAATCGACATTGTCCATGATTTTTGGATCGCGATCTAACAACATTTTGACCATTTTTAAATGACCATTAGACGCAAAATGGTGAAGTACAGTTTTCCCTTTCTTGGATCGATGATGTATGTTAGCTTCTTTCTCTACTAGACGCTGAACGACAGGTAAATTATCTTTTTTGGCATATCTGATCAACGGAGTATCATCATGAAGATCCGTTGCGTCGATATTCAGACTACGAGTGATTAACATGTCAATAATCTCAGTGCCAGTGTAACCAGAGGCTCTATGTAAGGGCGTTTCACCTTCCTCGTTCCTATCGTTTACGTTTGCTCCATTTTTAATTAGTAATTCGATAATCGCTGTATTATTGGATTCCATAGCTTTATTCAAAAGTGTTTCTCTAAATTCAATTTTTTTTATAATATTTGAATCCCTTTCTATGAACATTTTCAATATTTCTAAATTTCCGGAAGATGCCGCAAGATGTAAAACTGTCTCGCCGTATTCATTACATTGATAAATATCAGCACCTTTTTCCAGTAAACATTTAACAACCAAATAATTTTCAACTTGGACATATTTCATAATTGGACTATTTCCATACATATCTTTTTGGTCAATATTTGCTCCATGTTCTAACAAAAGATCAATAATATTAATGCTAGTGTCTTTCTTGGCTATATGTAGAGGTGTTTCGTGCCTAATATTTATACTTTTAACATTGGCTCCATTTTCGATGAGCAGTTTTATCATTTCTATGTTTCCGGATTCCATGGCCTTGTGTAAGAGTGTTTCTTTGTAGCTAATTTCTTTGATTAAATGTATATCATGTTCTATAATAATTTTTACTATTTCGATGAAATCTTTTCTAATTGCAACATGTAAAGGTGTTTCATTTATATTAGTGGCGTGTTCTAGATATTGTCTATGGTCCCTTCTTACAAAACATTCAATATTTGCTCCCATTTTGAGTAAATATTGAAAAGTTTCTATGTGGCCTTTTGATGCGGCCAAATGTAACGTAGAAAATCCTTCTCGATTTGTTGTGTCCACGTGTATTTTACCAATTTCAATCAAATACTTTACTAACCATGTGCAACCTTGTTCGCCAGCAATGCACAGCAATTTTTCTTCGTCTTCGATTAATTCTAATATTGATGTATCGTTTTCGTTTCCTACGATGAGTGCATTAACGTTTTTCCAAACTTTCAACGTACAAGCATACTCGACCGGTTTAAATTCAAACAACTTGTCTACATGAGTCGTGTCTGCACCGAATTTGACTAAATAGTTACAAATATCTTCTGTGTAATCGTAACCGGCAATTAAATGTAAAGCATTTCGTCCAAATTCGTCTGTTCGGTCAATTGCACCTTTGTCATTTTCCAATTCTTTCTGTAGTTGTTTTACGCTATTGTTGAGCGCGTATTTAAAAATGTTGTGCGTTCCTGTTAGTCGATCAAAGAAATGACGGACTACCGTGCACTCTGGCTCGAATATTTTGCTTTTAACAAATGCAATGCGTTCGTTCTTTTCCGCGTTTGTTGCATTACGAATAAAGTCTTTCAACTACATAGCTACAAAATATTCAGCAAACGTTCTATGTACGAATACCGGATTTCCATTTTCTATTGAACAGACAATACCATACTTGTCGATTCCATTTTCGATATTGGATATAGATTTTGTGATTTTTTTGCGTGTTTCTTCAGTCAATAACTTTTCTTCATCTTCTTTTCCAAATATGATTCTTAAACACAACAATTTGTAATTCGATAGTAATTTTTCTATTTCATCATCGACAAGTGTCATATTTCCCTGTTTAGTCGTATCGATTTTCTTTTTCTTCTTAATATTTATAATACACTTTTTCCTTATAAATGTACTATATAGATCAAAAATATCTATGACGTCTGGAATTCCAGTATCAGCAGCGTCAGTTTTGTAAAACTCAATAAAATCGTCAAAATATACTTCAGAAAGCATTTTACATTGAAGTGGAATACTAGTCAGTGGTTTATTGCCAGTGAGTGGTAATTTGGAAATGGCTTCTAATAAACGGTCAACGAACATTTTTAGGCGATCCACTAGTAAATTTAGTTCTCGGACGCGAGTTTTCAAAAATCTTATAAAAAATTGTTGTTGATCTGCGTCAGTGAATTCACACAAGGAATACGAAAGTACAGTAAGTTGTTCTTCTAAAAACACCTGTTCCTGTGGTCTACTCGTAATCCATATTTTGATTTTATTAACATTTTTAAGTATTTTCACGAGTTCGACGACGATATGTTTATAGTTAGGTGCTATTTCATCGAAATCAACCAATAAAACGATTAATTTGTTTTCAATCTGAAAATAACTTTTAATAACACTTTTCCAAAATCACAAAGTTCCTGAGAATTTGTAATAAATTCAATAGCACTCTTTTCGTCGGAAAATGTTTTATGACTTTCTAATAGATCTAAAAAATACCTCGTGTAATTATTTAAATCTATTTTAATAACTCACACGTGAGGTGACTGTTTAATCGATTTCGTAGCTAACGGCGAGAGGATAGTACTTTTCTCCATTCCTGATTCGTCGATTATTAATACAAATTTATTGTCAATGTCAGAAAAAGTATTGAGTTCTATTTCACAAGAAGAATCTGTTTCGATGTACTTTTTGAGAATGGAAATCGAACGACTACTTGCCTTCCAATAGAACTTTTCATTTTCGAAATGAATCCATGTTACGTTTTTATCCGAATTTTTGTTGGAAATTATTTGAAAATGTTCTCTTGCTGTCATATTGTCTAATCGAAAATATCTTTTACGGTTTTCTGATGATACGGACAACATAAACTTTTCAAAAATGTCCTCGCTTATGTCGCTAATGGCAAATAGTTGATTAGATTCAGAGATATTAAATGGATTACTTATTTGGTTCCATAATCTAATGTTTCTTTGGATGAAATACGTCATGTCGTCAGTTTTAGAGTCGTGAAACGATTTTCCTATCTCGTATTTATCTAACAAAATGATGTCGGAGAGAACTTGATCTTTAATCAAATCGCAGGCGTTTGAAATGTCGATGTCTGAAAACTGTATTTGTTGTCCTTGAAAAACAATTTCTTTATTTCTTATGCGATCCTTAGTTTCTTTATCGAAATCATCCCACTTAACGTGATCTTCGATTTTTGCAAACTTTTCATAATACGATGGATAAATATCGCTAATTGCGGTATTCGAAACGAGAATGATATGCTTATTTGATTTTGAATCAGCATTAATCTTACCATGCATTTCTTTTATGGTTTTAAAAACTTGTTTCAAAATGTTTTTCGATTTGAAAACGAGAACCAAATATTCACATTGATCTGAAGAAAGGTAACCTTGTTTTATATTCTGCATAGATGTAACAACTTGCTCGTCTTTAATCAAACGAAAGTGCTTATTCAGTCGATTGAAAATTTGCACGAGTTTCTGCACGGTAAAAATCGTATCGGCATACGCGATTACATTCATCAAATTTGTCTTGTTCAGCGTTACGAATGTTTTGAGCGTTTTCAAAGATTCGGGTTCGAACTGTATCCGATGTGTGTCTAAAACACATTTGTTGTGTCTGTGGTACATGGATAACAAATTCTCTTTTGAATTGAGCGCTTCCTTTAGCCATGTTATATACACTTCATTAGTGACAATCTGAATTTCTGGGTTCGTGTTAAAATAAAATATTTTTGTTAACAAATCCATATAGAGAATTTCTGTACGATTGGAATCACAGTATCCTTCTGAATATTCTTTTTTTAAATATGTTTTTATTTCATCTTTAATATAGTCTATTAAATCATCTCCATCTGAATGGTTTACGGCGAATCGGAATTTATCAAAAAAATTACAAACATCATTGTTATTTCCAAAAACCAACTGATTCATAAAATTTGGATTCGATTTTACACGATACAAATTATTTTTGTTAAATATCGAATTCGGTACGATATCCATGTGATTTCTAAGATCGCTGTCAAAATCAATATTAGTACATAAAATCAATTCGTCGATTTTATATCCAAATTTCTGTTCGAATTTTTGATTTATTTTGACATATGAATCGAAATAAGATTGCAAGTTAAAATCTTTATTAGTTTTAAGGTCGTTTAAGGTTAGTGGTTTTAAAGTATTTATTTTATGTTTTACTTGAATCAATCTACATGACTTTTTTCCGTCGCATTCACAAAATAAAACAATATCATCAAATTTCCCTGCTTCTTCTACCTCACAGGTAACTTCAAATGAAACGTTGCCGCTGGCAACGCTTTCGCAGAGAAACAACATCATCTGTTGACAGTGATAAATATTTCCATGGGATTTCACTTTTTCACCGGCTGGTGTAAAATTTTCTTCATTGATATTTGAGCCGACGACTGCTGTCGTTGATGTTTCCTGACTAGTCATTGTAAATTTACTTCGTTATTGTTATTCGTTTCGCTCGTACACAAAGTTGAGGTTTAAACTGGTTTAAAAAAATTAAATATAATTACATGCCATTCGATGTAAACATCAATTAATTGATAGCATTAATCGTAAGTTTATTAAAATGAACCAAAATATATTAAACAAATCAAGTAAAATAAACCAACTTAAAATAGCAAATTACTGATCGTCATTGTGCATAAAAAACACAATCACAAATTTACAAATCGAAAATTCTTTACAGGTAACAATTTGAACGTCTGTCAGAAATTAAATTACTTTCGTATGTTATTAGTTATAGCAGGCAATAATAACGTTGGTTTTTATATTTTTAACTTGGCTATCGACTAAAATATAATTTTATATTTATCGTTTTGGATTGATCGAAAATTGAATTATTATGTTGAAAAGAAGAATTTAATTCATTTTTGTTATATTTAGAAATATTTTTACACTAATTTAAACTAAATTGTTATCTCTGACTATTTTTCGATGATTATTTTTTTCGAAAAGAAAACAAAACAATAAGCACTGTAAAAAATTAATAGTATAAATATTTTTTATTGATCTTTGATCTACAGATTATTATTTTTGTTAAAATTTTTAAGTATTCGAAATAAATTACAATCTGAAAATGAACGAATGGCGAGTAATAGAATGTGATGTTAATAAATTTCGTTGTCAAATTTAACCAATTTCGGTCTGTTGTTTAAAAAAACACATCCTAGCTTAATGCACTTTATTTACATTTATTCAACAATTTTTTAATGTCGTCCTTTGAAAATTCCCGAATTTCTGTCCGAAATTCCGTTGTATATTAATTGATTTATCGAAACCTTAGTTTCGTATGTATTTCGCCACGTTTGAAACTATGTGTAATCCAAATGTAGTCGATCGATTTTAATATCGGTTGTTGAAGTCAGAGCTAATTTATTGATTTAAATCATGTTTACAATTTGCAATTGTAGCTGAAAAGTCTTTTGTTCGACGTTATTAATAACTTATTTTGCGAGTGGAGGCATATTTGATAGCGTTATATATAAGATTCATTAAATATATCGGGCTTATTTTACCCTAAATGTCGATATTTTATATTATATTTAATTTTGTATTTTCATTATGCCCGTCGTATTGTTATTTATATCGTTGTAATTAAACACGATTTATGGGATAAATTTGTATAGTTGATCATTTAGTGATTGGCATTTTTTGGTTGTTGTAATGTGAAATATAAAAAGCCATATTTATTACGTATTTCGCACCGTACTATGTATTCGAGATTGTTTATTACAAGTGTGATTGAAAAAAAATCGTTGTTCAATTTTAGATTCTTCTAGTACAAAACCAATTAATTTACAAAAAACAAATAACTCCAGGATAACACTCGATAAAATCGGAAAATTAGGGTTTAAAATGCAACTTTAAATTAATATAAACACCAAATAACGTCAATAATAGACATTGAACTTTTTTTATCCACTAAACGTGGGCATTGTCTGTTTTACTGTGACATCTATTTCCTATTCATAATAGCGTTTCTACCAAAGATGATTGCCAACTTTGTACTCATCTCTTAACTGGTTTTGCAGCTTGTTTTCGCTTATCTGTTTTTAATTCATTGTTGCCTTTAATATTTTTTCGTCTGATATTCTTTTAGTGTGAATTTTTTATTCTTTATATTTTATAGACGACGACCAAATACATTACGACACCAAAAATCATTGATAAAATACTATATAATATTGTTCTATTACCGATTAAAGGAATCTAATGCTTTTATTTTCCTTGGATTTTCAAGATAGAGATTACTTCAGAGAAAGTTTTAAAGAACACGGCTATATTTATCTTGGGTTAGGTGATAAGTTGTTATTTGGATTAGGAATTAGTCACTTGTTTCAATATTTGATCTGATGTACAAAACTGTTATTGCGGTTATTGATGTATTAGATGGTCTTAAAAGCATGGAAAGTTATCCGAAGAACTTTGTTTTGAAGGATCTGGAGTTTGGTTAGGTATTTTGGAGTAGCGGTGTACAAGATCGGCACTGCATAAAAATGAATGTCAGAGGATTAAAAAGGGGAGTATGGTACGTAGTGTAACAAAAACAGTCTGTGCTTTCGACAGTTTGTCTATAACGGAAGAGATAACGAAAGTGAGTCTCCTGACTAGTACCAGCCCGAAGTATTTTAGATGAAAACTTTGGTGGACCAACATTCTGTCAAATTAGATGGGAGCTTTGTTAAGGAAACTTGACTTCGAAATGTGGGTGGCCACAGTTTTTGCAATGTTTGTATTGGTTTTGTTCGCGACGTAAAAGGTGTTTTTTTTATTTAGAATAGGAGGATTCACGCGACATTAGAGTAGGGAGAAATATTAACAAGTTAGAGGAGTTTTAAAAGGTCGTGGGTGTATATATTATACATAATGGGACATAGGACAGAGCCTTGTGAGATAACTGCCGGATGTGTGCAGTAGGAAAAGCTTTGTTTTGTGATTCAACGAAGAAGAAACGATTTGATAGATTTGAATGGTTTTCATTAGATAGAGGGGAGAGGTGGAGTTATGCATGTTTATTGAGGAAGGCGTCGTGTCACATTGAATCAAAGGATTTTGAAGTGAAACTTCTTTAGCGGCGTTGGGGTAAAATTTTTACTTGACACGGAAACCACTTAATAGAGATCTACATTATAGAAGTTGCTCAGAATTTTTTAGCGGTTTATTTGAATTTGCATAAATTCTTAGACGATAGAGTGAGAAAAAGTAGTAGATAGAGTAAGAAAAAGTCCATCACGCATGCGCACTCTTTTAACATGTGATGAGATACCAACAGCTATTCTAATGCAGGCAGCACGTATGTTTACTATTTGAATGATTTCATTATTGTGTTTAGTAATTTTTATATACAGTTAGTTGTTGTTAATTGTGTTTAAATAAGAGTGTTATTCAGTGCGATAAAATTGATATTTTTAGTAAGTATATTAATTTTTATAACCTCATCATAATATTAACCTCAATAATCATAAAAAGAACAGTCAATTAAGTCCACGCGGTATTTAAAAATTTAGCAAACAACACGAAATTGAGGGAATTGGCACGTATACCAATATATACAGTATATAGTATTTTATAACATTATTTTGATTAATCTATTTATCAAATAAAATAAATATTATTGAAAACACGTGGTATTTAAAAATTATCAAAATATTAATACAGTTTTGAGGTGATCTGTTGTTTTATTTGTAACAAATTCTCACAATAATTATGAATTCTTTGTTCTCAGGTGTCATTTTGAAGATCTATTGAATTTTATGTGGTGTTATAAAACTATCAATTATCTATAAATAGTATCTAAATAGATGCTATTTATTGCAATTATATATTATTTGTATTTCCTTTAATTGTTTTTTTTTAAATATTGATCGAATTGTATATTATATATTATACATAATACAATAGTAATATAATAGTAATTAAAAAAAATGTTTTTTACAGGCTTTAAGATGGTAAAGTCTATTGCGCAAAAATTTTACTTATCAAAAACCAATTGTATCGTTTATACCTACTCAGTCACTACCGGAGGAAGTAATGGAAATCGAAGAAATTCCAAACGAAAATGAATCAATTTTCATAATTCATAATTTTATAAAAGTTTTAATTTGAAAATAAATATTAATCTTACTTAATAGATTGTATGCGGACAACGTCTTTCCCATACTATTACTAGAGCGCGAAAGATCATCGAGACGCGTTTGTCCACATACGTTGTGTTAATATGAAATAATTGTAAAAATTTAATTCATTTAAAACATTGATCATTTTCTACTTAATTCTTTATCCCGTGTATTTACTGCTTTTCTTCCTACTACATTTCTTCATTTTGTTACTTGCTTTATTCTGAAGAATTTGTTCATCTACGAGTTTTAGGCATACGCTTGTCCGTGTACCTTTTGTTTACTTTATTGAAAAGAAGTTTCATTTCTGGCATGTGTATATGAATACACATACACTTTTTGAAGTGAAACTTCTCTTGTCGCATTTTTCGGAGGCGGAAAGCTGCATAGCAACGCGATTATCGCATTTTTGGCGCGTTATTTAAAAATGTTTTCTTGGTCTATCAAAATATAAACACCTACCTTCACTGGATACTGGTAAAATATCTTAACAGATAACAGACCACATCGATTCATTATCTCATTTACTGTAAAATTTATGTATATATATATATATATATATATATATATATATATATATAATTTAGATTAAAATTTTTATTTGAATTTAAATTTGTATTGAATGCTTACAGTAGAGAGAGAAAAATGTGCACTCTTTTAACATGTGATTAGATTGCTAAGCTATTTTAATTCAAGCAATACCATTGAAAGAGAAGTAATAATAACGCATGCGCGTTGGTTTATATCATAGCCAGCGACGCGGCTAAGTAAATCACTTGACAACCAATCTGTGAATTGTGTTTAAATAAGAGTGTTATTTAATATAATAACATTGATATTTTTGGCAAGTATATTAATTTATATAATGTCATATTATAATAATAAGCATAATAAGATTACAATACATCCACATGGTATTTAAAAATTGATCAAATCAACGTGAAATTGAGGTTATCTACATGTATACAAACACAGATATAGTATTCTATAACATTATGTATACACATTTAATCTATTTATCAAATAAAAGAAATACTATTGAAAACATATGGTATTTAAAAATTATCGAAACCTATAACGGTATTTGTAACAAATTCTCACAATAATTATGAATTCTTTGTTCTCAGGTGTCATTTTGAAGATTTATAGAATTTTATGTGGTGTTATAAAATTATCAATTATGTATAAATAGTATCTAAATAGATGTTGTTCATTGCAGTTATATATTATTTGTGAGTATTTCCTTTAATTGTTTAATTTTTAAAACATTGATCTAATTGTATATTATATATTATGCAATAGTAATGTAATAGTAATTAAAAAAAATGATTTTTACAGGTTTTAAGATGGTAATGTCTATTGCGCAAAAATTTTTCTTATCAAAAACCAATTGTATCGTTTATACCTACTCAGTCATTACCGGAGAAAGCAATGGAAATGGAAGAAATTCTCATAATTCATAATTTTATAAAAGTTTTAATTTGAAAATAATTATTAATCTTACTTAACACATTGTATGGGGACAACGTCTCGACGACATACTATTACTACAGTGCGAATGATCATCATCGAGACTCGTTGTCCGCATACGATGTGTTAATATGAAATAATTGTAAAAATTTAATTTAATTAAAACATTGATCATTTTCTACTTAAATTTTTATCCCGTGTATTTACCGCTTCTCTTCCTACTATATTTCTTCATTTTGTTATTTGCTTTATTCTGAAGAATTTGTTCATCTACGAGTTTTAGGTATACGCTTGTCCATGTACCTTTTGATTACTTTATTGATAAGAAGTTTCACTTCTGGCATGTGTATATAGTACACATATCCTTTTTTTTAATGTGAAATGATACGACAATGATGTATTTGTTTAGTTCTAGGCTATTTTCCATTTGTCAGTGAGTCTGTGGATTTGATGAGCTGTGAAGTGGTATATATAGAAGGTGAACTAGAAGGCTAATGTCACGACGGTCTGCTCGCAAAATTGTATCTGACTAAAGCGCCAAACTACCTGACTAAAACGTTACAAAATTATCTGCTTGGTCGTGAATTTCACGTCAAGTACGCGAATAAAAAGTCATGCAATCATCCTATACCCGCCGGCGTTCCTCAAGGCTCTGTCCTGGGACCCGTACTGTATAATATCTTTACGAGCGACATTCCAAAATTGCAGGACACCGTCAATCTAGCGTTGTACGCGGATGACGCGTGCCTGTACACGGACACTCCTAAACATCATCCGACCCCGACGAAACTTTCGAAATCGCTGTCGACGCTGAGCGGGTACTACTCTCGGAACAAAATCAAAATCAATCATTCGAAATCATCGGCCACGACTTTTTCAAATTCGAACTTGAACTCAACTGTTTCGATCACCTACGATAAAACAACCATCAAACAATCGCCGACAATTACTTACCTGGGCCTGAAGCTCGATAGAAAGCTAACGTTCGTACAGACAATAAGCGACAGACTACGAAGGTCTGGTGCAATGTTGCATACGTTACGACCACTACTGACGTCGAACTTAACGACCGACGTAAAAGTCAATATATACAAAACATGCATCAGACCGGTTCTGACGTATGCGTCTCCTATTTGGTGCACTGCCTCTCGAACCAACCTAATCAAAATTCAAAAATTTCAAAATCGCATTCTGAGACTCATACTCAACGTACGACTAAGTGACCGAATCCCGACAAGTACAGTTCACGAACTGACTAACGTGCAGACAATAGACGAGTACCTTACCAAAACGGTGACCAAATACCTGACCGACGTCAAATTTCATTCAAATTCGCTACTTGATCGTCTTGAGCAACTCCCGGCCGTTCGCTCGAAACGTGCGCGGTTGGTTGAGTTCCCATCGCAGACGATCTACTTTAAACCACCATGAGCGACGGCAACAACAACAACATCATCAGCCGGTCGCTGCAGCTCATTGGCATCGATCGCGCCGCCGCCAGTCTTTCGTGCATGACGACGTCGACCCCGCTCGGCGCATCGGGCGCGCGTGAGCGTCCCGGTTCGTGCGCGTGTGCGCGTCGCCGTCCTGGTGCGCGAGTATCTTGCCGGCGCAGAAACTATACAACATTGTCTGTGGAGCGACATCAAAAACTGAAAATTCGCGAAATCAAAAACTGAAAAGACAGTTTTGTGAACGCAAGTGTCTGTGACTGTGTTTAGTTTTTTAAGTTTAGTATATAAGTTTTCTTTTTTGTTAGTTTGTAAGTTTAGTCTATAAGTTTAGTCTGTAAGTTTTAACGTACAACAAACTAATAGGTTTTTTGAAATTTTTCCTATAATAAAAGCACACGAACATTTAACCATAGACAATTTTAGGCTAGTTATACAATCAATTTTAGTATACAGTTAAATTATATATTTTTATATAGAAAAACTTATTATTTACAATTTTTATTATACATCAAACTATGTACACCAAAATTTAAAACAATAAAATTTTTGGAAATTGGAAATTGGAAATTGGAAGGCTAATGTAATGGCGCGGGAGAGAATAAATTCTGGTAATCTTGTCTCTATAATGTTTTTGTAGATTTTGCAGAGAATAATTAGGAGACTGATGGGGCGGTAATTATTCGAGTTATCGGGAAGCTTCACGAATTGAAGTGGAGTAAGATGACTTTGACATATATTCAGATTGACGGGAATTAGTTCAGTCTAAAGAAGTTGTTGGGGAAAATGTACAAGGCCGAGACGGCTTTGCAAAGAAAATGTTTAGTGTAGGAATTTGTAATGTTATCCGAACCTGCAGCGGATCTGTTTTTTTAGCTTAGGGATGATTTTTTGGATATTAGAATCCGTGATAGGGGCGAGTTAGTAAGTATTTGAGGGTGGTGATCTTAGATATCGAAGCGAAAGGTGTAGGCATCAAAACAAAAAACTGCATACGATATACTTGGAAACTAAAATAACTGGAATGCTTGGGCAATTAAGATACACAGCGTAACGGACTTTTCATAGTCAGATACTTCTGAAACGTGATATGTTTTGTAACCTATAATATTTATGTTTTTTGAAGTGAAACTTCTTTAGCGGTGTTGGGGTAAAATTTTTACGTGACGCGTAAACCACATAGTAGCGGAAATCTGAATGCTTCATTTTCTCAGCGGTTCATTTGAAAATTTTTCCGTGGTCTCACATTTCTAAACACCCCAAACATCAAAACACAAACACCTGCTTTCACTGTATACTGGTATAATATCTTAACAGATAACACACAACATCGACGCATTATCTCATTTACTGTAAAATTTATGTATATATATATATATATATATATATATATATATATATATATATACTTGAGATCAATAACTTTTATTTGAATTTGCATAGAATGCTTAGACGATAGAGAGAGACGTAATAAAGCCGCATGCGCGTCGGTTTAATATGTTAGAGCAGCGTACGCTCAGTAAATTTACTGTTGACAATCAATCTGTGAATTGTGTTTAAATAAGAGTGTTATTCAGTGTAATAACATTGATATTTTTGGTAACTATATTAATTTATATAATCTCATATTATAATAATAAGCTAAATAAGATTACATTACATCCATGTGGTATTTAAAAATTTAACAAATCAACGTGAAATTGAGGCTATGTACATGTATACCAACACATAGTTATAGTATACTATAACATTATGTATATACATTTAATCTATTTATCAAATAAAAGAAATACTATTGAAAACATATGGTATTCAAAAATTATCGAAACCTATAACAGTTTTGAGGTTGTTTTATTTGTAACAAATTCTCACAATAATTATGAATTCTTTGTTCTCAGGTGTCATTTTGAAGATTTACTGAATTTTATGTCGTGTTATAAAATTATCAACTGTCCATAAATAATATCTATTTATTGCAGTTATATATTATTTGTGAGTACTTCCTTTAATTGTTTTATTTTTAAAACATTGATCTAATTGTATATTATATATTATACAATAGTAATATAATAGTAATTAAAAAAATTGTTTTTTACAGGCTTTAAGATGGTAAAGTCTATTGCGCAAAAATTTTACTTATCAAAAACCAATTGTATCATTTATACCTACTCAGTCACCACCGGAGGAAACAATGAAATCGAAGAAATTCCAAACGAAAACTAATAAATTTTCATAATTCATAATTTTATAAAAGTTTTAATTTGAAAATAAATATTAATCTTACTTAACACATTGTATGCGGACAACGTCTCGACGACATCTTTCACATACTATACTAGAGCGCGAAAGACATCATCGAGATGCATTGTTCGCATACGATATATTAATATGAAATAATGGTAAAAATTTAATTTATTTAAAACATTGATCATTTTCCACTTAAATTTTTATCCCGTGTATTTACCGCTTCTCTCCCTACTACATTTCTTCATTTTGTTACTTGCTTTATCCTGAAGAATTTGTTCATCTACGAGTTTTAGGCATACGCTTGTTCGTGTACCTTTTGATTACTTTACTAAAAAGAAGTTTCACTTCTGGCATGTGTATATAAGTACACATACTCTTTTTTTTAGTTAATTTTTGTAAATAGTTTGTTGTATGCCTTAACACTAAACCTACCGCGAGGGGTCAAATGACCCTTTTTAAACTTTTTTTCAAAATTTCTCACATAAAGCGTTATCACATCGCTAGTTGACTTTATGACTTTTAATATAATTTACATACAATGCATTTTTCAATATTTACTCCTCTCTTGTTATTTTTTTTACCGAGATATATATGTAATCTGCCTTAACTACCGCAACGGGGTCATTTGACCCCTGCAAAGATTCATATGATATCATGAAGATTTGTATGTGTGGTTGTGATACAAAACCATTGCATTATACATTTTTGCTATTTCATCATATATTAGGTTGGCAAGTATCTCCCTTCCGCTTTTTTTTTTTGTACATAGCTGCGAAATTCAAAAGACCAGAAGGCGGAAGGGAGATATTTGCCAACCTAATATTTTGCTGTATTGCGTTATATTTGTTGTTGGCTGACGAATGAATAGCGAATTTCACTCTACTCCAAGCGAGCGATAAAAAAGTCAACGAAGCCAGCGTTTACAAACAGATAAATTGGATTTAATCTCTGAAGTATGGTACAAATTCATCGAGAAGAGCCAAAATTGTTACAAGCCTGGGGAACATGTAACTATCGATGAACAGCTTTTCCTAACCAAAGAGAGGTGTAGGTTTACGCAATATATGCCGAACAAACCGGATAAGTTTGGTATCAAATTCTGGCTAGCATCTGACGTCAGCACCAAATACATTATAAATAGATTTCCATATTTGGGAAAGGATGAAAATAGAGGAGCTTCATCTCCGCTTGGGGAATTCGTTGTTCTCAAATTACTGGAACCGTTCACAGGATGCGGAAGAAGCGTCACTACAGATAATTTCTTTACGAGCGCATCACTAGCTGCAAAATTACTAGAAAAAAGAACCACTATTGTTGGAACTATCCGTGGAAATAAAAGAGAACTACCAAAATTCGCCAAGCAGGCGAAAGATGGTATGCCACGCTTCTCAACAAAACTATATAAATCGAGTCATTGTTCACTTACCATTTACAAAAGTAAGCCAAACAAAAAAGTGCTTCTACTAAGCTCAAAGCATAAATCTATAAGCATCGAAAAAACGGTAAGCGTATACCTGAAACGATCAGATTCTACAATAATACTAAATACGGTGTAGACATGACGGATCAAATAGCAAGAAAATACTCCGTGAAATCGAAATCGCAAAGATGGCCTGCGCAGATTTTCTTCAATGTTCTGGCCTGGCTGGCTGGAATCAACTCATGGGCTTTATACAGAGAAACAACCGGCGAAAAAATTTCTAGACAACAATTTTTATTCCAATTAGCTGAAGAACTTGCCGAAGATTTTCAACATAAGCAACAGGAAGAAAAAGAAATTATACAGAAAACGTCAACAAATTCAAGTTCGGATTCTCATGTGCAAATGCGAAAAAGGTGCCAAATAGGTTTTATAAATAAATAAATAAACAATTTTGAATCGTTATTTGAAAAAATTGTTTTATTCATGTACCAAATTGTGCTAAATGATATATTTTTCGCTATACATAGTAATATATATAACATTTTAAAGAGGGGTCATTTGACCCCGCTGTGGTAGGAATAGGTATACATGAAGTATCGGTAGGTTTAGTGTTAAATTAATTTGAATAGTTTTGTCTAGGTAAGTCGATTTGTTAGACTCTGTAGATTGGGTTTTCCGTCGTCTGTCAGAGCCGTAGCACGCGACTGCTGGATTTAATTGGTTATATAATTTCAGGAGGGTAAGATAGTTGTTGTAGAGGAGAATATTTGGGTATGGGTGCTTGTCACGACGGTGACTTGGATTATTGTCGGTTGAAGTACAGCAATTGTTTCGACAATTAGATCAAGATTGGAGAGATACTCTGGGACGTGGAGATAAGAATTGATGTGTGTTTCAAAAGCCCTCTATTTTGGATTCTTAAGATTGAGGATCTTATGGTATCGAGCGGGAATTTTTATTAATAAATAGAGTAGTGAAGCTGAGAGAGTGGTCAGGGCCAGGATCGTTGACGACAATAACCGTTAACTGTGAGAGGTTTTGGTTTCTGAAAATAGTTAAGTTCAGGATTGAAGAATGTTTGTTATTATCAGGGTAGTGAGTGAATTCGGTTAGTAAACTAATTCTTGGTTGAAAATTACTTACATATTATGTCTTATATTTTTCTTACATCCTTTTAAAGCATTTCTAATTATGATCGACTGTTTTTTCCATTACACATGTAAAATCTAAGTATCTGCATTTATTTGTCTGTATCTAAGAATTTTGTCACTTTTAGGCAAGAAATGTTGTTTTTTTTTACATGATTCTTATATTGGATTAATATGTGTATATGAAAAAAAAACTAAATTGTAATTTTTCTCTTACATATTTCTTTTCGTTTAAAAGCATTTAAAACTTTAACAATCTGCGAGGTTTGTTTGAAACGAATTGAAAATCTGCATATATAACATTTTTAGTGCTTCGTATTTGATTGTTAAAAATTGTGCTTTTATTTTATACCTGTTTGTATATACTAGTGTTATATAATTATTTTATAATTTTATTTTTAATATTATTGTGGGCACTACAAAAGGAAGAACAAACTTGAATTCAATGGGTTATTATCTAAGTTTAAAATATAGGATTTATTAATGATGATGGTCCAACGAATTTGAGTTTGACACTATAAACCAACGGTTCTCAACTTTTTTTGTTCGCGGACCGCCAAACGACGTAGCATTTATTTGAGAACCGTTAGAGTAATAAATTAAAGAAAATATTTTTCAAAATAAATCATATAATAATAAATAAACATATTTGTTGTTTTGGAACTATGGCTGATTCACTTTAACACAAATGAATTTTAACCCTAACATTACAATTTTGAAAGTGTTCAATAATCATTTATTGCTCACTTATTATTTATAAATAAATCGGCTAATGCATTTCGATTGCAACGCCATCATCATCAGAGCCTTTCTGGATTTATTTATAAATAATAAGTGAACAATAAGTGATTATTGAACACTTTAAACCATTGTAGTGTTGGGGTTAAAATTCATTTGTGTTAGAATAGATAAACTTTTATACTGTACAAGAACAATCTGAAATAAATTTATATCAATTCTTTATAATAACAAAAGTAAACAAGTTTATAATTGAAGGCATTTGAGACATAATAGCAATAAATCACATTCGTGTTAAAATTAAATTTTATTTTTTTTTAAATTAGTTGCATAAATTCATAAAGGAAAACTAAACACATAATAAGCTTATTTACATAAAAATATATTAAGAAGCAATATTTCTAAATTTAGTATTACAATTTCAACATTTTGAAAATGTGATATTGTTCTTTTGCTCTGAACAGAAATTGTTTCAGTAAAACTTTGAAAAAAAACTATTATTTCTCTGCGGATCGGCATAAATTTCTGACAAGTCTATAGCGGCGAATGGAAATTCCGGCTATACGCCAAGTTCGACAATAATATTAAAAAGGGGCGTGGTGCATAAAATCATAAAATATTTAGAACAAAAATATTATTCAGGCTCACAGATAAGTATATTCGAAAAAGGAGCTGAACAAGATCACAAAAAATGATTTTTGAAATGCTTTGATGATTGGAAAAAGCCCCAGCACATATTATATTATTGAAGAAGTGAAGAAAATATATATATATATATATATTTTTTGATATATATATATATATATATATATATATATATATATATACACGCACTCACTCACTCACTTACACTAGAAAGAAAAGTATACGTATATATTTCTCAATAAATGAAACATAATTTAAATTTGAAAAAAACATATTTTATTATTAATTCTATAAACTACTAATCTTTATAAATGGCAATTCCGAATATTTTAAATTTATAAAAAAATAACAAAAAACAACATAATAATTCATACAAATTCAATAGAAAAAGTCACGTACAGATTTTATTAGACAGTATATTTTAGAATTTTTCTGCAATATTTGCACACATCATTATTTTAAAATTATCAACGTTTTATGTGTTATGTTTTACGTTTTATGTCTTGCAATGAAGCTCTAAAAGCTATTAATTTTTTACTGACCTTCGAAGTTACTAACATACAGGTAATTATTTTTGCAAAATAACTAAATTGAAAAGATGGAATTTAAAAACCTCGTAAATTTGTGGAATATTAATAAATCTGTTAGTGAAACAATTTATTTCTCAATATCAAAGATAAGAATATTATTAAAGTAATAGTGGAAAGAAGGAAAGCAGATATCAGTTTTTAAAATAACAAACACAAAATTCTTTCATCACTGAATAAAGAAAATTTTGTTCAAAATGAGTAGTATGTCTTGGCGTGGGACAAATTTTTTATAAATCCAGATCGAAATATGCTTTTAAATATTTTGGCTTATAAAGCTTCGAAGTTACCATTTAATTTTGATACAATGATCCGTAGCACACGGTAGAAGTTTTTAGTTTTAGTGAAAGCAAATCCCCGAATAACTGCACCCAAAATTGAAAAGGATATTGAAGTACTATTTAAAAAACTGTGGTCCACGGCCCAGTGACAAATTAAATTAAAATTAGCTGATACTGTAAGAAAAGGTCGCTTAAAATTTTACAAAAAATACTGTGTACCATCGATGTGTTGGAATAACGTAAGAAAAACCAAATTCGCCAACATAATATAACTATCAAGTAGATAAGAAGGTGGATCGCATGGATTGAAAATAAGAAACCACAAAACTGGTAATCTAGGTTTTGGCTATCCAATCAAAACGTACATATTAAGCAGATATTTTTCTATTCAATTTTATTAATTTTTTGTGTTTTTTCTAGTTTATTTTACTTTTTAAAAATTTAAAATATTTTGTATTGCCATGTACAAATAATAAGTTGTTTACAGAATTAATAAAAAATATGTTTGTTTTCAAATTTAAATTCCTAAGTTTCTTTCATTGAGAAATATATACCTATTGATAAGTGTACGCAGACTTTTCTATCTAGTGTACATATTATATATATATATATATATATATATATATATATACAGAAATACCTCGCAAGTACGGCTTCGATTGATACTGTTTTACTATAGTTCGGTTTGAAATTTGCAAACAAAATTTTACGCATGCGCACATTATACTCATCGCATGCACAGTTCTATTTTTGTGGTATTTTTTCTTTTTCTATTAGTTTTAGATTCGTAACTCTAGAGCAGGGGTCGGTAAACTAAAGCCTGAGGACCAAATTCAGCTGCCGTCTGTTTTTAATCCGGCCTGCGGGTTAATATTGTTTTTACATGAAAAAATTAAAAATAAACAAATTACGCGCTATAACCACTGACATACACTACCGAGATAAAGTCTGCGCACACCCATTCTATCTTTAATTATATCGCCTATAACATACAAACACTATTGTTGATAACAAATTAACTATTGTTTATTTTTTCTAAAAGGTCTTAAAAATTAAAAAACATCAACAAAACACTTTTTAAATATCAATAAAATAAAGAAGAACAACAAAACGAACGAAATTTTTAAAAAATACGTTAGAAAAAGTCTGCGCACAATTGTGTTTTATCGTTTATTATCTTTAGAATTTTTAATTTCAGCATTACAATTTCCTAAGTGATTGTTGAAAATGTAATGAAGATTGTTATTCTTAATTTTAGTTTTTGTCATACAGGTAATACAAGTGGATATCATGGAAAATAAAATGTGTAATTTAAAAAAAAAGAAAATAAGTATATCAAAGCGAAAAATAATTATAAAATTATGGAAAGAAGAAAATAGCTACTAAAATATTAAAACAATTTTAGAAAAACAGCATTCATTAATTTATAGAGTGAAAAAAAATATTAAAACAACCGATATCATAACATCAAAGCCCCGTTGTGGCCGCTGTTCAAAGTTATACGAAAGGAAAAAACGTTATACCATAAATACAGTTAAGACTAATCCACGATTATCCACTTTTGGAATTGCTGAAAGTGTTCATTTACAATTTGATAAAAAAAAATTGATAATACCATAAGAAAAATTCTAATAAATACTGAGTACCGTAGTCGAATTTCAAGACAGAAACCGTTTATTTCGAGAGTGCTTAGAATTAAGCAAAATAAGCATGTAAATATGTGGAAGGACTTTTGGAAAAATATAATCGAGAGTAAATTTTGTATATTTTCCATAAAAGGACGAAAGTTAATTTGGCGAAAACCTAATATAGCCGTAGATAAGAAAAATCTGTTTCTCACCGTGAAATATTGTGGTGTTCGAGTGATATTATGGGTGTGTATGTTAATTAGGGGCGTTGGTAATATCGAATTTATAATCAATAATAAATAATTTCGACTATCTCGATATTTTAAAGCGAAATTTAAAAGAAAATGTGTAGAAAAATCGGATTAGGCCGTAAATTTTATTTCCGACAAGACAATTATCACAAAGATACGACCAAAATTGTCAAGCTTTGGGTATTCTATAATGTTCCAAAGCACTTGCGTATGCTTCCACAATCTCCTGATTTAAGTTCCATTGAACATTTGTAGAATTTACTTTAGCACAAAATTCGGAAATTTTGAAGAAGTATCGAAAACTGCCATCATCAAAAAATGAGTTAAAATTAGTTCTGAATAAACTAAGAGAATAATGCAATTTATGAAAAAAAGATTGGAAGAAGTTTTAAAACGGAAAGGGTACCAAATATCCTACTGAAAATAACATTTTAAGTTTTTTTTAGTTTTTAATTAGGTGTGCGCAAACTTTTTCTGACGTAATTTTTTAAAATTTCGTTTGTTTTGTTGTTTTTCTTTACTTTATTGATATTTAAAAAGTGGTTTGTTAATGTTTTTCAATTTTTAAAACTTTGTAGAAAAAATAAAAAATAATGACTATGTTATCAACAATAGCATTTTTATGTTATAGGCGATATTAGTAAAGATAGAATGGATGTGCGCAGACTTTGTCTCGATAGTGTATATAAGTTGATGATAAACATATATAAAATAAAATACACAATTCTAATCGTGAAATATAAACACAAAAAGGAACACAGTTCGATTTTCAACGTATCTCTTATAAGCTTTACTAATCATTAGTATTTTAAATGATCTTGATGGATAAGAATTTATGGCATTTTAGTTTTTATTTTCAAAAGAATACAGATTTAATATAATCATATTTTAAATCAATAAATAACATCTTTTGACATAAAAGTGACGACATTTTAGAATTCAGAATTAATTATGCAAATACAAAGACTGCATACACATAATGGAAGAAATGGTCAGTCACTAATTGAAGATACGTTGAATAAAGATAAAAAATACGGAAATAATATGTAAGTAACTTCTAATAGAGAATTAGTTTAAATTTTATAATACAATTATTTGATAACAATAACATGCCATCGAAATGCGTAACAATTTATTAACAAAAAAACGCAAAAAATAAACGGTTATTGAATATTTTTTCACTAACTTGGGTGTTTGCGGGATAGTCATTTGTGTAGATATGTCACGCGTTAGTAAAATTGAGTAATCATAAATTGCAGTCACATTTAATGATATTCTATTAGGGTTACACGAAGTATAATTACAATTTTTGATCGTAAATTAAAATAATCTTAAATCGTATTCTCAAACGGTGCTCTGATTTCTTATGATGCCATGTTTTTCATTTACAATATGTCGCCTGTTATCTACGGACACTGATTTATTTATTTTTGAAGGAATCAATTTGATCTAATATTTCGACGTTGCCAAGTGGATTTTTCACGCGATAAATTCGATTCTATTATATTAATCGCATCGATTTTGTTATCAATGTACTAATAATATGTCTGATAAGAGAAATGTTCTGCAAGTATTTATTCAATTAAAGCTATGATGAAACGAGAAACGAGTAATGAGATAAGAGAAATAAAGCAAGAAGAAACGAGACGCGAATTATGTTGCGCTATTAACAGAAAAAACAACCTAATCCATTATACTACCTATTCGTTATATTTCTATTGCAAGTTATATTCCCAAATATTATACAGCAACATAAATCGAATGCAGACATAACATCCGATGATTACAATTGATCATCACAACAAGAAATAGCTTAGATAATATAATACTAAGTTATATGTCCAAAAATGATGTGACAACACAAATTCAACGAAGACATTACATTCGATGATTACAATGGAATCATCACAACAGGAAATACCTTAGATAATATAACACTATATAATTTAGTTACAAGGGCATTGTAATTTTAATTCTCGTTATACGTTCAAGTGTAACGCATTGCATAATAAAATTCCGCTCAATTTTTAAAAAACGAAGTTTACTAACACACAAACAAAACTTGCATATATTTTATATAATATGAATTATTTTCTTCTGTTGATTTAATCGCCAATGCTTATCGGTCACAGACAAACAAAACTTATTAAATTCCTTGTACTTGTTCAATTACGTATACAGTGTGTCGAAAAGGGAACCGAATTTTTCATATAAAAAAATATTTTACATTTTGTCAAATATCCAAATATTTTTATTTTTGTGAAAAAAAATGGTCGCACAGTGACAAATCTGATGACTATGAATTATATTTTGGATGACGCATATTTTTTTTTTACAAAAATTTCACGCATAGCAACCAATGGCACTGCGAGATAATACATTGTTGTGTAACAAGTACTGACTTCCAAAACCAAACAAACATTTTTTTCACTCACGATTTTGAAAATTACAATTTTTTCATGAATTTGTGAGTGAGTCTGATATCATTCACGATGCACCTTTGCATTCGATTTTCGTGTTGTACTTAAAACATCACGTCTCGTCTTCAACCATCTTTTCAACGAATATATTTTAAAGACAACTTGACATATTTCGACAAAAATTTCGACAGTTGGTAGGAGAAGTAAGTATGCATAAATGCATAAATTCAATAAATTTTCATTACTTTTTCATCATATAGAGCAATGGTTCTTAATATGGGGTGTGTGCACCCCTGGGAGTGCGAGAAAGCATTTCCAGGAATGCGAGAGAAGTTTCTAAATTTTCGAATGCAAATGATGACTTACGCGTGACTCTTTGAAAAAAGTAGCCTCGCTTCAAAAGTATTACTATGAATAAACAACAACGTAGCCATTCAAAATTGGGATATTGTTTTGTTTGTATATGTAAATGTATATCTTTATTTTTCAATAAAAAAATATATCTTGCAATAGATGTAATTTTCTAAATAAAGAAATAAAACACATTTTTTAAGAGAGTGTGAGAATTTATTTTTAGATTCAAGGGGGTGCCGATCACTAAATAGGTCAAGAACCATTGATCTAGAGCAACGATTTTATTGTATATTATAATATGTTGCACTGTGTGTTATAACATGATATGAGCCGTTAAATTAAAAAAGTGGAATAACTCCATTTTCGGAAAAAATGAGTTAATGACAATTTTAGGTAGTCATAGATGTCCTCATTTTATATTTATAATAACACAATCAAGGGTGTAAAATATATTCATAAATTAATCAAATGAAATTTTCTGTATAATTTTATAGCAAAAACGTTAAATTAAAAAATGTAATAACACCATTTATTCATACATTGAGAAAAAGATTTGCATTTGAATTAAACGAAAAATCGACTTTGAAATACTTTTAGTTATATTATACAATAATTTATAAATAAACAATAATTGTTTATTTATAAATTTTCCAAAAAATTTTTCAAAAAACTTTTTAAAGTAATTTTCCAAAAAAATTTAAAAAAAAATATAATTTCAAAATGCAATTTTTTAAACCTATTGATTTCATCTTTTTTTATTAAATATATTTATTTAGTTATAATATAACTAAAAATAAATATATTTAATAAAAAAAGATAAAATCAAAAGGTTTAAAAAATTGCATTTTGAAATTATGATATATTTTTTTAATTTGTTGGAAAATATCTTTAAAGTTTTTTGAAAAATTTTTGGAAAATTCATAAATAAGCAATAATTGCTTATTTATTAATTTTTATATAATATAAGTCGATTTTTCGTTCAATTTAAACTCAAACCTTTATCTCAATGTATGAATACCTGGACTTATTCCACTAAAAAAAAACAAACGGCTCAAATTGTTAAAAAAGAAAGTGGAATAAGTACATTTGTAGCTAAAAAATCGGTTATTTTCCCTAACAATTTTATTAATTATTTTTGCATAATAAAATTTAACAAGTGTTATAGTTTTAAAAACATAACCCGGATTCAATAACGTTTGCCAATATTTTTTAATTTATTTAAATGCAAACCTTTAAATATCTCAATATATGAATAAATGGAGTTATTCCACTTTCAAATTTAACGGTTTGTATATTACTTTGTATAAGCTCACCTAAGATTAAAAATCTATTGTATAGACACGAACGAAGTTGATAAAGATTCAAGTCAATCTGCACAAAATCAAACTCGAATATAGATACGACCTCTTATCGTAACGATCAAAGCCGTAATTAATTGTTGGCGTCGATCGTTTCTTCTAGAAGTTTCTCGGAAAGCCAATTTAGTTGAAAAACATTTTTTTCCGAGTGCAAAAGAAAAACTTGTAAATTATTAAATTAAGAATTTCTCTGTAATTATTTCTGTGTTAAGTATGACTTACACGACATAAATGACACGACATAATAAAAAAAATCCATGTTACGCGGCATTCGAAGCACTGATTTTCATCTCCATTTATCTAAAACTCGAATTGTTCAGCAATTAAAAGAAACTGATTATTTTACACGAATTGATTGTGTCGCAAAAGTTTTCAAAACAATTTTGAAAACACTTTGTTTAGCGATAAGATCAGTATTAACCTAAACCGGTGATGGAAAACCTTTTGAGCTCGGCGTATCAAAATTTTGAAAAACCCAACTTAACTCTGGTGCCGTCTCACATGAAGATATATTAATAATTTTTTGATATTTGCAACCATAATAAAAAAAAGATTTATATTTTTGATATTTATTTTATATATTTAAATGCCATTTAACAAAGAAAAATCAACCAAAAAATATGTATAAAATGAACAAAAACAGTAAAACAATGTACATTTAGGAAAAAATATTAATAAAAACAATGAAACTAGAAATTAGTGACTTTTTGGAGCTGAAGTTTGTCTGTCAATTCTTCGATTGCAGGTTCATACTTGGTGCACTTCAAGGCCAATTTGAATTATGCAATCTTTTGTCTCTGTCGGTGCGTGTCATCCAAAATGAGTTCGCATTTCACCTCTGACACGCGTATCATAGGTTCGCCATCACTGACCTAAACGGCCCTAATACACGAACTGAATTATTGGTATTGAAGCGAAAATAACCTCTGAGAAAAACACCAAAAACCATTTAAAAATAGCATAATTTTAAGGCATCATCAAACATTATTTATTTCTTTTTTTTGAAGATTGTCAATATTGCACTTTGACAGTATAACCTGAGATATTATGCAATGTTGAAAGCGGATTTTTTTTAACTAAATCGACAGGAGAATTCTAAAGTTGAAATTTTGACACTCGGTTTCAACAAGACGGTACGGAAGGCACATCGATAACGACGCAATTAACGTAATAAAGAAAAGATTTTCGGAATGGGGTTTTTTTTAGAAATAGAGCCATAAATGATTCTACAACAAGCCTAGACTTAACGTCATTCAATTTTCTTTTGTAGAGTTACCTTAATAGTGAGGTTTATAGAAATAAACTAAAAACTATAGACCAGTTATAAAACAGTATTTTACAAAAAAACTATAACAATTTCTCTTGCTTCATATGAACCGATATTTTTAAATACACAACAAAGGTTTGAACAGTGCACGCGGAGTAGTAGACAAAATTTCAATAATGTAATTATTTCGATGGGAATTTTCCAAATTTACACTTCGATTTATATTAATAAAAATTCGTTTTACTCTAACAATTTTTTTTTGTTAATTTTTCAAAAATGCAAAACATTAATGGATGGCACACTGTGGAACAACGACTCTAGTGTAATGTATTGTTTTGTCTGAAGGCTCGATTATATTTTAAAAAAGTAATCTTTCCGTGACAGAAGGTCACTGTACGTCAATTAATTCTATTCTATTATTTGTTTTTTACAATTAATGTTGAAATTTACTCTTGTATTGTAATTTGTTCATAATTATTGATAATTTTACAACATTAACTTATAAATAATTGATTAAAATATTAATAAAGAACATTCAAACTTTTACCGATTAACAATTTATGATTAGATTTGATTAAATCTAAATATTCTTACATGTCACTCACTTGACTGAATTCATTTGACTTTCCTATTGCTATTGTTACTAATTTATTCACTTTTCAATATTATTGAATTTTCTTAATTTGATTCCTTTATCTTTTACTTTTCTATTTATACACGGTGTCTTATTTCGGATAAATATTTTCTTTTATCTGGTATTAAATATTTCGTGACTACAAAAAGCATTTGATTGTAAAGTAATTCAACGTTTATAACAATTTATTTACATTATACGTTATTATATGATTTATTTACTGTACTATTATATATATTTAGCTACTTAACAAAACTCTTGTATAAATACAAATGAACTAAATAATGATTTAAGTCGGTCTGAACAAAGTCAAAAGTCAAACGTAAACAGAATATCTCGTCAATCATTTAACAATCGAAGCTGTAGTTGACTGTTGGCTTTGACTGTCCCTTCTAAAAGTTTTTAAATAAATAGTTCTAGAAAAATCAGAACTCGATATGCAATAAGTCCATGTGCTTAAAGAAAACATAAAATAAAACGATTAATGTACCAAAATAGTCGGGAAAACATTTCATATCAGTTTGGCGACATTTTATATTTCGTAACAAAAATGTCATTTAATTTCGGAATAACGACTGGTTTTTAGTATTTTTGTGTTTCAAAAAATAGAATAAAAATTAGCGTTTTTTTGAAAAAGAAAAAAGTAAAAAAAACTTGTTATAAATAATTATTGAGAAATTCAAACTTTAAATACTCGCCATTCAATATTTTCACATCATTTTATTCGTCTACGAATGTTTTTTATATTCAAATCAAAAATGATGTCAGTGTTAAGTTTAACACGTTGACGTAAATGCCGTCTATAGCCGTACAATGTTCGTGATTTTAGGTACAAATGACGGCAATGGCCGTCCCATATTATTAGTATTATAAATAAATGATTAAAATGTATATCAGTGTTAAATCCATTTCCTTCTTAATTCCTCAATCTTCTTCCAAGTATGAATGATGAAATATTTCTCATTAAGTGATACAGTCATTTTATTGCAATTATTCCCAGAATTGGAAACTGGTTGCGACAAGTGTGCTAGCAGAGTTTAACGACGTGCATAGCCGCAAACATTTCATATATTTTGTCTCTATTTTCAAGTGTGATTTGAAAACAAAAAAAAATGTTTGAAATTATTACTGGAAATTTTTTATAAAATTTGCTATTCTGCTTTTTTTCATTACAAATGTTTTTCAAAATTGAATTTTATATCTATAAATGGATTTTTTAATTTCTATTATGTTATTATAAATTTTTGTTCTTGAATTTGTCAATTTTGTATTAAAGAAAAATCTAGTTATATGTTTATAAAAATATATTTTTTCCTTTTTACTAAATTATTCTCAAAAAATATCGTTATAATCTATACAGCTACCAAAACTTTTATAGCTGTCTTTTGTGTATCAGAGAAATCGAGCTATTAAAAACAAATGACGGCTATAGACGTCCACCATTTTTTAGAAAAATTTGTTAGAAAATATAATAATATAATTCTGTAAGTATAAAATCTTAATCAAACTCCCCAAGAATCAACTAATTAACAAAAAAATTGTTTTTGTCGTCCATCGCCGATTTCAAACTGAGCGTCAACGTGTTAACAAAAATCATTTACAAAATTTGAATTCCTAACATCGGACTTGAAATCTCAAACTCTGACGTATTTATAATATTTAATAATTATTTCGCCATTTGTGACGTCGACAAGCGTTAATTCTTTATTTCTTTCACTCTTTAACAATAATAATAATACATATTTTTTTAACTCACCAAATTGCTGAATTCAGAATGATGTCTTATACTTGTTACTATAACTGGCAATTCACAGCGAACGACAATTTTATGTATAACCGCACAAAGTGTAAATCAAAAGAATTTACGAGATATAATTAATAGAATAAAATACGAAAAAAATATTTAACTCACGTCGACAATAAAATAACTCACTATGCAACTCAATGTCTTCTCGCACCTAAGTGACTTATCAGACAAACGAATTGATATGTCACGCAGTTTTAAAACGCAGTTTATTTATCGTTTAGTAATATATCTCCTTCTCACTGTAAGTCCAGTTCATATTTGAACAACCTATCGATTCTCTTATCTATGCGTATGAATTATTACTTATTTTAAATTAATTGAAATTTGAAATAAAGTTATCCATAAATAAAATAGAAAACCCACAAAAAAAACACATAATAGTACATCTATTTTATTCACAAACTTTTAATTTAAAAAATAATTTAATTAATTATATTTCGATTTCCTCCTTCAATGGTATGACAAAAGATTTAGTTTTTTTTTTAAAAAAAAGCATTTTTACACAAATTAATTTTAAACCCAACACCAAAATAATTTAAAATGTTTATTAATCACTTATTATTTATAATTATATAGTCTATAATTAAATCGGCTAATGCATTTCGATGGCGACGCCGTCATCATCAGAGCCTTTCTGTTCTTCAGAAAGGCTCTGATCACATTTAAGTTGTAAGGGAAGCCATCAGTCGATGCAATCACCATCAAATATTACCTCGTCTCGGATTTATAGATTATGAAAAATCTTCCAACTTGATCTATGCGAATTAAACGCATTTCAAAATCAAAGAATCAATTAAATGTGTATTGAAACTTTAGGAAATATTTAAAAATTACTATAGAGTAACTCAAATGAGACTGAAGAGTTAAGACATACATTTACTTCCTTACTATCCTTTACTATCTTTCAGTTTCATTTAGACTATCTTATTTATTCTACACGTATAAATACACAAGAGAACAGGAAAGTTTACAATTATGAAAAAAGTGAGACAGGGCGATGTGATATCGTCAAATATATTTACAGCGACATCAGAAGAAGTATTTAAGACGCGTTTAATTAGGAATCTGAAAGAATAAATATAATTGATGAAATATTATATGTAGTCGTTTAAGATTTGCTGACGGCGTTATTATTTTCTTGACATGTCTAGAAAAAGAATGCGAAGAAAATAGAAAAATTAAATAAAAAAACAAGTAAAAAATATTGATAATTGACATAATCAGATCAAAAAAAATCAAAGTAATACTAGTATAGAAAAAAAATCGAAAATTATGCATTATATACGTGTGACATCTCATTAACAGTAAAGGAGCATCTAGATGAAGTAAACAGAAGAATAAAATAAGATGTTGTCAGTTCGAAAAAATCCTCATATTCAGTTTAATAAACTTTCATCTATAAATCTCTATCATTAAACTTTTAGATATAATCTATTTGTTGTAAATTAACACTATTGTTATTTAATTGAAAAACATCTGTAGAAAATAAAAATCATGCGAATAATAGAGTAAATAATATTTGATTTTCATTTGACGTAGAGATATTATTTTCGTTCGAATTTTCAAACACAAGGGTCATTCGGAAAGTTCACGAACTGATAACGAAGAACTGTATTTTTATTTCTGAAATATTCTTTTATTTTTCATTAGATCTCCTTGAACATGAACACACACGTTGTCCAACGATGCACCAATATTTTTATTCGAGCTCATAATTTCAAGATAATCGCTTGCTGTCGAGGAATTTGTCAAGGTTTTACAATAGATGGAAATCAGACGAAAATCGGGAAGCTAAAACAGAAAATCGAAAATTAAATCGGATTAATAAGACGGATGGAATTGCTAATCAATTGATCTCCAATCATTGACAATTTTTACTAGTGAATCTATACTAGTACGAAAGCGTATATTATTTAATAAAAAAGGATTTTTTTCTTCGATAGATCTCAAATTTTTCCAATTTTTTTTAATAATGTCACTCTAAAAGTTTATTACAGTATTCTTTCTTAACCGATCACACTTTTGTAAGATAATAAATTAGAAATATTATCTTTGTGTCCTAAAGAATGGAAGCCATTTTGTTTCCTACAAAATGAATTTTGTGTTCTTGATGGCATAGAATCAATATTCTTTTATTGTTTGTATTGGTTGTTAGTAGTGGATCCAGGTTTCATTAATAGTTACGAATCAAGGGATAAATTTGCATTCGGATACGATTGTGTTCGACTGTTAGAAAATTCAGCACCCAATTTGGTATAATAGCTTTTTCATGCTTAATTTTTCGATTAGGATGTAAAACGCTCATTTGTTTGAGATACCCGCAACTATAACAATTCTATACACCTTCAATCTACGATCATCTAAAACAATATCGCCCATTTTATCGATACTTTCTATCGTAATAATTTTTGAGCATCGATAACAGATTTTTTTACAGACAATCATTTGATTGATCAACTTGATATTTTACAATTGTTTGTCAGACGCGGCAATAGAATTTTAAAAATACTACTGACATTCACTATACACCAGGTCACGAAATTTTCAAATGACCCTTGTATTTCACTAAAACTAAAAAATGAAACAAATCGAGAGTATTAATCGATAAATTGTATTTCGTAACATCAGCGATAATTTAAAAAGTAAGCATCTGAAGTCGATGATAATTTGAAGAAAAGATATCGAAAGCCAGCGATTGAACGAGAATATTTAATAAATTATTAAAAAAATCAGATTCATACCTGATGACTGTCGGTGGCTAATGAAATTGTTTCTGGCCATTGTATTGTGTGTTTGTGACTCTTGTCATATTCGAAGACCCGATTGTTATTTTGCTCTTGCTGTCGTAAGCGACGATATTAAACTTACTATCATCAGTAAAAATACGATTTTCCAAAATTTTCATTCGTCGTTTTTATATTTCATGGCAAATAACATTTTTTCGTTTGTTTTTTTGGAAATTAATGAAGGTTTATTTCTCTTAGATATTTTACTATGAAGTACTGAATCTCTTAAAACTCATCTAATAGCTTCAAGTTTTCAAGTTTATTTTATTGTTTTTAAAAAATAGCTGAGATCAGATCGTCTCCTATTCAATTCAGCACCACCCTACGCCAAAATTACCAATTATTATCCAAAAAAATTCAAGTCGTTTTTTCTTACAATTTTAAATATTCCTGCGACATTTTCATTCTTTGCATAAATAACACATGTATTTCACAATACGACAGCATAATGAAAAGTAATTGAATTTAAAAACGTTCTGTTTATTGTGTAATAGTAAATATTCACGACTTTAGCATTCTTTAATTTCATTTGAGAAAAGAAATTAAATTTATTTTTTTTCTTGTATCTTCCACGTACCCAGGGTCTTTTGAGAAGTATGGTAAATTTATTTATTGTTTAATTTAATTAATTAATTAATTAAATTAAAATTTTCAATTTAGTTTTTCTGACTTTTTTACCATACTTATCGAACGACTCTCGTACATGACTATCTATGTGTATAATTTAATAAATATTTGGATTAAAAAAAAAACGTTTTTTGTAGATTATTCAATATTGCACATTCGAGCTGATAAGTATGTGGAGCAGTTGTCTGTATAAAATTATAGTGACGCTAATATGATCTATTTTTTGAACATTTATTTTAAATTTAATCAGTACTATTTGTAATTGTGTTTATTATTTTTTCATTTATCATCGATGAATTGTATCATGTATAATTAACATATATACAAGTATAATGTTTATCTATGTTAATATTATCGGTAAGCAGATAATTTTTCTTAGAAAATTCACAAGTGTTTTATTTTTTAAAAAGTATTATATCTTATCTGTTAAATGATCTCTTATCTGTACGAATATTTCTTTCCACACGTGTATTTAAAGTGTTTTCTATAAGTCATATGTCTTTTTTTAAAAAAAATATACTTTTCTCTTCGGTGAAATATAAAATTTAATTAAGCGGTAGACATACCTTAGAGTTAAATATTTTCGTGTGTATATTTTTTTCGAATTCTTGTAAACCCCAGCCCATTAATACCCACTATATTGAATCAAGTTCACCTATTTAATAGGATCCGTGTTTAACCAAAATTAACAGATTATTAATTTTTTAGCTCAATTAACGATTACAATATTATTCAGCACAGTTGCATCATAGCAGCCAACAAATATATTCTAAATCGTTTATATTTAACAAACAAGTTTTTCAACTTTATTTCACAGAAGGAATAACTATATATTACATTACTTTGATATTTACGAAAAGTTTACATTTTCATAATATCTTATAATTAATACAACGTGTCAATTAGGCTTAATTTGTTTAAATTTACAACCTTATCTTTTTTAATATTTCGATAAAAAATTTATTGTATTCTGTTGGGGAAAATAGACTACGTAAATTATCACACACACACATACACATCATTACCATCATCATCATCATCATTAAGCGATTTCTATTCACAGTTGGATGAACGTCTCTCCCAAAACTTTTCAATTCGACTAATTCAATGCCTTTCTCTTTCAATATATTTCAACGAATTTTCTTATATCTCTGTACCAATTATCTATGGGTCTCTGCCCGGATCTTTTTATATATTTAGCTTCCTAATCAATAATTTCTCTTTCTGCTATATAACCGACCCATGTCGGTTTTAAACTTCTTAATTTTGTTATAATATAAGTAACTCCTTAATTTTGAAGAATAGTGTCGTTAGCAAATATTAAGTGACCAAACATCTTTCCATTTACTTTTATTTCATTAGATTCTCAGTTTAATATCTTAAATACGTTTTGTAATGCCACTCTAAATAATATTTAGTAATGTCTCGCTCTTTTAATAATTAAACATTTTCTTTAGTTTCAGTTTCGCGTGCTTGTATGGTAGATTGTATTATTTTGATAAATATTTTCTAAAAGTTCAATGCACGATTCATCGATTCCTTAATTCTAAAATGCGTTTAACATGTTTCAACTGAGTCGAAGATTTTTTCATAATCTATCATAGTCCGTGAAGGTATGGTATTTGGCGTTGATTACATCGACCGATGGTTCCCTTATAACTTTGACAGAAGTCGACTAATCGGTATATATATATATTTTAATCTTTTTTGTGTCGTTTTTTAAAGATAATAATTATTATAATTTTACTCCATTCGTTCGGTACTAGCATTTTTCCAAGCCACCATATAAAAATATCAGTAAAAACATTTCTATTCTTTCTCTCAATTTGACAATTTCTGATAAGATTCCATCACATTAATTATATTCCTATTTCAGTAAAATTTTTAATAACATGTTTATATATATATATATATATATATATATATATATATATATTGAATCTGACATGTATATCAACATTTTTGTAAAGGTGTCCCTTAAATCCATTAAATATGATTGAATAATCACAGTGAAAAATAAAACATTCCCATTTCATTGCAAATAAATTGATTGTAATTTTCATTTTTAGATATAAATTGAACATACGAGTATTATACATTTAAAATTATCCTACAACGATCTGATGAAAATATAAAAAATGTTTACATGGAATAATTAATACATTTAATATTTCTAGGTTTTAATAAATGTCATCAAGGTCAAATTTAGTTAATCATTTCGTATTTTAAAAAGATAAGATTTACTAATACCTTTTCTAACAAGGTTTATCAATATAAACTCATGTACAGAAAATATTTTCAATCAAATATGAAAAAAGTTCGTATATATATATATATATATATATATATATATATATATATATATATATATATATATATATATATATATATATATAAACATACACTTATGTATAGAAGTATTCGCCATATGGATAACATAAGCAATTTATTGATATAATTCAATGAAATCTTTAAATTAATATATATATATATATATATATATATATATATATATATATATATATAATGTATATATATATATATTTAATATAATATATATATATATATATATATATATTTAATTGATAATAAATATAACATTCATTATATCTATTCATTATATATTATTCATTATATCTATTTTCAGTTAAATATTTTTTTCTAATTAACGACTTATTGAATTATACCAATAAGTTGCTTATATTACCCATATGGCGAATACTTTTATGCGTCAGTGAATATACATAAATATATATACGAGGGTCGTTTGATAAGTATGGTAAAAAAGTAAGGAAAACTAAATTGAAAACATTAATTAACTAATTAAATTAAACAATAAATAAATTTATCGTACTTATCAAACGATCCTCGTATATATATTTATGTATATATATATATATATATATATATATATATATATATATACAATAAAAAATTATTAGTAAATCTTATATTTTACGTTATTAACTTAGATATATGAAAAAGGCCTGGAAAGAGACCTATGGATAAATGTGATAGAGAGATAAAGAAATTCGTCAACATGGACTGGAAGAGAAAGATATTGAATAGGTAGAAGTAGATAATTTTGGAAGAGGCCTTGATCCAGCAGTATAATAAAATGGACTGATTGTGGTTCACATATGACAAAATAAGTTTATTTGAGTCAAATACAAGCAAAGATAGATTATTGATAAGAAAAATATTGAACTTGAAGTAGAAATGAGTGAGACATATTGAAAAAGAAAAATAACTGGTAACAAATAGAAAAAGGACAGTGAATATTATAGACACCAATAAACAGTTTGATGTACATAAATATAACAATATTATGAATTTTACTGAAAATTTATGAAAAACAGCACAAATTACTGTTCAAATTAAATACTGACCTTGATCCAAAAATAAATTAATTGATTAAAAGTGAGGATGAAGTGATTATGACGTACAACAATTCATCACAAATATTACATTTTATCATTAATTTACTAAAAATAAAGCTTCTAATTTTTGGACAACAATTCATCAAAAACACATATTATTACTTACTTTTAGTTTACAACACTGAAATATTGGGTAGCAGAGTTTAAACGAGGCCGTACGAACTGCCAAGACGAGCATCGCAGTGGTCGACCAAATGAGGTGACGACTCCAGAAATGGTGAAGAAAATCCACAAAGCGGTACTGGATGATCGTCGACTGAAAGTGCGCGAGCTAGCAGACATAGTAGGCATTTCAAAAAGTGCGGTACATCGCATATTATCTGAAAATTTGGACATGAGGAAGCTGTGTGCAAGATGGGTGCCGCGTTTGCTCACACTCGAGCAAAAACAGTGTCGTGAAGATGTTTCAATTGAGTGTTTAGCGAAGTTTCACACCAACAAAGCAGAATTTTTGCGCCGTTACATAACCATGGATGAAACATGGGTCCATCACTTCACACCCGAGACAAAAAACAATGGACTGAAAAAGAACCGGCTCCAAAGAAGGCGAAGACCGTTTCATCTGCAGGCAAGGTCATGGCGTCGGTTTTTTGGGATGCGCATGGGATAATTTTCATTGACTATCTTGAAAAAGGAAAAACTATCAACGGCGAGTATTATGCGAACTTATTGCAACGTTTGAGCAAAGAAATCAAGCAAAAACGGACGCATTTGGCTAAGAAGAAAGTGTTGTTTCATCAAGACAATGCACCAGCTCACAAATCCGTTATTGCAATGGCCAAAATTAATGAATTAAAGTTTGAATTGCTACCTCATGCACCCTATTCGCCAGATTTAGCCTCCTCGGATTATTTTCTGTTCCCAAACTTGAAGAAATGGCTCAGTGATCAAAGATTTCCCAACGATGAAGAAGTGATGTCGGCAGTTAATGGGTATTTTGAGGAGCAAGACAGTTCTTATTATAAAAAGGGTATCGAACTTATTGAACATCGCTGGAAAAAGTGTAAAGAGCTGAAAGGAGATTATGTTGAAAAATAAATATATTTTTTTCCAAAATTTTCGTGTTTTCTTTGTTGGGTCGGGTACTTCTGGGACCACCATCGTACTGTGTTATCAAAAACCTGCTTCAAAATTAACAATAAAAATATAGTGTATTTATTGTTTGTCAAATGAGAAAAAAAATAAAAGTTTTAAGTAAATTACAATTATTTTAGATAAAATTACAACAATACATCATTTTATAAATTCATCAACAAATATAATATCTAATTTTATATAACAAATATGATTTCTTTTTTTTTGCAAAAATGCTTTGATGATGATGGCATCGCCATCGAAATGTGCATCAGCCGATATAATTATAAACAAAAAGTGAACAATAAGTGATTATTAAACTCTTCATAACCATTGTGATGTTGAGGATAAAAATGAATTTGTGTTGAAATGATATCTAATTTTTATTTTACATAGTATGCTAAAAACATACAAGATAAAAAAATTATCAAATATAAATATAATATACTTTTTAATTTCATGTATATAGTTTTCCAATAAGCACTTTAGAAGTTTAAATGGAAATAAAACAGAAAATATTTAATTAATAAGTTATTTTTTTTATTTTTCAACATATTCTATAGCATTAATGATGGAAGACAATTTCACTCATACGACTATTACGACTTCGCTGGACATAGTAGATTCGTTTAGTTCAATTTTAGCCATACGTTCACTTAATTATAGGCCAATTTTATGACTTGCACGTTCAATGTTAACTTTTAATGCTACTGTTGTTTGTGGTTTATTAACATAAACCAATGATTTTGTATAATCCCACTGAAAATAATTCAATGGAGTTAGATCATTTGATCTTGGTGGGCAATTGATGGGTCTATTCGTAAAATAATGGACTCGTTAAATTGTTGTTTTAATAAGTCTATTAAAGGCCCTAAAATTGTTAAACGTTATTGAAATGTTAAACGTTCTATAGTAATTTGCCAAACTATACTGAGTTAGAATGTCAAAACAAACTTAACAAAAAATTCAAATATGATTACCACCAACTGTCAAAGTTTTGACTTTCTTATTGAAAAAACCTGTACAAACATTTCATTTGTATGATTACAATGATATCTCCAATAAGAAGTCTTGAATTCTCTATTAATATATATATATATATATATATATATATATATATATATATATATATATATATATATATATAGTACTCTCTAAAAGTTAGTTAAAATAAACATTTCTAAGATTTTATGTAACTAATGTTTAATAACTTGGTTTCTCATCACTGGCTTGTATTGACATGATTTATAATTACAAACCGTTATTTTTTTTAAAAGGCATTTTCCAAAATTCATATCGATCGCATAACTAAACATTAAACAGAAAGTAATCATAGAAATTCATCGCATCAGAAATTAGTTGAAACCGAACACTCGCATTGGAAAAGGACGAATTTGTTTAGGTTTAATACATTCTCGTAGATATTTTACAGTAAAGTCGTAATATTCAATCTCCAAAAACATAATTATTGTTCATTATTACTACAAAAAATGGCTTCGAGACGATAATTAACTATAAAAGAAGGATCAAAAATTATGAGTGAATATGAAAGACTAAAAAACTATAGTGTGGTGGGGAAAATATTAAAAATTAGCGTCAAATAAGTAAGGAAAATCATGAAAAAGAGCAGAAAAGTTTTGTACACTTGCAGATAAACCATGTTCGGGGTGATGAAAAGTCACTACTACCAGTAATGTTCGGTTTATAATACGTAAATGCAAAATAAATCCAAAAATTGTTGTAAAAAAATTTTGAAAGCAAGTGCCTGAAACAGAGATTACAGTTTCTAAAACCACTATCAGAAGATGTATTTACAATGCTAAGTTAAGGGGCCATGTGGAGAGAAAGAATCCACCATGGACATCTGCCAATAGAAAAACAACATTAAATTATACAAAAAAATGTGAATAAACCAATGGACTTTTGAAAACGAGAAATTTTTATCAACGAGGCTAAGTTTGAAATATTTAGAAATCGTTGACGCCAAATAGTTTTGGAGACGTAGCAGTGATAATACTTACATTAACAAGTTCTTGCAATCAACTGTAAAGCATGAATGAGGAAGTATCATAGTTTGTGGAAATGAAAGTGTGTCATGGTGTGGGCATATATTTCTTGGCGTGGCGTGGGCAGATTACATATTATTGAGGGCAGAATAACAACGAAAATATACTATAATATTTTAGAATAAAATTTATACCAAACCACTGAAACAATGGAATTGGATCGAGTTTTTACTTCCCAACAGAACAACGACATACGACAACTTAACGTTGTTTTGTAGAATAATGGCGGTCATACAAAATATTTCAAATTAAAAAAAACATGTGTTTTGATTTTTTACATCATTTTCTTTGTAATTTACAACTAACTTTTGACTAGACCTAAAAGTAGATTTTGAGTTTAATAATTCGTTTGAAACATGATTGCTAATTCTTTATCAAAATGATTATTATTAATTAAGGTTGACAAATAGTATTTCGTTTGGAAAGATTTTTATTTTTTCGCACAATTTATTAATTTTTTATGTTATTTTTTCATTTCAACTAGCATTTGGATGACACTTTGTTTATATATATATATATATATATATATATATATATATATATATATATATATATATAGCTGGGT
>CP092095.1:2607228-2917228 GCA_029203775.1 Neoneuromus ignobilis | reverse complement strand
GTTTTCCAATAAGAATCTCAGAATTTTGCAGTTGATGGCAAACATGTTTTAATTTTTTTAAGCTATTTGGAAATTTAAACTCATTTAGTTTGACAAAACATCATGGAACCTTTAACACTTGCTTTAAATTGTTCATTATAAAAATCAATGTTCGATTCGTAAAATTTATCGTACGCTTCATGATATTTAAAGTCAACATTAAATAAAAAAATTGCAGAATTTCGAATGAAAGCAATCTACAAGCTATTGAACTAAGACCACTGTATCCACAAAAATTACTATCTGATATGCGTTACATGTTAATGGTGTCGTCGGGCCATATCTTTAAAATAAAGCTGGAGATCGTGTTACAGAAAATGGAGTGTGTTACCGATTTATCATTAATGTTGAAAAAATAAATGAAAATCGTTTGTACGATATGAGGTTTCAACAGAATGATTGCGTGCCATACATCTACAAAATAATTTATTGAAGAAAAAGTTATTTAATTTGACGAAATGGACCAATAAAAAGGCATCAAGATCATTTGATCTAACTCATTGGATTATTTTCTGGACAACGTGAAATCATCGGTTTATACTGATAAATTACATACAACAGAAGCATTAAAAATAAACAGTGAACGTGTAATTCATGAAACTGGATCAGAATTGTGTGAAAGAGTGACTAAAAACTGAACTAAACAAAGGCACTAAGAGAAGCGAAGTTTTGGTGATCATATCAGTGAAATTGTGTTCCGTCATTAATTCCATAGAATATGCTAAGAAATGAAAAATATAAATAACTAATTAATTAATACATTTTGTTTCACTTGAATTTAAACTTTTGAAACACTTATTGAAAAGTCTTATAGTATGGTAATATAATATGACCTAAAATATGGAAGAAGATGTACCACAGTTTGTGGACATAAGTCTCATTGTGTAGGCATAATTTTCTTAATGTGGCGTATGCAGATTCTTTATTGAGCTATGTTACTTGACTTTAATCATCTTTTTTTTAATTAAATCTTCTAGATCCAATCTAATCATGTATGTGTTGTATTCCAGAAAAATTCAGTGTTTGTTGCTCCGAATTAGATATAAATACACATATCCGTGGAACATGTTATTATTTGTAAACAAGAACCATCTCTTTCAGAGTTATAAGTTGTTATCATATTTAATTCACATTTTCATTAAAATCAATTTATTGATAAAATACTAATTACCCTACATAGTCAGTATTAGTAATTACTAATCAATCTACAGTGATTATTAATTTATTGAGATTCATTTACTATATGAATATTTAACTAATCATTCATTGTAAACAATCATTATTATTGACTAATGAGCAGCGCTAAGTTTATTTATCGGCTTAGCAGGCTGAAACCTAGTGCCAAAAAATTAAGGGGCTTCCAACCAAAGTATATAATTATTCTTTGACACTCTCATAGACCTTTTGTACACATGCAGTGTCGTAACGCACTATAATCTCTTAACAACCCTTGAATAATTTTCCTTGCGCTCCATTTTAGAATAATACTGTACTTAGCCGAACAATTGACACTAGCATTGATTTTATGAGTTTTTTCTTCCAGGAAAGCAGTGATATGAGTAAGTTGAAAACACTAAGTGTTGTCAGGTATTACATTTGTTTCGACGTCGTGACACAAGAATTTCTCTTCCCACAGATGTAAACAAAGCCGCTGTCCTAGCTGTCGTTACTACACACATCTGCTTATCCACGATTGGCACGTATTTAAATCTCTCGTCTATTGAACGCTAGGAAATCGGTAGGGACACACGAAGCCATTGAAAGTCTTTAAAACAATGAACGCAGATAATTTTTCAACCGTGACTCACAGGATTATCAGATATGCTTTTCAATGTTAGGCTTAACATTTCCAAAAATAAATCCAGAAAATGCTAAAATATGTAAAATTACATGTTAAATCAACACTGCGTTAAAAATATATATTTATATACGTATATATATATACTAATATCATGATTCTTAAGTATATTTGTCAAAAAAATAAATCTGGTAAAAGGTAAGGGAAACACCCGCTGGTGATTGGTTAAGTTATTTTTCTTATTAGTTTATTTTATTTTCTCAAAAATTTTCATTTTTACATTTTTTACATTCTTTCATTTCAATTCATATTTCATAAACCTAAATAATCCTGACGGCTAAATATATGACATGTCTATTTTATTTTTCATTTTCAGATTCAATCTGTAAGTAAAAGATCCAGCCAAAAAGTCTTGAGAATAACATTTGCTTTCTTAACCAAAAGAAACAGAGAAGCAGGACGCGGAACAGCAAACTGATTATGAGGAAACAGCTATGATATAGTCTTATAATAAAACTGTAGTACTAATTCAAGAGTTACTTAGTGTACAAGATGAGGCTAAAGAGCCACAATAAAATAATGTAGATCATAATCAGAATGAAATCATAATCAAAATTGTCAGCTCACCACACCTGGTAAAGTTGGCCAAGCCCAAGTTATTCTAGACTTAGACATATGTGATGCAAAACATAGATATGTTGCTGTAAAAAATGTTGGTTTGTGGACAGAGTTATCACAAGAGGAAGTACCTTATTGGATAGAGAGGGACCTCTCTCAAATTCAGAATCGTGGATCATTTTCTCATTCCAAGCAAGTGTACAAAAAGCAGTCAAAGTTTGTTACATAAACTCTTTTTTATTCAACAAAAGTCAATGGGGAAATATATACCTGAGAATGGCTTGTATTTTCTCTCTCAGAAGAAAGACTTTATTACTTTGTTTGTAAACTCTTTTCAAACCATGTATCTTCTACTACAGCTTTAAATGCTGAAGAGTTTGATGATTGGCTAAATTTTTATTTTTTCTAAACTCATAAAACTCTGCGAAACACAAGAATGTCATGCTAATCCACTCTACTAGGTGGTAAATGTTAACTTCAAAGTTGAAGCAAGAAATAAAAGCAGCAAAAAAAAGTTGACGGCATGTTTAAAGATAATTATCTTTGTAATATGCACTCTTCCAGAACAAAATTTATCATTAAAAAAGGAAACAATGAACAATTTGGATCTTTAAATAACAGCAACTATTTTGGTCTTTCAGAACTAGTAGTGAACATTGATTCATTATTATTCGGTCATATTAATCGGCATGAAAATTCCGGATGAGGAAATCCCTCTTATTTGTCAAAAACTATATATGAGGAAATGATTAAACTCATGGAAAAACAGTTAAAGGCGTAATTCTAACTGACGAGAAAAGGCTGAATATTTTAGCTTGTCAATATCTTCCATTTTCAATATTTCACATACTGGTCAGTTGACTTTAATTATCACCTAAAGAGAAGGTTTATCAAGTGAGAGATTTTTAACTTTCCTTGAGCTAAAAGACCACTTAAGAGAAATCTTTGTTGATTTAATGTTAAACTATCTCACTACTGAGCTTGAAATTGATTTTAGAAAATATCAAAGGCAATCTTACGACAATGCTGCCAACATGGATAATAGATACAAAGATATGCAAAAAAATCATTAAAAAAACAAATTTGTAATATTTATTGTATGCACTGGTCACTTTTTGAATTTATTGTGCCATTCCGTTGTCGATTGCTGTCTTGGTACAGTAAACTGTTTTGGCATTATCGATAAAGTTTGTATAATACATTCTTTTATCGTCCATACAAAGATAGACAGTTTTAAAATCATTTTTGCAATCTCAATCAGAGCGCATAAATGTTTGTCAGACACTAGATGAGAGGTACATACAAAAGCCACTTGAAATCATTTTAGAAGAACTATCACTGATGGCTTCAGTCATTTGTATTTGATATTAATGTAAAGGGTGATATTAGGCTTCAAGCTAACAATATTTTGCAGGAAATGAAAAAATTCGAATTTATGTTAATGTGCATTTTTGGATCCATATGCTACGTTATTTTCACAAGGTCAATAAACCATTTAGAAATCATAACTGTCATTGAGTAATTCTACATATTTTTACAGTTCAGTTTATGATTTTTTAAGCAAAATTATATATTTTGATAAACTTGAATAGCAAGCAAAAAATAACTTTTTCAAAAGTTTACTACAGAACTGTCACAAGGAGACAAAGAGTAAGGAAATGGCAAAGAAATGACCAAAGTGCACCTGATCCTTATGCATTAGATCAAGTGTAGTCAACCTTTTTATACCTACCGCTCACTTTTGTATCTTTATTGGTAGTAACATTTTTTTACTGTCCACCGAGACCGCAGTAACTTAATTTAGCGCAACTGCAAAGTACTCATAATTTTTGAGTGGAGGTTTAGTAAAAATATGTAGTTAAATTTATCTTTTTATTTATACTTTGCGTATGTTTATAATACACATGAAATGTTATTAATGCTGCATTTCTGCATTTCCATCGATACAGCGCCTACTAGTGCGGAAGCTGCTTAAATTAAAGAAAAAGAAAATTAAATATAAAAACTATTAAGTTTGTGGTGTCTGCTAAGTTTTGGAAAATCCAAACACCTGACGAAACAATGCGATCGACATACTTAGAAAACCCCATAGACGAAACGAAACAATTGACTGCATATTAATATTCGAAAAATCCCAAATTCCAATTGAGAACCTTTTCTTCTGCAACATTTGGCATTGGCCGGATACCGTTACAACCAGTATAAAAGGGCTGCCGAATATCGTCTCATCAATCGCGATCTCCAACTCCCTACGGTAGACGAGTTTGTCCGCGGACTTTATCTTTTGGGACTATTTATCCTCCCGCGGATACAGCAACCACAAGCGGCCCCGTTTCGACGGATAATATCATTGAAACAGCGACCTAATCGTAAGCTGCAAATGTGATAATTTTCGCTTCCATTTCCTAAACTTCCCTCGATAACTAGCGGCCTTGATCTTTGATCGTCTCATCAGTCAGTGTCTCAATCGCAAGACTAGACACTGGTCTCACCATCATTACAACACAAGAGACTCGAGTCTCGTCGTCATTACTAGTCAAATAGTCAACTCTGTAAATTTGTTCTATCACGTTAATCATGAAATAAATATATTACACATAGTCAAAATTTATATTACAAATTAAATATAAAAACTATTAAGTTTATTGAAATTAACTTTAATTAATTATTAAAAATCCTTGAGGCTGATGCTGCGAAACTAAATATTTAATATCTGGTTAAATTTTTGCGAGGACCAAACGAAATATCCTCTTTCGGATGTTTAGACGGTTTCTCTGTTTGGTGATAATATGATTAACAGCACTAAAACATGATTGTACAAGATATGAGATAGAAAAAGGTATCAATAAAACTTGAAACTTACTTATGAACTTTAACTTGTACGTGAGACAAAGCCATAGGTTTACAGAAGAGCACTTTTTGTCTCATGCAGATCGTTATTAAATTATATGCGAGGAAAAAAATCAAATGACCTTCACTAATGTAAAAGTAATCAAACGGATATTTCTTAGCTAATTGGTCACTAAGTGTTTAAAATAGAGATCTTTTTCAAGACTCAAAAGAATTAAATCTCACAATGCCTCACTGGAGGTGTCTGCAATTAGCATTCTGTGCATTGAAAGTGATCAACTTATATAAACAAATGTTGATAAACTTTTGGATATTTTTACTACAAGGAAAGCTACAAAAAACTCTTTTACACTTAGTGCATTTGACGATTGTAGTTTCTTTATTTCTCATTATGTATTTTGAACCCAACTGTTTAATGACAACATATTTATAATAGGACCTACAGCAGCGGTCGGCAACCTCTTTTGGCCGCGGGTCAAAATCAACCAAAATGTGAATATTAAAGAGACGTTTGGGTCAGAGATATTTTCGTATTAAAACAGTCTTTTAGTAAATAATAAGATATATTTTATTTAGAAAATAATTACAAACATAGTTGAATGAACTTTATTTATAAACATTCTCTTCGATATCAATGGCTCCCCTGATGTTGAACTTGTGACGTCAATTTATTCAAGTCTGGTTTATAGTTAGTCGTTTTAAGACGAACACAAGCATCTGAATTTTCGGTAGTTAACCTGTTCCTGTTCTTGCTCAATATAAATTTCATTTGTGAAAATATTTGCTCACATTTATAAGTTGAACCGAATGTGGACAAAATGGTAAAGCCAATTTTTTTCAAAGATGAAAACTTCGTAGGAAGTGATGCCCAACATGTTAATATCATGAGAAGATGATTATCTTCTGTTTTTTGCAAATTTTTCCGCAATTTCTTAAATTTATCCGTCTATAACGTTGAACTTTTAAAATCAATCATTTCTAAACTAAAATTGTCAATTTTTAGACATTGAAAATACTGCAAATTTAAAACATTTTCTTCTATTTCCTCGGGCTTTATTATAAATGTAAACATTTCTCCATGCTTCTTAAAACTTTGAAACCGACTTTCATATTCACTTTTAATGACGAAAATCCAACTTTCGAACATATTTAGATTGCTTTCATCGATATTTTCTTTTTCATGTTCCATTTTTAACAAGGGAAAGAAATGAATTTTTTTAGTTTTCGGAACTAAAGTGGGTCACTTGATATTATCAAATGGGTCACTCGGTGACCCGCTGCTCTATATATACTAGATTTCCGTCGCTGTAGATTCGGTACGTACGTAACTTCCGTTGCATGTAACATTTTTACCCCAACGCTGCTAAAGAAGTTTCACTTTAAAAAGGTACATAACATCAAACTTACAATTTATTTTCCAGAATATTTCTGCTTATTCTACAACATTTTTACAATGTTCGATTATTGTAAAAGGTTTTCACTGTGTTAATTTTAACATTTATGTATTTTTTTCAAACACCATGATATTTAACAATGACATCCTATATCTTTTAGAGAAGGAATTGTAAATTGAAGAATTTAAAACACCTGTTATTATTTTCGGCTTTACTGAATTTTGTTTAAAACACTCTTCTATCTTGCACTAGTTATGAAAGTAAGGGATTCGGAGAAGTTCAAGAGCTTCACAAGTAGAATAATCTATGGCTATTCTTAATCTGAATCCGATTCTTTATATATATATATATATATATATATATATATATATATATATATATATAAATATGTTTAACTAAGAATATAGATCAGCGATCGGCAACCTATGACCCGCGGGTCACCGAGTGACCCATTTGATAATTTCAAGTGACCCACTTTAGTTCCGAAAATAAAGTATAATATATAAAAATAAATTATAAAACATAAACATGAAACAAACATTTTGAGATTAAAAAAAATGGAAAATAGATACTAAGAACAACATTTTAGTTCGATTACCATGGATCTTATACACATAAGTGTTTATGTATATAAGATCCATGTCGATTACAAAGTTGCAGTAATGATAGTAGGCGGAATAGAGCGAAATTGTCCGAACAAATTTTACCATTATTGGATGCGGGAGTTATGAAACCCCAATCATCAATTATCACTTAGACAAAACATTTAAAGGTTAAGAAGTGAAGTCATCATCCGAAGAACAAATTCGTCGACTTAGCAATCCGACGAACAACAGGATGTAGTCCAGTTAACTATATAAGCTTTGTAAAAATTAAATTGTACCCAGTATTATTATTGTATCGAAAAGATCAGTTAATAAACTCCACTTGTGATTTTTTAAATCTTTCGTATAGTTACGCAGCTAAATAATTATTACTTAGTGAAATAAATATTCTTATTTAAAAAAAGTTACCATGAACAAACAAAAAGCAAAAAAGAGATTATTTCAAGATGTGTGTACAGAAAAGTATGGGTGTATCGAAAATGGTGACAAATTGATATGTACTTTATGTACAGATATAATTACCGCCAGGACTTACAATATTGAGCGACACTTTTCTTCAAAACATAAAGATATGAGTGAAATGGCAAATGAAGATAAATCTGAATACATTGCTAAATGTGTATTAAATTTTGGAAAACAAAATAAATTCTTAAAGAGTTTTGTTACCAGCAACAATCACGCTACATCTGCCAGCTTTGTTGCAGCTCTTAGCATTGGTACCAACGGAAAACCATTTACAGATGGCGAATTTTTGAAAAACACATTCATAAATTGTTCCGAACACTTATTTAATGACTTCGCAAATAAAAAACAACTAATTGAGAGAATCAAAGAAATGCCATTGTCAGCTAGAACAGTCCAGCGTCGCGTTGAAGATATGGCCAAAAATATTGATGAACAGGTCAAAAATGATTTGTTATCTTGTGACATAATTAGCATTGCAGTTGATGAAAATACCGATATAAAGTATTGATAGGCTTGCAATAGTTATTAGATTTGCATCAATAAATAGCTCGAATGTCAATGAAGAACTATACGTTCTTGCTTCAATGAATGAGACGACAAAAGGCACTGATGTTTTTCGTCAAGTACAAGAGTTTACAAATTTCAAAAATGGGCAAGTATTGGATTTAAACAGTAAATTGTTTTCCATAACAACTGATGGTGCTCCAAGTATGAGAGGAAAAACTGTTGGATTTGTAAAACTAATGGAAAATGAACTTGGCCGCTCACTTTTATCGTTTCATTGTATCATACATGAAGAAAATTTATTTGCAAAGGCGTCTACGCGACAACTTAAGGATGTAATGGAAAAGGTTGTTAAGATCGTAAACATGATAATAGCGCGATCAGCATTAATACACAGGCGCTTTAAAGCTTTTTTTGAGGAAATTGAATCGAAATATGGAGATTTGTTGTTCCATTCTGAAATACGATGATTAAGTCGAGGCAAAGTTCTTAATAGATTTGTAGAGTGTTTTGATGATATACAAATATTTCTTCACGAAATCGGTGAAAATGATCTCAAACTCAATGATAAACAATGGTTTTTAAGACTTTTGTTCTTAACAAACATTGTAATAAAAGGTACACTGTAACATTTATAACTATGTTTATTTATAATTCAGAATACAAATACAATCAAGTATAGTAGAGTGATACGAGAGACACTCATTGTACCATGTTCCCGTATACACTGCTCGTTGTCCCCCCCTCTAACCCAGAGATCCTATGAGGGCAGCTCTTACTAGTAGTGCCAACCATGACATCTCCCTTTTTTTTAAAAAAAATGAAATAAAATGAAAAATTTATAAAAATGATTATTGACTCTTAAATTACATAGTCTTTTAGTTAAGAAGGTTGATAAACATTTCGCCCGCTGCGAGTGACGTATACACCATTTTCATTATCATTACTAAGATAATTATTTAGTTGTTCAGTCTCTTGAGTATTCGTTTGACAAGTTGTGTAATTTGAATTAATATCAGTTGTATTTTCTGTATTCTCAGGGACTGAACTTTCATTGTAACGCATAATTTCATCTCTTATCTCTATTGGTTCATTTGTGTCTTTTCTAAGATGTATTCTATTGCGTGTAAATGATGAGCCATTCTCTCTCTTTACTCTATAAGCTCTATTATTTTCATCCCTATTTAGTACTATAGCCCTATCCCATGTACCTGTTTTATTCTTTATTCTAACATTTTCTCCCTTTTCAAATCTATTTAAATCTTTGGCTCGCTTGTCATGAAAATACTTTTGCACTTTTTGTCTTAACAATAACTTATTTCTTATTGACTCATCATAATCTTGCTTTAAACTAGGAATATCAGACAAGATTCGTTTTACATTTTTTCCTTGCATTATAAAGTTTGGCGACGGTATTTTTTCTGAGATAGGTGTATTATTAAATTCTAAAATAGCTAAGTATGCGTCTTTTTTGTCTAAGTAAGCTTTTTTAATTACTTTTTTAATCGTGTGAATATGACGTTCTACCATTCCATTACTTTGCGGATAGGTTGGACTAGATGTAGTGTGCTTAAATATCCATTCTTTAGTGAATTTTTTAAATTCTATACTCGACAATTGGGGACCATTGTCTGATCTTATTTCTTTAGGAATTCCCCAATGTACAAAACATGACTTTAGCGACTTAATAACAGTAATACTAGATTCATCTATTGATGGTAGTACATCTATATATTTAGAATAATAGTCTACAACTAACAAATTAGCTTTTCTTTGAATATAAAATATATCTACGCCTACTACTTCCCACGATTCATTCGGTACTACTGAGGGTTTCAAACTTTCTTTTTGATTTGCGTTTTAGAATATTAACACTAGAACTACCAAGAGCGTCATTTTGACGATTTTCAAATTTCGTGCTTAAAAATTTCGATATGGTTTATGTACTGTTCTAGAATTTTATGACGACTTTTAATGAAATATAAGAACAGTTCCTATTCAATTTCCACTTAGCTACTTTAACTTCCATAATTAGTATGACCTATACCTATTTCTACCAAGACACGTCAAATTGACGAAATTAGCAATCTCAAAATTTATATTCAAGTGAATGTAAATACGTATTGATGTCCATCCTTGCATACACATATATCGCTTTCAGACATTTCCTGGAAAAATTTTAGGTACATTTTTCCTATGAAAAATGTATTATTGAATGATCCAAAGTGTTCGGCAGCCGTTATAACGGGATCTATTTTGTTCGGATTATGATTCGGTTTAGTACTAAACGCTCTAACTGGTGAATGTAATCAGGTTGCAATCATTATCAGTTGTACTTCTAATGTGATAAACTTCTTGGTTGAAATTCCCCAAAATAGCCACAAACGCAGTAAGCGATTGCGAATATGTTCAGATACTGAATCGGATAGCCGAACAGAAACCGAACCAAGACAGCAAAAAGACATTGCTGTCGACGGTACTGAATGGGAAGAATTAGGGAATGGCTGTGTTGGTAGATTTCCATTACGTACTATATTCAAGGATACTTCGGGCCCAACTGGTTATGCGAAGCGAAACATTATGCTTGGTAATGTTAGTAGTGTATTTCGGCTTATAATTGATAATAGAATTATGAGCCACATAAAAGCTTGCACCAAGCTACAGGCCAGAAACATTTTACAGAACGACTGGAAAATTACTATGGACGAATTATATGCTTTTATAGCCATTTTGTATGCTCGAGGAGCCTACGAAGCAAGAAACATGAAGTTATCGTATTTGTGGTCCAAAAAATGGGGACCTTCTTTCTTTGCCGAAACTATGAGTAGAAACAGATTTTCGGAAATTATGAGATTCATTCGTTTCGACAAAAAAAGCGAGAGGAGTGTTCGCTTACGAACTGATAAATATGTTTGTGGCAAGTGTTCATCACAGATAATATGTATTTGTAAAATATGTGATTCATAGTTATTCCATACATATCAAATGTGTTATAATATAAATGCAAATATAAAGTGTTTTTGTTTGTTTTTTTTTTTGTATTAATAATTAATGAATTATTATATTAAGTGTTGTTTTTGTTAAATTATATTCTTTTATTTACATAAACTAAGTGAAAAGTTAAAATGAAAGCCATGATCAAAAATACGTCAATTTGACGCGTGCGGTAGAACTAGGTATATATGTAACATCGGTAGTTCTAGTGTTAAGCACGTTTTACAATTAGTTACTTTACTTTCTATGTCTTTATTCATACGTGGCCAAAATACAATTTCTCTAGCTCTTGCTTTAGTCTTATCGATACCTAAGTGATTATAATGTAATTTATTTAGTATTTCTTCTCTTAGATAATTTGGAACTATTATACAGTTATTTTTAAATAGCAAGCAATCATATTCATATATATCAGCATTATAAGTATGATAAGCTTTGGCTAACTCAGGTACATCTTTAATTTCTTTAGGCCATCCTTCTATTATAAATTGTTTGACTGTTTGCAAATCTTTATCTCTTTTTGTCTCTTCTGTATATCTCTGTTTTTTATTAGAACTGATCTCACTAGACAAAGTTAATTATAATATGTACATTTTCGGATCAATATCCTCTTTTGACTAGTTTTTTTGTGCTCTTGATAATGTATCTACTATTACTAAATCTCTACCCCGCGTGTATGTTACATTAAGATCATATGGTTGAAGCCGCATTCTCATTTTTTGTAGTCTAACAGGTATATCAGATATTTTTCTTTTAAAAATTGTAATAAGTCGTTTGTGATCCGATTCGACTTCAAAAGGTTTCCCTATAACATATTGTCTAAAACGCTCTCACCCAAATACAATAGCATATAACTCTTTTTCAATTTGTGCATAAGCCTTTTGACAATCAGTAAAAGCTTGTGATGCATACGCTACGGGCAAATTATTTTGTAGCAACACTGCACCTACACCTGTGCTGCTAGCATCTACGCTGATTTTACAAGGTTTGTTTACATCATACAGTTGTAACACAGGGCTTTTGCTAAGAATGTTTTTTTAACTTTTTCCAACATTCATCATGTTCTACAGTCCATTTAAATATAGTCTCTTTTCTAATTAAGTTACGCAACGGCTCTGTCAACACTGCTAGATTGTCTATAAATTTGCTAACATATGTTATTGTTCCTAATAAACGTTCTACTGCTTTGCTATCTTTGGGCCTGTCCATTTCAATTATAGCTTTTACTTTTTCAGGATCTATTTCTATACCCTCACTACTAAAATAGTGCCCTAGAAATTTGATATGTTTTTCATTGAACTTACATTTTTATTTATTAAATTTAACCCCATTTTCTTGAGCTCTTTTTAATATTAATTCTATTGTTTTTAGTAGCTCTTCTTCCGTTTCTGCCCATACTAAAATATCATCGATATAACTTGCGACATTTTCTATGTCTTTAAAAATTTCTGAATAAGTCTTGTGAAAAAATTCCGGAGCTATTTTAATTCCATAAGGCATTCTTAAGTATCTGTATGGCCCAAACGGTGTTTGAAAAACTGTCATTAGTGAACTACTATGTGACAATTTTACATGGTAGAACCCCTTCTTGCATCAAAATATGCATAATATTTTGCCCCTACCATTCTACTTGATATCTCTTCAAAAGTTGGTATATGATAATGTTCTCTTAAAAGACACGAATTTAGATGGATATTTATCTGGTTTGCTTGCTATTTTTCAGTAGGCTCATCAAGTTCTTCTTTATTTCCTAGCTCTAGCTAAAATTATATCTACATAACCTTCGAATTTAGATGGATATTTATTTAACAGTTCTGACAGTCTATCATCAATAGTTAAGTTTGCTACTCTTGTTATTAGTCCTAGTTTTTCTATTGTTTCTAAACCTAATACAGAGCTTGTACTATTACAGTCAACTAAATGGAATTTTATCTGCTCTACATTTCCTTTTATTATACATTTCAGAACTACTATTCCTATAACTGGAATTTCTGAGCCGTCATAATTCACTAGTCTATCATGTGTTTTTCTTATTTTATTATCACTTTTTAGTGCCTCAAACTCTGCATATTTTAAAACATTGCATTCTGTTCCTGTATCTAGCTTAACATCCAGTAAACTCTTACTTCCCAGTACATTGATAGACTCTTGCCACCCTTTTGAAACTTTGTCTGTGACATTCTACTTAAAGTTTCTGCATCACTTGCATTGTCTACTGACACGTTATTTACATTTCTTGTTCGTTTGCACATTTTAGTAAAATGATTTAACCCTTTACAATTATTACAAGTTTTACCAAACGCAGGACAATTTCTAAAAGTATGTTTGTTACCGCATTTACTACATATTGATGCTCGATGATTTCTGTAGTTCTGTTCTTGTCGTGACATCATTCTGTCTGCATTCCCTGGCTGTGTTGCTTTTTGCTCTGCTGCTGTGCTCAACGTTCTTTGGCTGTAGTTGTTGTAGTTTAGAGGTATGCTTCTTTGGTGCACTATATTTATTTCTTCTTTACCTCGTAGTGTTTCTACTCTTTTACTTGCCAGCTCCACTGCTTTGCACATTTGAACACATTTATCTAATGTCAATTCATCCTCTCTCAGTAATCTGTCTTGCAACTGCTCACATTGTATACCACTCACTATTTGATCTTTTATAAGGCTATTTTTTAGTTTGTCAAATCCACAGTCTATGCTTAGCTTTTTTAAGTCTGTTACAAAGTCATCTAACGATTCTCCCACTTTTTGTTTACGTTGAAAAAAATTAAATCTTACTACCGTCTCATCTTTTTCGGTGTACAGTAATCTTCAAACGCTTTAACCACTGTGGCATATGATTTTTTTTGTTCTTCTGTTAATTCAAATGTGTCAAATTTCTCTTGTACTTCTTCTCCTAACGTGTGTAACAATATAGCTACCTTCACTTCGTCTTTTTTCCCCAATGCCTCTATTCCTGTCATATAGTGAGTAAATTTTTTAATCCACCGTTTCCACATTTATTCTACATTGCCTTCAAAGGTTAGATTTTCTGGAGGTTTTAGACTTATGTGTGTTTTGTCTTCTTGACTTGTACTGGAATTTGGTGCATCATCTCCCGCCATTTTGTATTTTCACCTTGTCTTGTAATTTGTATTGTTGTATATTTCTTTATTTCACTTGTAATATATATATATATATAACCTGTTACTGACTGCGCCATGTAATAAGAGGTACACTGTAACATTTATAACTATGTTTATTTATAATTAAGAATACAAATACAATCAAGTATAGTAGAGTGATACGGGAGACACTCATTGTACCATGTTCCCGTATCTCGTTGTCTCCCCCTCTACCCAGAGATCCTATGAGGGCAGCACTTACTAGTAGTGCCAACCATGACATAGAAGAGAAATATCTTGAATAAATGTTTTGATTTTTGGCAAAATATAAAAAAAATATTCAAAAGGTCGATTTCTTTCCTGGCACACTTTGTATTTACTTGTTGTATTTACAATTTTACCGATTTTTTAAAAAAAAAACATAACTGATAGTTTTGCAGGTATTATGAAAATGTGGAATTCAACAGATTTTTGAAATTCTTTGCGTCAATTTTCAAAATGTGTCATGTTGAATTTCACACGATGCATTAATTCGTTGAATTAATGGTTTCACCTCGTGGAAGCAGTTCAGAATAAATGACACCCATCCAATCCCATCAAATAGACATGAAAATTTTCTTCGGGTGAAGACCGGGCCTTGCTACCGTTAAAGGCTTTTTATCGCTGAACCAAGAGCATTTACGGTTCCCATAGAACTTGGAAATTATTCGAGTACATTTTTTGACCAAATTTATCTGTACTTGCTTCACCACGTATCGGCTACATACTTTGAATTTGTTTTTGTCGTTACTCTCTTGAAACACAAACTCAGTCTTGATTAGTCGCTGAGTTGAAGAAGTAATGTTATGTTCTGAAACGGGTCAATATGTGTTCTTTATTATTTTTCCTTGAGATCTTCGGTTCGATTGTTACTAAAATATCCTCAAATCATAATATTTCCTCCTTCATGTATAACCATTTTGTTATTAAAGTTAATTATAGTCATCTAGTCGAATGCTCGTTCAAATATTAAAAGTGACTAGTCACATGTTAATTTTTCATTTTTACTAGTCACACATTAATTAACATTAGTTAGTTATTAGACCCATGACTCAACTGACGACTAAATACAAAATTACATTTTTTATTAAACCGGAGGTTCGTTAACTACCCGTTAAATGAAATAAGGTCATTGAAAATTATTGAGAATATTTCCATAATGAAATCTTTTTTTTTAAAACAAACTCATATAAACCGAACTTTTTCCATATTCTTTATTGAATTAATATTTCTCACATGTATACACGAGTCATTTTTCTACATAATTGCTGTGAATATGACGATGAAATAAACCGAATTTGTTTAAAAAGTCTATGCCTGTAAGAAAAAGAAATAAAAAATAAAAGGAAAAATAAAAATTATCATAACCTATTATCAGATTTATTTCTTAGTCTCTGAATTACTTGATTTATGTTATTACCTGCAATATATTTAAAATTGGTTAATAACTTAAAAATAACATTGACTCAGGGCATGTTCCAATTGAAATACATTTAATAATGTGTATGTGTCAAAAAATGAGTAGAACAAAAATCGCTCCTTTGACGTTCAGTGACGTTTATTATTTCGTACCATTTTTACAGCACGCTTGTAAGATTTATTGACGTCGTCCTTTTCGTGTAAAATTATAACATTAATTAACGAAAAGGGTGTTATTGTTATTATTAAACCAACGATTATTGATGTTAAATGCGACCTTCCACACGATTCGAATTAAAAATTGTTTACACTATAGAATATATGTGATTAGTGTGTGATAAATGTTGAAACTTATTGTGCCTTGTCGTTATTTTAAAAATGAATATAACAAATATTCCTGATTTGCAGAGTTTATGTAGAACATGTTTATCGCAACATAACAATGCTTCTGACATATTCAGTGAAAAGTGTTTCAATGAAAAAACATTCAGTGAAATCTTAATGGACTATGCTTCGATACAAGTAAGTTATTTACGTCGGTTAAAAATTTATTTCTATTTTGATTGGTTTTTATTTTCTATTATTAATTGCCGCATAGAAAGTTTACATTTGTCGCAAATGTTTATTTGTTGGGTAAAAATGATTGAAATTTTGACGATTTTTATTCACTTTATCTATTGATGTGTGTTTCTGTGTTTGTGATCTCATTGTCAGAGCGTTGTATTATAAAATCTTTATATATATATATATATATATATATATATATATATATATATATATATATATAAATATATATATATATATAAGTTAAGTTTGGTGATTTAAACTTACAGAAATAAAATAACAACGAAAGCGAGTAATACAATTTTTATTGTCTTGTAAACAAAGTTACAACAATTCATACTTACATATTATAAGTATGTTACACTGAATGATACAATGAAGAATTACAGAGTTTATATACCAAATTTTGTCAATACACCTGGAAGGGCTGGTTTACCATATTCCATTGTTTCATAAAAATATATTAATAATTGATAAAGGATATCGTTAATGATCGCAGACTTCGAATGGTAGTTTTTTAATAAGGGTAGAGGTTAAATATGTGATTTATAGTTAAACCGGATACAGGTCCGCCGGGGTTAATACGTGGACACTAGTTCATTGTACATAACTTATATATATATATATATATATATATACATATACATATATATACATGTACAGTGTTCGGACAAAAGTTAAGCAACTATATGAAAACTGCAGTAATGGTCCAAATATCAACAGTTAATAAAAATATAGAAATGATCGGAGTGCATCAAATTAAAACACTTATATCATATTTTAAAAATATGTAATCAACTGTATTTATTTCCTTAGTATAACAAAAAAAAATCACATTGAACAAAATTATCTTATATTTTTACACGACAAAAGTTAAGCAACTTTGACGCCTAACTTATAAACTAAAGTATTAATATTTAGTAGCATAGCCGTTGTTCTTAATTAACAGTTGCATTGCATCGTGGCATAGATTCAATTAATTTATTCACTATATCTAAAGATATTTCGTCTTTTCATGCAGCTTCAATAGCCGAATATAATTCGGCTTTATTAGAAAATGTTTGTTAGCCTCTTGTTGATTATTTCTTTTGATTAATTTTTTGTTGACTATTTCCCATAAGTTTTCTGTGGGGTTGAGGTCCGGAGATTGGGATGGCCAAGAAAGAACCTCAATATTATTCTGTTCAAAACAATTTTTGTATTAACAATTTTTGCGGTGTGTTTCGGATCGTTGTCATGTTGATACCTCCTCCACCGAATAGACATTTCTTCCTCCGTAAAAGATAACATGACGTTTTCTAATATGTCTTTGTACATGAAACGATCCATTATTCCGTTGATGTGGTGTAAAGGTCTCGTACCACAACCAGAGAAACAACCCCAGATCATTACATATCCACCTCCGTAGTTGACAGTTTTTTTTTTATAGTAACGTGGATCATATATTTTTCCAACAGGACGCCGTACATGGCACATTCCGTCTGAATCGATTAAATTAAATTTTGATTCATCGCTGAATAATACGGTCTTCCATTTTTTAACATCCCAATGCAAATGATCGGGAACGAATTTCAGTCGAGCCATTCTCTGCTTTTTACTTAATAATGGTTTCTTGACTGGTCTTCTACTGTATAGTCATTTTTCCACAAGTCGATGTTGTACAGTGCGGCAACTTACATTTAATTGTAATTCGGTTGCTATTTTGGTAGCGGGTAAAAATGGATCTGCTTTCGCTAATCGTACAATTCGATTATCTACTCTTTTGGATGTTTTACGGGGTCGCCCGGATCGTAACTTCGTAGTAACAGTCCTACTAGTGCAACAACGTTGGAAAATTCGTGACATAACCGATTCGTTTACATTAAATTGTTCACTAATATACTTTTGAGGCACATTTTGGTCGCACATTTTAATAATGTCTAATTTTAAATCGTCACTGAGTATTCTTCGTGACATTGCTAATATTTTTAAAACAATGGCGATAAAATAGAAAACACCATCTGTATCTATCTGTATAATATGCACACTACATTTCAATGTTGTTGACAACTATACAAAAATGTATTCCGTGGGATTCCTCTTAGTTTATAAGTGAAGCGACAGAGGAGTTGCTTAACTTTTGTCGCGTAAAAATAGAAGGTAATTTTGTTCAATGAGATTTTTTTTTTTTTTTGTTATAATAAGGAAATAAATATGGTCGATTACATATTTTTAAAATATGATATAAGTGTTTTAATTCGATGCACTCCGATCAATCATTTGTATATTTTTATTAACTGTTGATATTTGGACCATTACTGCAGTTTTCATATAGTTGCTTAACTTTTGTCCGACACTGTATATATATTAGGGGAACCGGAAAGTAATGTTGTTTCTGCGCATGTCGATATTCGTTAGTCATTTATCAGCTCATTGTGTACTTCAAAGTCGTGCCAAAGACATTTAAAGGGGGGAATTAGGTGTAGGACGGCGTTTTTGCAGTGATTTTCATGAGTTTTTTTAACACATAAAGAATTTATATAATTTATTGATATTGTGAGGTCATTTTATACATATATTTAAGAATATATTCTGAAATTTTCAAAAATTTTCCTCGAAAATTAACGGAGATATCAGCTGCCGCACATTGTAGGTCGCCATCCGACTGAGCAGTTTGTGTACATCTTGGAGGTCGCGATTTTCATCTGAAATAAATTGCACAAAGAATTTACTTTTTTCATATGTGTCTCTTCTATGTGAACCCCACTTTCCTCAAAAAAAATAAAAAATTACTAGTTTTTAGAGGGGTGTGAACATAAAGCATGATTTTTTACCATTTGTTCGTACATTTTCTTACAATAAAAAAATACTTTAAACATAAGATATTGTTTAGGATTTAGGTTCAAATAGAGCGTATTTATGTAAAGAAACTATATGCCAAATTTCAAAATGATTGATTAAAAACTTTTTAAGCTAGAGTGTACACAAATTCGAAAAAAGTCGTTTCGAGAAAAACGCGTTTGAAAACAAAAGTGGCAGAAAAGGTTAATGTGAGGGACACTCACTTAATCGGTTATAACTTTTGAACGAATTGGAATTTTGTTTTGAAATTTTAAGAGTATATTTTTGAATAGTTTTACAAGCGATTTATGAAAAAATTGAATTTTTTGAAGCCTCTACACTTATTTCCCCCCTTAAGGTCAGAGTGACTCGTTTACTCGTAAATAATAAAATCTTAATTTTTTTTTGCAATTTATGGTGAAATGGCCAGCCAAATACCAGAAGAGGTACATATCCGGCATTGTATGCTTTTTGAGTTTCACAAGGGTAGTAACGCGACGGTTGCTGCTACCAAAAACATTTGCGATGTTTATCCAAACGCATTAGACGTTCGTAAATGCCAAAGGTGGTTTTCTAAGTTCAAATCCGGTAATTTCGATCCTTCCGACTCGTACCGATCAGGAAGACCGACGACTTTAGACAATGACATGTTAAGGGCGGAAGTGGAAGCAAATCCGTGTCAGACGATCGAGGAACTGTCGAACACTCTTAATCAAACTCGGTCGATCATTCAAGAACATTTGCAGCAGATCGGTAAAGTAAGCAGAGCAGGTGTCTGGGTCCCGCGTAATCTGTCGGAAGAAAACAAAGCTAACCGATCCACCACATGCGACTTATTGCTTCAGCGGCACAATACAGAAGCGTTTTTTAATCGCTCGGTCACTGGAGATGAAAAATCACTTGATCACTATGATAATCCAAAACGCAAAAGGCAGTCACTCACTCCGAATGAATCGCCACGAAGCACAGCTAAGCCAGGTTTACACCCCAAAAAGGCGCTTTTGTGTGTTTGGTGGAGTGCTCGCGGGGTCGCTCATTTTGAAGTGCTGAAACCTGGACAAATTGTGAATGCAGACCTTTACTGCGAACAATTGGATCGAGTAAATCAATCTTTAATTGAAAAGTGCCCAGCGATCGTCAACAGAAAAGGTGTTATTCTGCAACACGATAATGCAAGACCGCACTGCGCAAGACCTTGGAAAAAATTAATGAATTGGTACGGGAGGTATTGCCTCACCCACCATACTCGTCCGATATTGCGCCGTCGGATTTCCATTTATTCCGATCGCTACAACATTTTTTAAGTGGAAAAAAATTTGAAAATTCGGATGATGTCCGAAATACCATCTCCAGATATTTTGCTCAAAAACCAATTGATTTTTATCGATCCGGCATTGAAAATTTGCACACTAGATGGCAAAAGGTTGTTGATAACGAGGTTGATTACATTATTGATTAAAAATGAAAACTTGGTAAAAATTTATCTGTTTGAATTTAATGTAGAAAAACGACATTACTTTCCGGTCCCCTTAATATATATGTATATATATATATATATATATATATATATATATATATATATATATATATATATATATATATATATGTATATATATATATATATATATATATATACACATGCTCGAAAATGTCTGCATACACTTGTCAATACCGATATATTTCTCAATAAAACAACCTTATGAATGCAAATTTAAAAACAAACATTTTTTAATAATTCTATAAAGTACTGATTCTTTATACGTGGCAATTGAAAACATTTTATATTTATAACGAATAAAATAAAAAATAAAACAAAAATTCATACAAATTGAGCAGAAAATGTCTGCGTACACATTTTATTAAATGGCAAGTCATTGATTTTTTTGCAATATTTGCACATATATTGTTGTTTTAAAATTATCACAGTTTTATGTCCTAGTTTGTATGTTGCAATCGAAACGCTAAAATATTATTTTTAGTAACTAATAGTAAAGTTTTTTGTAAAAAATAAATAAGATGGAATTCAAAAAAGGACATTTCTGTTAGTGAATGTCAAATTATTTTAAAGTTGGAAAAAGAAGAAAAAAGTTTCCGTGAAATAGGAAAGAGTGTTGAAAAACAACATTATTTCATTCAAAGGGTAGTAATCAGTTTTAAATCCACATTTGAAACCGCTTTCTTGCCAGCTGTCGAAGTTAGCATTTAGATAAAGGCGTAAGATTGTGGATTCAGTGAAAGAAAATCCCCGAATAATTGCACCCCAAATTGCGAAACATATTAAAGTACTATTTGAAAAACAAATCTTCCGTGCTGATATTGTGCGAAAAATAATAAATAAGGTTGGTATTATGAAAGTGTTGCGCGTAAGAAATCATTTATTTCACGTATCAAACATTTATTTCAGATAAAAACGGATTGCATATGCAAATGAGCACATTAATAAACTAATCCAGTTTTGGGAAAACGTGATTTTCTCAGCCGAGATCAAATATTGCATTTTTGGAATAAAAGGACTCAAAATTGTATGTACACCACTGAATAAAAAAAATCTTGTTCCTACTGTGAAACTCGGCGGCGGTAGAATAATAGTATAGGGGTGTATAACAAGTAAGGGCGTGGGACAAATGGAGTTTTTAGAATCCACGATGGATAAATATGCCTACTTAAATATTTTAAAACGCAATATACGAGTAAAGCAAAAAGCTGAAAAATGAAGTCTAGGTCCCGATTATAATTGTTTGCATGACAATGATCCGACGCACACGGCAGAAATTGTTAAGCTATAGATATTACATAACGATCCAAAACAGTTGCACGCACCTCTCCAATCTCTAAACCTAAACCCTATAGAACATTTATGGCATTTTCTCTAACGTAAATTCGCCAACATGGCATAAGTGTAAAGGAAATGTTAAAGAAAGTTATAGAAAAAGAGTGGAATAAGATTAGTGCTAAAGAAACCACAAAAATTGGACCATTCCATGCAAAAACGGTTATAGGACGTTCTTAAGAAAAGAGGCTATCCAACCAGTTACTAATTCACTTGAAAAGCTTATTTTACTTTATATTATTTTTGATTTTCATTTGCTGTACGCAGACATTTTCTGCTCAATTTGTATGAACTCGTGTGTTTTTTATTTTTTAGTTTATTTGTTATATAAATTTAAAATTTTTTTATATTGTCATATATAAATAATTAGTAGTTTATAGAATTGATAAAAAATCTATTTGTTTTCAAATTTACATTAATAAGTTTCTTTTATTGAAAAATATATCCGTACTGATAAAAGTGTACGCAGACATTTTCGAGCATGTGTATATACATATATATATATATATATATATATCTATATATATATATATCTATATATATATATATATATATATATATGGCCCAAATGAGACCCAAAAATGTCGATTACAAAATGTGTACATGACATTATATATGAATTTTAATTTCAGTCATAATGTGAATTTACTAACTCATTCTTTTTTATAATGTTGTATAGATGTTTTTTAAGCGTGCTAGAACTTTAAATTGAATACCTATAGAAAGTTGTATGTAACCTAATAATACCTTAAATATATTTATATATATACATACCCTGACGTGCATAAGTATTTACCATATGGGTAACATAAGCAATTTATTGATATAATTTAATAAAGTCGTTAAATTAAAGAAACATTTTTTTATTTAATTTATAACAAATATAATATTCATTAGAAAAAAATACAAAAAGCAGTACTTAATTCTATTATATAGTCGAAATTGTTAAAATAAAAACAGTAGGTTACATTTTTGCCGTGCAAAAATTTTCGCCACTTATAATATTATACAGAAGAAATATCAACAATTTTTTTAAAAAAAGAGTTTAATGTCTCGTTTGTTCCTCTATTTTTTTCACTACTTCATTTAAACGATTCGGCTTTGAATAAATTAATTTTTCTGTTGCTTCCGATGTTATATTTGCCCACTTCTTTTGAAGTAACGATTTAAGTTGTTCCTTCGAGCTAATATTGTGCTGTCGAATTTTTCTCTCTAATAAATCCCAAAGATGTTCTATGGGATTTAGATCGGGAGATTGTGGTGTTGTTTTCAATCTATGGGGAGTATTGTAGCGAATCCGAAACTTCACTGTATGAACAATATGCTTTGGGTTATTATCATGTTGGAAGTAATATTCATTATTCAAACACAATTTTCTAGCATTTTCTTTTAAATTTTGTTTAAAAATATTCAAATATTGAAACTTATTCATGGTTTCGTCAATAAAAACTAAGTTGCCAACTTCAGAAGCGGCCATGAAACCCCACCATCACCGTATATAACAGTTTTGTCCATATGGTTCTTTTACAGTTCTGTATTTTTCTTTTTTCCTACCAAAATTCTGGTGTTAGAACGATAAATACAGAATTTACTGTCGTCGAACAATAAAACCCTACTCCAGAACTCCTCATTAGATTTATTTCTTTAATCATGTGTAAATTGAAACCTTTTGGTTTGGTTCAATTTACTTATAGTTGTTTTTTTTCTGCCTTTTTAAGAACTCTCCGTACTGTACAAAGATGTAGTTTTTTCCAATATATTTTTCTAACTGCGCTGCTACACAGGACGAGCTTGTTTTAGGCTCCTTCTTAATAATATTAATTATATTACGTTGTTCACGTACTGTAAGTTTGGATGGTCGATCTCAGTTCTTTGGCAGTTTTCTAAGCTTCCTGTATCGTTAAAACGTTTCATAATACCACGGACAGTAGTATGACTTCTGGATACTATTTTCAAAATCTCCTTATAGATTTATTTTTTTGGTGTAAATTTATAATTACTTCTCTCTCGGATGTAGAAGTTTTTTTTTGTTTGCGTCCCATTTTTGAAATATCTCCAAAAACTCACTAAATGATGTGAGCTGTCAACGTAAACTGAATGGAGAATCCCCGGAAAATATAAATATATTTATCACTCGATTTACACGGTACTTTTTACACGATTTCGCGTTTACTCGGTTTTCAAAATAACGGATTTCAAAAAAATAAAGACTGATAAAAATGAACATTTTGACTGCATCGTTATTCTGCAGTCATTTTTTAATTCCGTTCGCTTGGTAATACTGGCGCACATATTTGAATTAAGGCGAAAATTAGGTAATCATTTTCTACAAAATGACCCGAATGTTGAACGAGCTCTCCGATTCCAGCGAGATATTAATAAATGCTTAACTCAATATGAGGAGGTCTATAAAGATTTATCCAAAAACCGAACACAACTGTTAATTACGGATTTCATTGCCAAGTCTCGTAGAAAAGATTAACTCGTTCGCTACCGGTACTTCAGGAGAAAAACCGTGACCACAGCCCAGACGTTTTATTATTTAAATATGATACCAAATTGTCATTAATTTTTGTGCGATGTATTTATAACGTTCTAAATGAGTGAAATTAGCAATTTTACAAACCGACACATATACGTTTTGAAATATTTGTCTATACATAGCCCAATTTGCTAGTCATGTAGTTGTTTTACAGATTTCGCAGGCATACATTAACCGTTTTTTTAAAAGTAGAACAATTCAATTTTTTTAAAAAATGAATTAATGACAGTTTTAGGTAGACATAGATGTACTCTTTTGATATTTATAATAACACAGTCAAAGGTGTACAATATACTCATAAATTAATCAAAAAAAAATTTTCTGTATAGTTTTATCGTAAGAATATTATATTTGAAAGTGGTATAAGTCCATTAATTCTTACATTGAGAATATTTTAAAATTATTAATTTAAAAAAAAATTCAAAATTTTTTTGAAAAATTTTCGGAAATTTTTTTGGAAAATTTATAAATAAACAATAATTGTTTATTTATAAATTTTTATATAATACAACTAAAAATATTCCAAAGTCAATTTTTCGTAATTCAAACGCAAACCCTTAAATATTATATCTCAACATATAAATAAATGAAGTTATTGCACTATCAAAAACAAACGGCTCAATTTGTTATTAAAGAAAGTGGTATAAATCCTTTAAAATTAAATGTGTATACATAATGTTTTAAAAATAAAAACACTATATACTGAATATTGGCATACATGTCAATTACCTTTCGTGTTGTTTGATCATTGTTTAAATACCACGTGGATTTAATTTACTGTTATTTGTATGATTATTTAGTTATTTTTACATTATAAAATTGAACAAGTTTATAAACATAGTTTTAAAACATAACCCGAATTTATTAACGTTTGTCAATATTTTTTAATTCATTCAAACATATTCATATATATATATATATTTGTGACGCCCAGAACTTGTACAAAAAATGTATTTATCGGCAGACCAATAACATCCTGTATCTATTTTATTATTTTTAACATAATTCATCTGTTTGCGGTATGATTTGGTACAAACAGTTATCATAAACTAATAATGATCATCTGCCACAGATCCTTCTCAGTTGTCACAGATCCGACACACATTTGTGACGCTGTGCTGAGGTAAGAAAATCGGGTCCTCACACATATGTGACTCTGGTAGCGAACGAGTTAATAGTCTATGAAAGTGATGACAGTAATTAATCTTTTGGTTAAATTTTTTAGGGATCTTTTATTTCTTGTTTCCATAAAATGAATTACATACTTATACCTTTATATATTTGTCATTGTACGAATGGACTGATATTTTTATGTTTTTCAAAGTATCTTACTGTTATTTTCCGTTGAAGTAAATGACCGATTTATGCACATTTTAGTTTGTTTTCGATTTACACGGTTTTACGTATGAAAATCCACGATTTCGATTTACACGGTTTTCTGAGGAATCGATCTTCAGTGTAAATCGGGGGATAGGTGTATTTGGTTATACTGCAGTGCTGTCACATTTATTTAATAAAAAAATTGATATTGTATGCCATTACTAATAAGTGACGAAAACGTTTGCTCAGAAAAAAATGTAACCTACTGTATTTATTTTAACAATTTCTACTATATAATAGAATTAATTATTGTTTTTTGTATTTTTTTTCTAATGACTATATAATTTAATATTAATCAAACAAAAAAAAGTTTTTTATTTAACGACTTTATTGAATTATATCAATAAATTGCTTAACTTACCCATATAGCGAAAACTTTTGCACGTCTGTGTATAAATATATATATATATATATATATATATATATATATATATATATATATATATATATATATATGTATCATAGGTTCCTAAAGTGGTTCATACGGACCTCCAGCGGTTCTTGTGACCGCTGAGGGGATCTGTGACAAATTAAAATTAATTTGTCGGTGCGTAGACAACGTGGGGGGGGGAGGGGTTCGCGAAAGGTTTAATATAAAGTAAAATAATTGTGACCCATGTTCATTGTTATGAAAGTAAAAATAAATAGTAATAAATAAATTGATAGCGATTTTTACGTCCTGAGTAAAATATAAGTATAGATAGGTACATAAAATACAAATAATGACAAGAATCGCACGGTGGGAGTCGGGCCGACCGCGGCCGTCTATCTACATATCTATGCAGGTTTAATCAGGAACGGAATGGAATCTCGCCGCTACATGCAATAGCTTGTCTAAAATATGGCACTATAAAAGAGTCGTGCATCTAATCAACAATTTAGTTCTGTTTTGTGGGTGATGTGAAGTGCATGCAACAAATTTTCCTAGTTTTGAACAAAAAGCAGTATCATTTTTTGTATTGTTACGAAGATAGAATACGTAAAACACCGTCATTGTGACAACTCTTAGCGACAACATCTGAGCGAGATGACGATGGACTAAGTACTTCTTATAACATTTTTTTACTGATTGCAAAGTCCGAAAAGCAGCACACCATTGGCGAAGATCTTATTCTACCAGCTGCAAGTGAGATAATATGCACCGTGCTGCATAAACCAGCTTTCGATATTATTATAAGAAGAATTCCACTAAGTAATAATACAATACAAAGAAGGATTGACGAAATGGTCGAGTACTTAAAAACATCTGAATTCTCTATACGGCTTGACAAGTCAATTTTGCCAGGAAACGAAGCTTTGCTTTAAGCTTATGTGAGATTTGTAAAAGAAGAAAAAATTTCCCAACAATTGTTATTTGCCAAATGTTTGCAAACTGATACGAAAGGTGAAACAATATTTAATAAATTAAATAGATTTTTCGATGTAGAAGCTATACCCTCGAGTAATATCCTCTCCGTTGCTATTGACGGTGCTCCGGCAATGGTAGAAGGACACCGAGGCTCTCTGGCATACTGAAAACAATCTATACCGAATGTATTATCTGTACATTGTGTCATTCATCGACAAAATTTAGTCGCCAACAATCTTAGTGAACGCTTTTGTTTTTTAGTGGTTTAAGGCATTCAAAGAGGGTCGTGAAGTCGTCGATAATGAACTACAATCTGGATGCCCGTCGACATCAACTGACGACGAACACGCAGCTTTGGGATATTATAAATCTGTTTGTGATTAAAAACATGGAACATGCAACAAAATAATAAAATATAGAATTTTACCATATATAGAATAAAATTAAAAAAAATATTTTTTTACTTCTAAATATAGCAGATTAAAGTGTAAATATGTGCAAATCTCATAAAGACTGCACTTTTCATTATAACCCATAATGGTGCTAATTATCTTCAATTATAAAAATGCGTGATTAAGCACTGGATTGATTTACTTATTACTAATTTTAATAATTTGTATTGAAAAAATAAAAGAAAACTTTTTAAATTATAAATGATTTTGGATAAATGGATTTTCCAATAAAAATGTAGAAACTTTGACAGCTGTTGGCAGCCGTGTTTGCTTTTTTTAAGCTCATTTTGACATTTTAACTCAGTGTCATGGAATCAATTAGTTATCATGGAACGTTCAACACTTCAACAACGCTTAGAAATTGTAAAAACTAATCGTGCACTTCGTGAAACTCATGGTTAACACTAAACAACAAAAATTGCAGAATTTGGAGTGAAAGCAATCCACAAGTCATTGAACAAAGATCACTGTATCTAAAAAAAGTAACTGTCTGGTTTACGTTACATGCTGGTGATGTCATCGGGCCATATTTTTTTCGAAATCAAGCTGCAGATCACGTTATAAGTAAACAGAGTACCTCAACGAACCTTAATAATGATTTTTTTTACAGAAATGATTAAAAATGTTTTTCACGATATGCGGTTTCAAGAGGACTGTGCTACATGCTATATCTCTACAGAAACAATAAACTTATTGAAATGAAAACTTAATGAGTCCATTATATTACGAAACGGACTCATCAATTGCCACCAAAATCATGTGATCTAAATCTATTGGATTATTTTCTGCGAGGTGATGTTAAATCATTGATTTATTCTGATAAACCACAAACAACAGAAGCATTAAAAATTAACATTGAACTTGTAATTCAGGAAATTGGATCACAATTATGTGAAAGAGTGACTAAAATTCAACTAAACGAATGCACTGTGCCAAGCAAAGTCGTGGTGGTCTTACGAGTGAAATTGTGTTCCATCATTAATGTCATAGAATATGCTTAAAAATAAAATAAATAACTAACTAATTAATTGAATACTTTTTGTTTTATTCCCATTTGAACTTCTGAAGCGCTAATTGGATCCGTATATTTGACTCTTTCTTAAATTTCTTAACCATGCTATTTTCATATCCACAGCTGTGTAACTGTACACGCATGCATACATACTTGTAATAGAAAAACACTAATACAATAATAATAAAGTAATGTTATTTTTAGGTTTGTAAAAATGAAAGATTATCGTCGTTCATCTGCCATTCATGTGCTGAGTATTTGAAGACGTTCGCTGTTTTCCGCAATAAATGTGTCGAAACAGAGTCTGCATTACGTGATTTCCTTCGAGATTCGCGCTTCGACATAGAAATAAGAAAAGAACCGGAAAATAATATAACAGACATCGATAAAGATTGTAGTTTTTCCATGCAGGAAAAAATATCTTTTCGCCAATGTTTACGAACCGATATCGATTCGTGCACAAAAAACGTCGATGAACCGAATATTGTAAAAGTTAAAACCGAAGTAGACGATGAAGAAACTAATGACGAGAGAACGCAGTCATGTTCTTCTACATCGTACGAGAGAGGATCGGATGAAAATCTCAGAACGTATTTTTCGTTACAAGAATCGATCGATATCAAAGAGGACAACGAGGATTTTGTCGACGATGAGAACACGACGTCAGAAGTACCGATCGACGCAAGAGAGACACGCGCGACGGATTCGGACAGCTGGGAAGATCAGTCATTAGAAAGTAGAAGAATTCGTTCAGGTCACGATTCGTTCACTTGCGACTCGTGCAATGGATCGTTCGAGACGAAGACACGTCTCGACGAACATTTAAAAACGCACTGCGAAGAAAAAGAACATCTCGGCGCAACGAAGTCGCACCATCGACGAGCGACTAAGAACGTCGAAGTCTCCGATAGACCGTTTCCATGCGATCGATGCAAAATGTCGTTCTTGACGAGACATCAGTTACGCAAACATATGTACTTCCATACCGGCAAGAAGCCGTTCAAGTGTGACACGTGCAGCATGTCATTCGTTGAGAAATCTAAATTAGTCCAACACTCCTACGTGCATTCCAAAAAAAAGAAACCGTTCGCGTGCGATTTGTGTACGAAATATTTTTTCAGCACCACGCAACTGGCCGCGCACAAGAATGTGCATCTCGGAAAAAAACCGTTCAAGTGCGACGAATGCAAAAAGTCGTTTTCGTGGAACACAGTTTTGGTCCGGCATAAAAGAATTCACACGGGTGAAAACACGTTCAAGTGCGACGAATGCGAAAAGTTGTTTTCGTGCAATGCACTTCTGGTCGAGCATAAGAGAGTTCACACGGGTGAAAAACCGTTTAAGTGCGACACGTGCGGCATGTCGTTCAGTAATAAAAATAGTTTAGACCGACACTCGTACGTGCATTCCAAAAAAAAGAAACCGTTCGCGTGCGATCTGTGCACGAAATCTTTCTTCAGCACCGTGTATCTGGCCGCGCACAAGAACGTGCACCTCGGAAAAAAACCGTTCAAGTGCGACGAATGCAAAAAGTCGTTTTCGTGCAATACACTTTTGGTCCGGCATAAAAGAATTCACACGGGTGAAAACACGTTCAAATGCGACGAATGCGAAAAGTTGTTTTCGTGCAACGCACTTCTAATCGTGCATAAGAGAGTTCACACGGGTGAAAAACCTTTCAAGTGCAACGAATGCGAAAAGTCGTTTTCGTCCAAAACAAATCTGGGTCAGCATAAGAAAACTCACACGGGTGAAAAACCTTTCAAGTGCAACGAATGCGAAAAGTCGTTTTCGTTCAAAACAAATCTGGGTAAGCATAAGAAAGTTCACACGGGTGAAATACCGGTCAAGTGCGACAAGTGCGGCATGTCGTTCAGTAAAAAAAGTCATTTGTGTAAAGTGATAAAAATTCATTTGTGTAAAGTGAATCAGGCACAGTTCCAAAACAACTAATAAAAAAAGTAGTTTAGACCGACACTCGTACGTGCATTCCAAAAAAAAACGTACGCGTGCGATGTGTGCACGAAATCGTTCTTCACCACCGAGCGTTTGGCCACACACAGGAACTTGCACATTGGCAAAAAACATCATTCAAAAATGAATGAACAAACATGAAATTTACATTTCCATGTCTTTTAAGATTTTTCTTTAATATCTTCTTATCAGTATTTCAAAGAATTCGTTTATATTTAACCAGTTAAATATGTATTTTATGTTTATATGTATATCTCGCACATGCAAACATAAAATACATAACTGAATATATATATATATATATATATATATATATATATATATATATATATATATATATAAATGTATGTGTATATATAAAATATTAAAATGGAAATTAAATTTGAATTGCTATCATATTAAAATATGTTCATATTTGATTTTTATTTTTTGTTGTTTGTATACTATCTATCTATATATATATTCTTTAGTCTAATAAAAATCATTAATTTTAGTAATTATGAGGTTGTTGTTTTTTTTTAATTCGAAGTAAAAAATATTTTTATTGCAAACATAATTTTATACTTACTTTTAACATTATTTATTTTCAAATTTAGAAAGATATATATATATATATATATATATATATATATATATATATATATATATATATACGAGTACATATGTAATCATCAGCCTCTTTCTATCCAATGTTAAATGAGAGCCTCTTCCAACCTTTTCCACCTCGACCAATCTAATAATTTCTCTTCTAGTCTTTTAGGAAAATTTTTCTTATATCTCTGTCCCATCTATTCATGATTCTTTTCTTGGGCCTTCTTATATATCTAAATTTCCATTCGATAACTTTTCTTGTAATCTTTACTTCTGACTATATGACCTACTCATTTCCAGTTCAAACTCCCCACTTTTGCTTTAACGTTCGCAATTTTTGGTTTCTTTATGATTTACACGTTTCTCTTTTTTTCTCTACTTGTTTTTCTTAACATGTATCTTTGAGTTATTTGTAATCACTGAATTATTCTGACATTCAAAACTTATGTTTTGCTACCATAAATGAGAACAAGTAGGTTATACTAATCAAAAATTTTATTTGTTAAACACAGATGAATATTCGACTTCACAATATGCGAATTTCCTCCAAACTGTCACCATCCCAATAATATATATTATATATATATATATTATATATATATATATATATATATATATATATATATAATTTTTATATAGAAAAAAAGAAATAATAAACATTTAATAATTAAAATTTAAATACTAGTATATTTTAAAAATTTAACAATTCTTATATACAAAAGTTTTACAACATTTATTTTATTTAGTATAAAGAAGAAAGTATCTATCGTAAAGCTCCCGCAAAAGCACCTTAACGTTTTTCATTTTTAATGAAATGAAATAGTGACACATCTAGTGTTGTATCGAAACCAATAACTTAAATATCTGCAGGTCACATCCAAACACAAATCTCATGATTGTACGAGTTGCACAAGTTTCAAACAACAATTTGTTAGACAAACGTGATTTCAGGTCATAGATCAGTTTTGAAAATTGTTCAGCCCTTTACTACAAATCTATATTCAATATATATACATATAATTATATATATATATATATATATATATATATATATATATATATATATATATACGAGGTGTGATCAAAAAGTAAGGTGAATTTTGAAATTTAGCGCGCTACATCGATCTCGTCTCGAATATATGTTCCAAATTTCAGCTATGTAGCATGTTTAGTTTGTTGGTGAGAGGCATAAAAGTTAGAAGTGTTTTGCAGGCTCCACGATTTTCCGCTGTCGAAAATCATGGATCAAAGAGTTTGCATTAAATTTTGTGTGAAAAATGGAATCAAGTGCTCCAAAACACTTGAAATGTTGAAAGTGACATACGATGAATCTACTTTAAGCCAAAAAAATGTTTACAAGTGGTATAAACTCTTCCAAGAAGGCCGAGAAGACACCAACGACGAACCTCGTTCTGGACGCCCCAGCACGTCAACAACTGATGAGAACGTTGAAGAAGTGAAGAAAATAGTGTTGGGGAATCGTCGAATTACCATTAGAGAAATTACTGATGATATTGGCATCTCGTTTGGTTCGTGCCAATCAATTTTAACGGGTGTTTTAGACATGAGACGTGTGTCAGCGAAGTTTGTTCCGAAATTGCTCGATTTCGACCAAAAGAACCGTCGCATGAGCATCGCCCAAGAGCTATTGATTGACGTCAACGACGACCCAGATTTACTCGGCAGGGTCATAACAGGTGACGAAACATGTGTATACGATTATGACGTCGAAACTAAGACTCAATCGTCCCAGTGGAGGCATTCCGGATCACCAAGACCAAAAAAAGCACGCCAAGTTCGATCAAATGTGAAGGTTTTGCTTACAGTTTTCTTTGATTGCAGGGGCGTGGTGCATCATGAGTTCTTGCCACAGGGTAGAACAGTAAATAAGGAATATTACCTGCAAGTTATGCGCAACTTGCGCGAAGCAATCCGCCAGAAACGTCCGAATTTGTGGAAGAACAAAAATTGGCTTTTGCACCATGATAACGCCCCTGCTCACACATCGTTGCTTGTGCACGAATTTTTGGCTAAAACCAACACACTAATGATGCCGCAGGCACCGTATTCCCCAGACCTGGCCCCCTGTGACTTCTTCTTGTTCCCGAAACTGAAGAGGCCCATGAAAGGACGGCGTTTTGCAACGATTGAGGAAATAAAGACGGCATCGAAAAAGGAGCTGAACAAGATCACAAAAAATGATTTTTTGAAATGCTTTGATGATTGGAAAAAGGGTTGGCACAAGTGCATTATATCCGAGGGGGATTACTTTGAAGAGGACAAAATAAAAATTGATGAATAAATAAATATTCTTTGAAAAAAATAAAAATTCACCTTATTTTTTGATCACACCTCGTATATATATATATATATATATATATATATATATATATATATATATATATATATATATATATATGGAAATATTTCGACATATTTTATATGAAAAAAAGAATATATTTGATATAGCGTTATTTGATTTATATCGACATTCTTAGGCATCAAACCCTTTCGAAAATAAAAATGTCTCGTTGCGAATGAAAAACGTTTCGTGAATATTTTTCGTTCTACAGTAATATTAGTCATTTTGTTTTGTACACGTTGTGACAATGAAACATATTGAATTCATGTATAAACCGTTAAGAATGTACGATTTTATAATACGATGATGGTGGTTTCGTTAAGACAAGCACTTCTGTGTGCGCCTGAGGAAATGGCTCCATTTGCGATTGACCGTATAAATCATACGGGAAAATTCCAATATGTGAAAGCTAATATGTCTTGAACCCGTTGACCAAGTGTAGCATATGTACATCTATATATTATATATATGCATGCATGCATTCATGCTTTTATATATATATATATATATATATATATATATATATATATATATATATATATATATTGGGTTAATGGAAAATCTTTTTTTAATTTTAATGTTAAAAATATCAGTTATTTTTTTACACGATACATTATATATATTTTCGATTAGACAATACGACAGCAAGAGAACATTTTCAAATAATTTCCAACAATAATTCGCATAAAAACCTAACATGGATTCATTTCGAAAATGAAAACTTTTATTGGAAGGCAAGTAGTCGTTCGATTTCTACTGTCAAAAAGTACATCCAAACAGATTCTTGTTGTGAAATTGAACTCAATACTATTTCTGACATTGACAATAAATTGGTATTAATAATCGGTGAACCAGGAATGGGAAAAAGTACCATCCTCTCGTCATTAGCTACGAAGTCGATTAAACACTCGCCTCACGTGTGGGTTATTAAAATAGATTTGAATAATTACACGAGGTATTTTTCAGATTTATTGGAAAGTCATAAAACATTTTGCGACGAAACGAGTGCTATTGAATTTATTACAAATACTCAGGAACTTTGTGATTTTGGAAAAGTGTTATTAAGAAGGTATTTTCAGATTGAAAACAAATTAATTATTTTATTGGATGGTTTCGATGAAATTGCACCTAACTATAAACATATTGTTGTTGAACTCTTAAAAATACTCAAAAATGTTGATAAAATCAAAATATGGATTACAAGTAGACCACAGGAACAGGTGTTTTTAGAAGAACAACTTACTGTAGTTTCGTATTCCTTGTCTGAATTTACTAGCGCAGATCAACAACAATTTTTCATAAGATTTTTGAAAACTCGTGTCGGAGAACTAAATTTACGAGAGGATCGCCTAAATATGTTCGTCGACCGTTTATTAGAAGCCATTTTCAAATTACTACTCACGGGAAATAAACCACTAACTAGTATTCCACTGCAGTGTAAAATGCTTGCTGACGTCTATAATGATGATTTTATCGAGTTTTACAAAACTGACGTTGCTGATACTACAATTCCAGACGCCATGAATATTTTTGATCTATATAGTACATTTATAAGGAAAAAGTGTATTATAAATATTAAGGAGAAAAAGAAAATCGATACGACTATACCAGGAAATACGTCACTTGTCGATGATGAAATAGAAAAATTATTATCGAATTACAAATTGTTGTCTTTAGGTGTTATATTTAGAAGAAAGGATGAAGAACAATTATTGACTGAAGAATCATGGGAAAAAATCGAAAAATCTACATCCAATATCGCAAATGGAATCGATAAGTGTGGTATTGTTTATACAATAGACAATGAAATTCCAGTATTTGTGCACAGAACGTTTGCTGAATATTTTGCAGCTATGTATTTGAAAGACTTTATTCGTAATGCAACAAACACGGAAAAGAACGAACGCATTGCACTTGTTATAACCATAATATTCCTGCCAGAGTACACGGTAGTCCGTCATTTCTTTGATCGACTTAACAGGAACGCACAACATTTTTAAATACGCGCTCAACGGTAGCATGGAACAACTACAGAAAGAATTGGAAAATGACAAAGGTGCAATTGACCGAACAGACAAATTCGGACGAAATGTTTTACATTTGATTACCGGTTACGATTGTACAAAAGATATTTGTAATTATTTAGTTAAATTCGGTGCAGACACGACTCAAGTAGACGAGTTGTTTGAATTTAAACCGGTCGAGTATGCATGTGCGTTGAAAGTTTGGAAAAACGCTAATGAACTCATCGTAGGAAACGAAAACGTTACATCGATATTAGAATTAATCAAAGACAAAGAAGGATTTATATGCATTGCTGGATATGAGGGTTGGACATGGTTAGTAAAATATTTGATTGAAACTGGTAAAATTCACGTAGTACATAACAAATCGAAAAGGATATTCTACGTTACATTTGGCCGCATCACGAGGCCACATAGATACTTGTCAATATTTAATCAAAATTGGAGCAAATATTGAATATTATACAAGATGTGACTATATGCAAAATATATGAGGCTTTCTATGGCAAGATGTGACTATATACCTCATTAATATAAATGAATCACCTTTACATGTTGCAGTTAGAAAAGGTTTCATCGAAATAGTAAAAATTATTATAGAACAAAATAGAAATATAATCAAAGACATTTCATTTAAGGAAGCACTCTTGCACAAGGCCATGGGATCTGGAAACATAGAAATGCTAAAACTACTCATCGAAAATGGAGCCAATGTTAAAAGCATGGACAATGAGAAAAAAACACCTCTACATATAGCCAGTAAGCACAGCAGCATTAATATTGTTGATCTTTTGTTAGAACATAGAGCAAGAATTGAGGCAAGAGATAAGGATGGATATAATCAATTAATGGAATATGTCAAAGTTGGAAATTATTGGGTTGTTAAATATTTATTGAAAAAAGGTGCTGATATTTATCAATGTAATGAATTCGGTGAGACAGTTTTACATCTTGCAGCATCTTCCGGAAATTTAGACATATTGAAAATGTTCATGGCAAAGGATTCACATATTATAAAAACAATTGAATTTAGAGAAACACTTCTGCATGAATCTATGAATTCCAATAACACAGCGATTATCGAATTACTAATTAAAAACGGAGCAAACGTAAACGATAGAAACGAGGAAGGTCCATTACAACGAGAACCGCCCTTACATATGGGCCCAGATGACATTAGCACTGAAATTGTTAATACGTTATTGACTCATGGTGCGAATATCGAAGAAACGGATTATAATGGTAATACCCCGTTGATGATACATGCCGAAAGATATAAATTACCTGTTATACAACTTCTATTAGAGAAAGGAGCTAACATGCATCGTTCAAACAATGGATTAACTATACTTTCCTTTTATATACATGATGGCAGTTTAGAAATGGTGAAAATGTTGTTAGAACGCGATCCAAAAATCATGGACAATGCCGGATATTCCGAAACGCTCTTGCACATAGCTATGAGATACGATTATATAGAAATAATCAAATTATTAATTGACTACGGAGCAAACGTAAACGGTAGGAACGAGAAAGGCAAAACGCCCTTACATATGGCCTTAGATATCATTAGCACTGAAACTGTTAATACGTTATTGACTCATGGTGCGAATATCATAGAAACGGATCGTGATGGTAATACTCCGTTGTTCAGTTATGCCAATTATTATGATTTACCTGTCTTTCAGTTTCTAGTAGGGAAAGGAGCTAATATACATCCATCGTTCAAAGAATGGGACAACTGCACTTCACCTTTTTGCGTCTAATAGTAATTTAAGATACTTCAAAAGGAAGATAGAACACCATCCAGAAATCATGAGCAATGTCTTCTTCTCTCAAACGCTATTGCACGCAGCTATGCAATCCATTGAAATAGCAGTTATGAAATTCTTCATTGACCTCGGAGTAAACGTAAACGGTAGAAACCAGAAAGGTGAAAAGCCCTTACATATAGCCTTATATTACACTAGCACTGAAATTGTTGATCTGTTATTGACTCATGGTGCTAATATCGAAGCAACGGATCGTGATGGAAATACTCCGTTGATGAAATATGCCGAAAATTATAATTTATCCGTCGTTCAACTTCTAGTAGAAAAAGGAGCTTACATACATCATCTTTCCATTAATGGGGAAACTGTACTTTGTGTCTAATGGCCATTTTGTGTCTAATGGCTGTTTAAAAATGGTCAAAATGTTGATAGAACGCGATACAAAAATCATGGACAATGTCGACTTCTCCGAAACGTTCTTGCACGCAGCTATGGAATCCAATGAAAAAGCAATGATCAAATTCTTCATTGATCACGGAGCAAACGTAAACGGTAGGAACGAGGAAAGTGAAACGTCCTTACATATAGCCTTTAAAAACACTAGCACTGACATTGTTGACATGTTATTGACTCATGGTGCGAAAATCGAAGCAACGGATTGTGATGGAAACACTCCGTTGATTAATTACGTCGAAAAAGATAATTTATCTGTTGTTCAGTTTCTAGTGGAGAAAAAAGCTAACATACATCATTTTTTCGAGGATGGAACAACTCTACTTCATCTTGATACGTCTGCTGACCATTTAGAAATAGTCAAACTGTTGAAAAAAAGCTATCAATTTATCTTTAATAATGCTAATTTGTCTGAAACAGTTTTGCACGAAAGTATATAATACAATGAATTTAACATCGTGAACTCGCCGATCAGAAACATAGCAATGTACGCGAGGAAACTGAAGACAGAGAAGTGCTAAAATTTTTGATATTCTATTGAACTGAAGAACAAATATCGATGCGACTATTGATGATGGACGAACTTCGTTATTATAATGTGCGGAAGCTAAAAATTATACCGCCGTAGAACATTTACTGTGTTTTTGAGCTGACATACGTCATTGTCCAGCAAACAATAAATCTGTTCTACACAGTGTATAAGTCAGCGGCAGTTTAAATATGGCCCAACTGTTTATTCGACGCGATCACATCCTCGAATACACTTTTGCATAATGTGATGAAGTCTGGTAATGAAAACATTACAAAACTCTTAATCGATTGTGAAACATATTTAAATAGTATAAATGAGAATAGAGAGTCAAATATCATTGACAAACTCACAAGCATCGTCGTCTTTGATGCCTAATAATAAAGTGTGGAGTAGATGTTAAAGCAAGATATAATGATGGAATAACATTTACGGACCATTATCGATAAGTCGAAATAAATCATCTATACATAAAATAATACCGAAGAAGGCAGAAGGAAAAAGAAAACACATTTGAAAAAATTAAACTGCAATAAATCAATCGCACTCCCTAGTATTTTGTTACACGAATTCGTAATACACAAATGAATTTTAACCCCAACACCACAATAATTTAAAGTGTTCAGTAATCACTTATTGTTCACTTATTATTTATAATTATATAGGCTGATGCATTTTGTTGGGGACGTCATCATCGTCAGAGCCTTTCTCTGGGAAAGGCTCTGACGATGATAGCGTCGCCATCTAAATGCATCAGCCGATATAATTATAGAATGTTAAGGGAAATTTGTTCATCTGTAGAAAAACCCCCCGCAACCTTTACGTTGGTAGTACATATATATGAACTACCGCCAGACAACAACAAGATAGACACAGAGACGCGTGTGTGCTTCGTATCAACAAACGGGTTATCAAGATATCGCACCTTAAACCAAACCAATTTCAACAGGTTATGGGCCCAGGCATTAATCAAACTGTGAAACAATTTAAATTCAACGATATACGCTGACCGAGGGCCGATATCTTACGCGTAATTATTAATTAATCCGGCGCGTCGGAAAACTAACCTAAAAATAGCACACGCACCACGTGTTGTACATACACCGACAAAGCAAGATAACATCGAAAACCCAGTTGTTTAAAACTCGATAAATATTTCATTAAGATGAGTTCATCACTTCATGGAATTCCGGCGATCGAGAAACTCAAAGGGCGCGAAAATTATCCGACTTGGAAATTTGCCATGCAGGCCTATCTTAAACATGAAGACATGTGGGGGTGCATTGAAGGCACGGATAATGACACCCGAAAAATGATCAAGGCAAAATCCAAAATAATTCTGTGCGTAGATGTTATGAACTACTCGCATATTCAAGCGGCGACCACAGCCAAGGAGGTCTGGGATAGGTTGAAGGCAGCTTTCGAAGACTCGGGACTCACGAGAAAAGTAAGCTTTCTCCGCACCTTGGTGACAGCCCAGCTTGAAAAGTACAGCAATGTTGAAGCATATGTAAACGAAATCATGACCACGGCTCACAAGTTGGACGGCCTCGGCTTTAATGTACCAGCGAGTGGCTTGGTACCTTAATGCTAACAGGTCTTCCTGAAGAATATAAACCGATGATAATGGGTATAGAGAGCTCCGGGATACCAATAACAGCAGACTCGATTAAGACAAAGTTACTACAGGACGTCAAGGATTCGAAGACAGGTAAAAGTTCGGATTCTCGGACGGCGTTCCTTGTAAAAGAAAAGGGAAAAGGACCACGTTGCTTTCAGTGCAATCAATATGGCCATGTCAAAAAATATTGTAGGTCCAAGCCGAAGCAAGAGTTCAGAGGTAGTAGACAAAGAACGGAAGAGAACCCAAACGCTCAAAGAAGCGAAAAAACGTTCGTTGCGTTCATGGCTTCCTCCAACTTTAGTAACGGACCATGGTACGTAGACTCATGCTCTTCTACTCACCTAACAAACAATAAATCAATCTTGCAGGACCTAAAACGCCATGAGAACGTGGACATAAACAGTGGCCAACAAGGATGCCATCTCCGCCGAGGCTATTGGCGATGCCAAAATCCCTATCTTGACTGACAGAGGAGTAGATGAGATCACAGCTAAGGGAGTCTTATATGCGCCAAGAAGCGTGGTCAACCTCTTATCCGTCAGCAAAATAGTGAACAAGGGATTCACTGTCACGTTCGCACCGGGTGATTGCTTCATCAGCGACGGCCAAGGGATTAAGATTGCGACGATGTCAGAGGAGCAAGGTATTTACAAGCTAGACATGCCTAAAGAAAGGATCTATTTCACAGCTGAAAAACCAAACGTAGAACTTTGGCACAAGCGTCTCGGACACCTCAATTAAAGAGGTGTGATGGCGCTTAGTCAAAATCCTGCGACAAAAATACAGATCCAGGGCGGAAAAATGTCTCCGTGCATTCCCTGCATCCAAGGCAAGCAGCACCGTGAACCCTTCCCAACCAGCAAAACACGTTCTTTGGAAATACTGCAGCTGGTTCACTCCGATCTGTGCGGTCCCATGGAGACGACGTCAATTGGGGGATCGAGGTATTTTTTGACCTTCATAGACGACTACAGCCGAAAGACTTTCATTTATTTTTTGAAAGAGAAGAACCAAGTCCTAGAAACCTTTGTTGACTTCAAAACCTCAGCTGAAAAACAGACTGGTAAACGAATCAAGGTTCTGAGAAGTGACAACGGACGTGAGTATATCAGCAGCGAGTTCGGGAAGTATACGAAGAAAAATGGTATAAAGCATCAATATACGATCACGTACACCCCGCAGAAAAACGGAGTAGCTGAACGAGCGAACAGGACTGTCGTTGAGAAGGCAAAAAGCATGTTATTTGGAGCTGAACTTCCCAAAGATTACTGGGCCGAAGCGGTTGCGACTGCCACTTATCTAGCGAATCGTTCTCCAAATTCCAGCATTGAAGGAAAGATGCCAGAAGAATTGTGGACCGGGTCGACGCCAAGTCTGAGCTATTTGAGAGTTTTTGGGTGTACCGCATATTCGCATGTACCGAAAGAGTTACGAAAGAAGTTGGACCCAAAAGGAGAAAAACTTTTATTTTTAGGGTACTGTGAAGATTCGAAAGGGTACAGGCTCATCAATCCAGAGACAAAGAAAATCACCAGGAGCCGGGACGTGGTATTCATGGAGAATTTCAAATACAGTGTCAAGGAAAATCTGTGCGCTGTGCAACTTGACGAGGAGGTACCTCTACAAAAAAAACTTGTAGAGAATGACACTGACACGACACCCAAAAAGGAACGAGACAAAGATGATGCAGAATCTAAAGCTGAAGAAACTGCACCACTACGCCGATCTACACGTCAGCACAAGCCAGTCAACTGGGACGACTATGTGACATTTATGACTCTGAGCAACGACCCAGCGGATCCAGAAAGTGTTGAAGAAGCACTGAATTCTTCATACCGAGAAAAATGGCTCGAAGCCATGAAGCAAGAACGTGACTCACTGGCCAAGAACGGTACGTGGAAACTTGTTGACTTGCCGGCAAACAGCAAAGCACTCGACGCCAAATGGGTGCTCAAAATAAAACGGAATTCGGCAGGGCAGGTGGAGCGCTACAAAGCGAGGCTAGTTGTCAGAGGCTGTAAGCAGATCGAGGGTATTGATTACAACGAGACATTCTCTCCGGTTGTGCGATATACATCGATCCGCTTCCTGTGTGCCTTGGCAGCTAAATACGATCTTTCCATGGACCAGATGGACGTAACGGCAGCGTATTTGCACGGCAACATAGATGAAGAGATTTATGTAAAACCACCAAAGGAGATTACAGGGCGCGAAGAAGAAAACAAAGTTTGGCGACTCCAGAAAGCCATGTATGGCTTAAAGCAGAGTGGTCGCGCCTGGAACATGAAATTGCACGAGACACTGACAAGTATGGGATTCACGAGATCACAAGCTGATCTTTGCGTCTACTTCAAAAAAAATAAGAACAGCATAGTGATTATTGCCATATACGTGGATAACATACTTATATTATCCAATGACGAGGAAGAAAAAGGCACCTTGAAAAAGGAATTGTCAATGGCCTTCGACATGAAGGACCTCGGTGAAGCAAAGTTTCTGCTCGGTATGACAATCACCCGGAACCGTGAGACCGGAAAAATTTGGTTGGATCAAAGCACCTACATTAAGCAAATGCTTCGAAAATTTGGGATGGATGATTGCAAAGCAGTGTTTACGCCTTTTGATCCCAGCATCAAACTAAACAAGGAAATGGAGCCAAAAACTCCAGAAGAGGTCAACGAGATGCTTACTGTTCCGTATCGAGAAGCAGTTGGCAGTCTCCTGTATGCCAGCCAAGGGACCAGACCTGACATTTCATTTGCAGTTAGTTTTGTCAGTCGTTACATGGAGAAGCCGGGAAAAGGGCATTGGCAAGCAGTGAAACGGATATTCAGGTACCTCAAGGGCACCTCGGGTATCAGGATCGAGTTCAGTCACAAGATGTCTAGAGGCAGCGAAAATTTCGTCGGTTTCTGCGACGCAGACTGGGCCAATGATAGCGACTCTCGCCGCTCAGTCACGGGTAGTATCTTCCTATTTAAGGGAGGACCAATTGTGTGGCAAAGCAAAAGGCAGGGATCGGTGGCTCTTTCGACCACAGAAGCCGAGTACATGGCACTTTCTTCGGCCTGCCAGGAAGCGATTTGGCTACGAACTCTGGCCACAGACTTAGACCCGAGTATGGTTTCGATGCCCACCACAATCTTTAACGACAACAAAGGGTCGGTGGAGTTATCAAAGAACAGCGGCTATAGACCCCGGACGAAACACATCGATACGCGCCATCACTTCATCAGAGAAAAAATTGACAATGGCGAGATCAAGGTCGATTTTGTGGGAACGGAGAAGATGGTAGCTGACGCCTTGACGAAAGGACTATTCGCCCCAAGATTCAAAAGCTGCATCAACGAGATGGGGCTGATCCACTAAAAACCGTTTTCCTACTATACGAACAAGTGGGGGTGTTAAGGGAAATTTGTTCATCTGTAGAAAAACCCCCCCGCAACCTTTACGTTGGTAGTACATATACATGAACTACCGCCAGACAACAACAAGATAGACACAGAGACGCGTGTGTACTTCGTATCAACAAACGGGTTATCAAGATATCGCACCTTAAACCAAACCAATTTCAACATAGAATATATAATTTTAAATAATAAGTTAACAATAAGTGATTACTGAACACTTTGAATTATTGTGGCGTTGGGGTTAAAATTCATTTGTATAAAGTGAATCAGCCACAGTTCCAAAACAACAACAACAACAAAAAACGAATTCATAATTTTAAAAATAGACAATACGAGTCATTTTTTGTATACTCAAAATATTATATTTCCTAAGTATATCAATATTATATTATGTTAATTATTAATATTATTTTAATCATTATTATATTATTATTTGTATTTATTAATATTATATTTTGTTATTTATTTTGAAATGTTCTTTAAAATAGAAAATCAATAAAAACTAAAAAAAACTGTCGATCATTTATTTTCATCGCATTTCCTTCGCATTTTTCATGAATGAACCTGTTATTCGATCAAAAAGATGTGTACACGCGTTGATGTGCCGGTGAAAATTAAAGCATTATTTTCCTATTGGCTTGTTCGAACTTCTGCGTAGTAAGTAAGAATTAGATCACTGCAGCCGCGACGGGTAGTGGAGAGTAGAGGTTGTGAAATTAAAGACTTTTGGTATAATAAAACAATTGAACTATTTATTTACCACTAGTTTGAAAGGCTAAGATAATTATTCACGAGAACTGCGAAGGCAACACGAAGCGATTTGTACGAAGGGTTGTAAAATCGAAAGCAACGTGTTGTCAGTTCAAGCGCTGTGTCGAGAAGAAGGAATTAATAATCAAGCAAGTTACGGATAGTTTGTGTATCGTCATCTTTAGTTATCTCGATCTGTTTATTTATATTTAAACAAAAAACTACTTAACTAGACCAAGAACGCACTGAATTATTGCCAGACAGGCAGACGATGGGGTTCGCCTATCTGACAATAAAGATGAAAACCGAGCTCTTTCTCTATCTCGACCGAGCGGCGCGAACCTTAAGTTGCGGCCTGAACAAGATGTTTTTATGCCCTCATCGTTATTAACTGTCAGTACAACTGGCTACACTCTTCCCTTTAAAAATATTTATAGGTAGGTATCAGAGAATCGGTAAGTAATTTCTGATTTCTCACAAAAACACATGAAGCACTTTTAATCAAATGCGAATTATTTGAAAGTTTGGATTTAAATCCAATGGAAATTAAATGCAAGAATCAGATTCTAGAACATATTTAGATACACCAAGACGAAAACGTTTACTTACATCTGAGTCACAAGAACTTGTAAAAGAAATAAATTAAATAAAATTTAAAAATTCATATTTATTTTTGGTCATCCAATATCTATAAATATTTAATTTCTATGAACGATTAAAATTATTTTTATTTTATATTTTGATAATTTCGAAAGTGACAATAATCGATTTTAGTTCAAAATATATCTATAAAAGTTTGTGTACGTCAATAAAAAAATTGCAATTTTTTTTTAAATTAAAATTATTATTTTATCCGATATTCTTTTCAATAAATAACGTCTTTTGAAAGATTTTACATCGATCTTACAAATTTCGAAGTATAATTGAGATTAACTTTATTAAATTTTTCTATAATCTATTCTTTAATGTTCTTTTCAAAGTATTGTTGTGTTTCCTAATTCGTCGTTTAACCAATTCCCTAGATGCATTATAGAATAAGAGTCGAATGACTAGAGAGAACCTTAAACACATTCCATAACGGTAACATATTTAAATATTTATATGCACATTGTTTAGGGTCGTTACATTGTTAAAAAATATAATCATTCACAAGATTCATTTTGTGGACACATTCAGGTAAACTGCTTTTTAAAATATTAGACAACCAAAAAAATTATGTCATTTTTAAGGTTAAAATAATAACGCTCTTATTTTTTTCTTAAAAAATTTTATTTGTTAAAATATCTAAAGACTGTTTTTTTTAGGTTAGATAAAACTTTTAAGAAGGATAGCTGTCAAATCAGTTGTCAGTGACATTTGATTTAGTATACTTTGGCAAATTATTATGAAACGTTTTGTACTTGAGTAACGTTTCTAAATTGTGAAAATTTACTTCAAAAATCAATATTCCGTTCGCCAAACAAATAGAGCACTTCGTGAATTTTATGGTGCAAATAATCGGCCATCGGAGCAAGTTATTCGCAGAAGCATCGATATTTTTCGCATAAATTATTCGCTACGTGATGAAACAACACCAACAAGTCTGTCTTCCTAAAATTTATAAAAAAGTATTAAACTTAGACTAAAATATTATCAATTATTACGCATATGTATATATATATATATATATTGGATCATTGCAAAAGTTCGTGCCCTATTTCAAAATGAATTGAGAGATTATTTATTTAACTAAACGATTTTATTGAAACAATTAAGTAATCTTCATCGCATTATTCTATAGGTTTTTCCAACGTTGTTTTAATTTGTAGATTCCATTTTTATAAAATGCTGGTTGGTTTACAAGCGAAGAACGAAGTAAGATGACTTCTGAGTTCATCAATATTGTGAATTTTTTACATTTTAAACTATTTTGCAGCGATCGAAACTAATGATAATCTGTAGGGGCCATGTCCGTAGAATACGGTGGATGTTGCATAAGTTCCTTTTTTAACTGTTTCAGTTTTTGTAAAGTCAGTTTTTCGACATGTGACTTCGCGTTGTCGTGGTGGAAGATGATGCCTTTTCGATTCACCAAAATCTAACGTTTTTCTTTGATTGCTGCGCCCAGTCCAGTTCAGTCAATTGTGAACAATATTTCTCCGCATTGATAGTCAGACCAAGTGGGAGCAGTTCAACATAAATAATGCCCTTGCAATCAGATAGCATCACCTTCATAGGATGCAAGTCAGCTTTAGCCAATGGTTCCCCGCTCTCATTTGTTTTTTCCAAGTTTACTTGCGCTGGACGTTGTTGTAGAGAATCCATTTTTTGTCGCCAATTACCATACGATTCAATAAAGGTTCTCTTTTAAAGCTTCCGAGCAAAGAAACGGTCTCAGCGACGGGATTCAACTGATTCCTGTCGATCAATGGATGTGGTACCCATGTATCGAGCTTCAAAGTGAATCAAAGGTACTTTAAATAACGAAATAAAGGCGACTCGTCAACGTTCAGTTTTTTAGCGATCTCTTCTGTTGAAATTCGTGAATTATTCTCAATTAAAGTACGCATAATATCATCATTAGTAGAGCATTCAGATCGTTGTTGGACGTCGAGATTAAAATCGCCCAGTCGAAACTTAGCAAACCATTTTCTTCCAGACTAAAGGGCTGGAAATAAACCTCCAGGAAATTTTTCGTAGTAGCGCCAATAGTCGCTCTTTTTCAATACTCGTATTACTTTGCACAACGCAAATGTACGTTATCAATATCCATTTTCAAAAATTTCTTACTCACACAAAACGAATCAAAACAAATGTGTTTGTTGCTCAAATGACAATTATGAATGCCAACCATTCCAAAAAAATGCAACATGTATACATAACAATCAACAGTGCCTCCCAGCGGCTTTCTTAACGATATCTATCGGAATCGGGCACAAACTTTTGCAACAATTCAATGTTTTCTTTTTAAAAATTTTATTGATCCGACAAAGACACTCGTTGATAAAACGACTGTTTTTTAATATATCAGCTATTAACATATGGTATTAAAACTAAGCTGAAATTTATCTACCGATCATTTTTACCAAAAAACATTGAGAATTATAATTGAAAACGAATTCAGTCGTACGAGGACGTAGACTTTTTTATTTTTGTTACACGATTACGTTAACACAAATGAATTATTACTTTCAACGTCAAAATATACGAGGATGTGGAAATATATTGAATAAAGAACAGAACTATAAACTCACGATTCCAAATTCTAAGATACCGAAATGTACTGACTTCCAAAAGCAGTTAAAAAAGGAAACAAGATGCGGCTGATGGTATCTGCAATTAACTCTCCACTTTGTTTAATTTTCAGATAGTTAACTTGACAGTTTAACGAAATGGAAATAAAAGTACGAAATATGTCGATAAAAAATTCATATGAATTTATTAATAAAGTTAGAAATATCAAACTCAATGAATATGAAACGTTTATATCCTTCGATGTAAAACCACTGTTCCTCAGTATACCAATTAAAACCATATTAAATTACTTGAAAACTTTCTTAGAAAAATAGAAATTGGAGAGCTAAGAAATAAACATATATACACACCTTAAAGAATTGTGTATGGAACAAAATTACTTCCAAATTGAGAACACATTCTACCGACAAACAGAAGGCGCAGCTACGACAACAACTTGTCTACTTTCTTTGAAAACCCTTTCGTGCGTGGTATTATTTCAAATTAACAATGTATTCTCACTGTGTTTTTTTATTACTTCATTCTTTTTGACATGCTGTCGACAAGATTACACACTGTTTCGATATTGTGATTTATACAATTCGGTAAGGTTTTTTGGTTCTAGTTTTTATTTACCAAGTTGACCTTTAAGAATATTCCACAAATTTTCGATTGAAGTGATGTCAACATCCTGTGCCGGATACTTCATTGATTCAAAATTTTACCAGCGAAGTTCATTCCTTAACTTCATTTACTAAAATATTTTTGACCATTTTCAAATTGGAATTTGGAATTATGAAATTCTGAATAGAAAAATTTAGATATTTTTTTTAAATTATTCATATATTGCTCTTTTTTCATTATGCTGTTAATTTTTGAAATGCTCTAGGTCATGACGTGAAAAATATCCCCAGACCGTTATTGATTCATCGTATTGCTTGAAAGTTTATTTCACTCGTTATGGCTGAAAACGCTCACTTTTCTTAAACCAACAAAATAATCTGCATTCTGAGCAACAAGGATTCACCTTTGCTCATCAGGTCATACAACTCATCTTCATTATTGAGATGTTCAGTTTTCATACTATTTAGTGAATTTTTAACTGCCTTTAATATTTTTTTAATTAGTGTAAATTTTTATTTCTTTTCAGTTGATAATAAACCATTGTTGTAATGGATCTTATAGATATGGCAGTATTGACTCGTACTCTTCACAATATTAGATGCTTTTCCTAGATCTTACTAATCTTCTAACGATACATATATTTTAAAGAGTAATATTTTTTTATTGAACTTTTTTATTTTTCCTAGTACCTAAACTATTTTTTCTTCGATAATTTATTACAATTTGATGATCAACTTTAAATTTTGTTAAGCATAGCCATAAATGATAGCTCTCTTTCTCTCTCTTACACATACACTCTTAATAACAACATTTTTCTTTCCCATTTCATTAACTGCTTTATCTATTATAAAATCTGTTGTTAAAATATTGAACGAATTTTTTTTTCACTATAAAACATTCAATAAATCTTTCCACTTTAAAATATTCCATATGAACGATAAAATTGGTCACCTGCAAATACAAATATGTAGAAAAATGAGAAAGTGTGAAACTGTGATTTCTTTAACTACACTTATTGACATGATTAAACCTCTAGAAATTCTACAGCCGTACATATTTATTTTTGTTAAACTATTTACAAACATGTGTAAAGCAAGCGGGGTAGATGAGAAGATAAAACAAAAATGTTAATGTTTTGAAAAACTAAAATTTATATTTTAAAAATAAAACTAAATACGCTAGACACTGCCTCAACTTGGTAGGTAATATGTTTATATATATATATATATATATATATATATATATATATATATATATAAATACGAGGTCGTTTGATAAGTCCGTGTAAATTCCGAAAGATGGCACCACTGGTGCATATCGAGGTTATTTTTAATTAGTAGCACCTCTTGGAAGAACACACATCAAGTTTCAGCCATATCGGTCTATTCCTTTGTGTTTGACAATCGTTGGAATCAAGGAAATCGAGTGATTGTCAAATAATGGACGAAAAAGAATTTCGCGTGTTGATTAAACACTACTTCATTAAAGGCAAAACGCCTCAGGAGACTAAACAGAAGCTTGATAAACATTATGGTGACTCTGCACCTTCGATTAGTGTGGTTTATAAGTGGTTTCAAAATTTTCGGAGTGGCCATATGATCACAAGAGACGCTGAACGTTCTGGACACCCTGTTGAGGTCACCATTCCAGAAATCATTGATAAAATCCATGATATGGTGATGGATGACAAAAGAGTGAAAGTGCGTGAGATTACTAGTGCTGTAGGCATCTCGTGTGAACGGGTACATAATATTTTGCACCAACATTTGGACATGAAAAAGCTATCCGCCAGGTGGGTGCCGCGATTGCTCACGATCGACCAAAAACGAGGTCGTGTGAAGTGTTGCAAGAACGGTTTGCAGCTGTTTCAGCGAAATCCGCAGGACTTTAAGCGTCGTTTCTTCACTGTAGATGAAACATGGATACATCACTACACTCCTGAGACCAAAGAGCAGTCTAAACAATGGGTTATCGAGGGGGAATCTGCTCCGAAAAAGGCGAAGACAATTCCTTCGGCCGGGAAGGTTATGGCGACTGTCTTTTGGAATTCGCAAGGAATAATCTGTATCCACTATTTGGAAAAGGGTAAAACCATTACAGGTGCATATTATTCATTGTTATTGGATCGTTTGAAAACCGAGTTGCAAGAAAAACGTCACCGATTAGCCCACAAAAAAGTCCTCTTTCATCACGACAACGCACCAGCTCACACCTCAGCAGTTGTGACCGCAAAACTAATGGAAATAGGGTTCCAAATCGTTTCACATCCCCCCTATTCTCCAGACTTGGCTCCATCGGACTATTATTTGTTCCCTAATATGAAGAAATGGCTCGCGGGAAAAAGATTTTATTCGAACGAGGAGGTGATTGCAGGAACGAATGACTATTTTACAGACATGGACAAATCCTATTATTCGGAAGGGATCAACAAACTAGAGCAGCGTTAGATGAAGTGTATAAGCCTAAAAGGAGACTATGTTGAAAAATAAAAACATTTTTTTGAATAAATAATTATTCAAAAAAATGAAGCAGTTTTTATTTTTACACTGACTTATCAAATATCCTCGTATTAGTTATAATAAATCTCAATAAGACAAAAATAACGTTCAATGAATTTGTTGTTAAACAAATATTTAATTTGTTTATCCAATTCTTCGATTCTTTTTTCGAACTCATTCTGAGCTTGACCATAAAATAATGTCGTCAGCAAATTTTAAGTGACTTACCATCTTTTTATTTATTTTAATTCTTTCAAATAAAAATGTAACAGTGGCATAAATAAAATATTCTTTTACCGAATGTTCATACGCATAATATTGTGTTCAATGTTCATACGTGTTATACGTATATTAAGTTGACTGCATATTAGGAAGGAAAAATATATTCAAGAATTTAATATAGATGTGTGCACATAATAGGTTGTCAAATATCTCCCTTCCGCCTTTTTGTCTTTTAAATTTTGCGGCTATGTACAAAGCGTTACAGAGCTCGTATCGGGCAACACTATACATCATTTGAAAGGTCTTTACATAACCTACAAAACGACGCTATGCATGATTAGTTTGGATACTGCGTTCAAAAGTTATAGACGTGTAAACATGGAGTTCACTAACGCCGAAGTTCGCGCTATTTTGAAGTTTTCCTTCGTTAAAGGCAAATCCGCTAGAGAAACGTTCCGTGAGATTAATAGTGTTTTGGGGGATGGTACTCTATCACTTTGAACCGCGGAGGAATGGTTTCGACGATTCAGAGCCGGTGAAAACGACACCATGGATAAGCCAGCCGGCGGAAGACCTGTGACGACGAATACCGATCAAATCATGGAAATCATCGAGTTAGACCGGCATGTGACATCTCGTGACATCGCCCAGGAGATGGCAGTTAGTCACCAAACCATTTTAAACCATCTGTAGAAGGCTGGATACAAAAAAAAGCTTGATGTTTGGGTGCCGCATGATTTGACGCAAAAAACCTTCTGGACCGAATCAACGTCTGCGATATGCTGCTGAAACGGAACGAACTCGACCCATTTTTGAAGTGGATGGTGACTGGCGACGAAAAATGGATCACATACGACAATATTAAGCGAAAACGGTCGTGGTCGAAGGCCGGTGAATCGTCCCAAACAGTGGCCAAGCCGGGATTGACGGCCAGGAAGGTTTTGCTGTGCGTTTGGTGGGACTGCAAAGAAAACATCCACTATGATCTGCTCCCATATGGCCAGACGCTTAATTCTACCATCTACTGCGAACAACTGGACCGCTTGAAGCAGGCGATCGGCCAGAAGCGTCCAGAATTGGCCAAGAGGAAGGGTGTAGTGTTCCACCAGGACAACGCCAGGCCACACACATCTTTGGTGACTCGTCAGAAGCTACGGGAGCTCGGATGGGAGGTTTTATCGCATCCACCATATAGCCCGGACATAGCGCCAAGTGATTACCACCTGTTCCTGTCCATGGCGAACGCCCTTGGTGGTGTAAAGTTGGCCTCAAAAGAGGCTTGTGAAAAGTGGCTGTCCGAGTTCTTCGCAAATAAGGAGGGAGGGTTCTACAAGAGGGGTATTATGAAGTTTCCGTCTAGATGGAACCAGATTATCGAACAAAACGGCGCATATTTGAACTAAATCCGATCACTGTAACACTTTTTATAAAGCATTGAATAAAGAGCAAAAAAGCGGAAGGGAGATACTTGACAACATAATATAATAAAATCATGGTATAACGTACTGTTATGTTTCTTGTTAGTCATTCAGTTGTAAATAGACTAAAGTGCATGTGAGAACGTCAGATAAGACATTTTCAATGTTACAATTCAATCAATAATTCTAAATAGTAGTGCAAACAAAAATAATACAATACATAAAAAAATATATATGCGTAGTATTATCATTGCGTGAACAGCAATCTAAACATTTATATGAATTTATTGGTTAGGTTATATTGAAGTAGAAAACAAAAATAAAAAAACAATAGCAATAAAATAAAATATTTTTTATGAAGCGCACATCCATGTAATAAGGATAAGTGATAGAAGTTCGAAAGTAAGATACAGAAAAGGGAACACATAAAAAAAATACAGTTAAAAGATCAGTTTAAGGATTAGTTTATTACATACGAGGTCAGACAATTAAGTAATGCGACAAAATTCAAAAATCGAGTATATTTAAAAATTAAGGTACATCGCTGCGATCCCCTTCAAAGTAGTCCCCTCCCGCATCTATACACTTATTCCAGCGAGTTTTCCAGTTTTCGTAACAATTCTGGAACACTTCTTGTGGGACCTCTCCGAGTACCCTCGTCACAGATTCTTGGATATCTTCAACGGAGTCAAAATGTCGACCTTTGACGAATTTTTTCATATGGGGGAATAGGAAAAAGTCGCAGGGTGACATGTCCGGTGAATAGGGCGGTTGTGGTAACGTTGCGATGCCTTTAGACGCCAAAAACTGAGAGACACTGAACGCACTGTGACAGGGAGCATTGTCGTGATGCAGAACCCAAGTCTTCGCGATCTCTGGACGCACTCTGAGCACCCTTTTTCGTAATTTTTCGAGCACATTGCGGTAGAATACTTGATTTACGGTTTGTCCAGGTGGTACGATCTCTTTGTGAACCACCCCTTTGCTGTCGAAGAAGCAAATCAACATGGTTTTCACTTTGGACTTGCTCATTCTCGCCTTCTTTGGCCTTGGTGCTCCAGGGGACAGCCACTGTTGGCTTTGTCGTTTAGTTTCGGGGTCATATTGAAAGAACCCACTTTCATCACCAGTAATAACTCGATCGAGAAGAGTAGGATCACTTTCAACCTGCTCGAGACAATCTTGAGCGATGTTTATTCAATTTCTCTGTTCCATTTTCGTGACATGCACTACTCGCGCGTTGTTACAAAACACTAAACAGCTGGCGAAGAAATGATCGTACGAGGGTGGTCAAGGTCTCAATCGAGAGAGTAGGGATCTGCTATTACGGTGGCGGAGTTACAGGTTCGCAGTGACCACAGGCCGAGAAAAAAAATCGGTCGCATTACTTAATTGTCTGACCTCGTATCAGTGAAAAATTTGGTTTATTTTACGTAAATTATTATTTTTTAAATTAATTTTATTCAACACGTACATATGTTGTTAAGTTTTAATGGTCATGTCGAAATTGAAAAATCTGATTTTAAAATTATTACGAAGGAAAAATACTTTTATAAGATAATAATTTTCGTTTAGCTACACTATACAAGTATTTGATGACCAAATGAATCTTTTATTCTAACACTAAAATCTATAATGGATTAATTTGTGCCTTAAACAAAATTTTGTAAACAAATAAATGGGTAATTATATGTTCTAATTTTGATTTCTTGATGTAATTTACAAAATAGTTATTTCAGTGATTATTTTGAATAAATATAAATAAAAATACCTATATACGGTTTTTCTTACAGTTTTCTTTGATTGCAGGGGCGTGGTGCATCATGAGTTCTTGCCACAGGGTAGAACAGTAAATAAGGAATATTACCTGCAAGTTATGCGCAATTTGCGCGAAGCAATCAGCCAGAAACGTCCGAATTTGTGGAAGAACAAAAATTGGCTTTTGCACCATGATAACGCCCCTGCTCACACATCGTTGCTTGTGCGCGAATTTTTGGCTAAAACCAACACACTAATGATGCCGCAGGCACCGTATTCCCCAGCCCTGGCCCCCTGTGACTTCTTCTTGTTCCCGAAACTGAAGAGGCCCGTGAAAGGACGGCGTTTTGCAACGATTGAGGAAATAAAGACGGCATCGAAAGAGGAGCTGAACAAGATCACAAAAAATGATTTTTTGAAATGCTTTGAGAATTGGAAAAAGCGTTGGCACAAGTGCATTATATCCGAGGGGGATTACTTTGAAGGGGACAAAATAAAAATTGATGAATAAATAAATATTCTTTGAAAAAAATAAAAATTCACTTTATTTTTTGATCACACCTCGTAGAGTGAATCAAAGTGAGATTCATACACCATGATATTTTATTTATTTACTGTAGAAAATTTATCAATGATCACAATTAAAATATTTTTTTGTCTTTTATGTATATATTATAAATGCTTCAATTATAATTAAAATAAGTAATCATAATATATATATATATATGATTATTCAAATGTGACACCTAGATTTGTTTTATTAAAGAAAACATGTATATAGTGATGTATAGGGAAATATCCGTATAGTTTCTTTTCAATGAAACAGCTCTAGGCGTCGCATTTGGATGACCATATATAATGTTTTGATTTTAAGAAAAAACAATTTTTTTAAAAAAATACTAAAAATCAATTCGAAATGAAACTCAAACACTTAATTAAATTTATATTTATTTACAAATACATAGTAATGTAACAAATTACAAATATATAGTAATTTATATTAAATTTAATATTTAGTGGGGATAACCGTGGTTGGCTTTAACTGTTTTTAATAGATTTGAAATAGATTACCAATTTTTGCAATAAGTGGCCTCAAATTTCTCCCATTTATGTAGTAGAGCGTTTTTTAAAAAATCATTTCTAGTTAGAAATGTTATATTTTCTTATTGCAATTTCCAAATGGCTGTACAAATTCTTAATTACATTTAAATTTGGCGATTGTGAGAATATTTAAAGCACTTTTGGGCAATTATATAAGTACCAATTCAGTACTTTGTGCAGTGGTGTGAACAAAAATAGGTGTAAGTCTTTGTTATAGAAAGAAATCAATTAAAGTTGGGAATGCAATTAATATTCTCAAACTGTTTTGCTTCTCAGTTTTTTGTCGTGTAATTAATGTCAATTTCGGAGAATTATCGTTTTATTAAAAAAAAATCTCGACATGTGAATATTGAGGTGTGAAAAAAATGGTTGTGTTATATAAAAAAAATAATTTTTATTCCGAAAAATTGACAAAAAGTAAATCTTTATTAATATTCGGTGGCACATCCCTTATTTTGTATGACTACTGCACAATGTCGAAGGATTGAGTCGATTAAAGCTTAGCATCGGTTGACAGAGATATCTTTCCAAACCTTTTCAACTACCACCCATATTTCATTTCATCTTTATTTTTAAATTTTTTTGAAGTGAAACTTCTTAAGCGGCGTTGGGGTAAATTTTTTACGTGTAGCGGAAACCACATATATAGCGATCTATGTTACGAAAGTCTTAATGCATCATTTTCTCAGCGGGTTTTTTGAAAATTTTCCTATGGTCTCACATTTCTAAACACCCCAAACATCAAAACACAAACAACTGCTTTCACTGCATACTGGTAAAATATCTTAACAGATAACACATCACATTGACTCATTATATTATTTACTGTAAAATTTATGTATATATATATACTTTAGATCAATAAATTTTATTTGAATTTGAATTTTCATAGAATGCTTAGATGATAGAGAGAGACGTAATGAAGCCGCATGTGCGTCGGTTTAATATGTTAGAGCAGCGTACGCTAAGTAAATAGTACAGCGTGTTTACAATGAAATTGTGAATTGTGTTTAAATAAGAATGTTATTTAATGTAATAACATTGATATTTTTGGTAAGTATATTAATTCATATAATCTCATATTATAATAATAAGCTAAATAAGACTACATTACATCCATGTGGTATTTAAAAAATTATCAAATCAACGTAAAATTGAGGTTATGTTCATGCATACCAACATATAGATATAGTATTTTATAACATTATGTATTAGGTTGGCAAGTATCTCCCTTCCGCTTTTTTTTTGTACATAGCCGCGAAATTCAAAAAGACGGAAGGCGGAAGGGAGATATTTGCCAACCTAATATATACATTTAATCTATTTATCAAATAAAATAAATACTATTAAAAACACATGATATTTAAAAATTATCGAAACCTATAACAGTTTTGAGGTTATCTGTTGTTTTATTTCTAACAATTTCTCACAATAATTTTCTTTATAATTATGATCAAATTATTCTACTCATTTATCAAAAAAATGTTATATTAAAATTATTATGAATTCTTTGTTCTCAGGTGTCATTTTGAAGATTTATTGAATTTTATGTGGTGTTATAAAATTATCAATTATCTATAAATAATATCTAAATAGATGCTATTTATTGCAGTTATATATTATTTGTGAGTATTTCCTTTAATTGTTTTATTTTTAAAACATTGATCTAATTGTATATTATATATTTTACAATAGTAATATAATAGTAATTAAAAAAATGTTTTTTATAGGCTTTAAGATGGTAAAGTCTATTGCGCAAAAATTTTACTTATCAAAAACCAATTGTATCGTTTATACCTACTCAGTCACCACCGGAGGAAGCAATGGAAATCGAAGAAATTCCAAATGAAAACAAATAAATTTTCATAATTCATAATTTTATAAAAGTTTTAATTTGAAAATAAATATTAATCTTACTTAACACGTTGTATGCGGACAACGTTTTGACGACGTCTTTCGCATACTATTACTAGAGCGCGAAAGACATCATCGAGACGCGTTGTCCACACACGATGTGTTATTATGAAATAATTGTAAAAATTCAATTTATTTAAAACATTGATCATTTTCTACTTAAATTTTTATCCCGTGTATTTACCGCTTCTCTCCCTACTACATTTCTTCATTTTGTTACTTGCTTCATCCTGAAGAATTTGTTCATCTACAAATTTTGGCATACGCTTGTCCGTGTACCTTTTTATTACTTTACTGAAAAGAAGTTTCACTTCTGGCATGTGTATATAGGTACACATACCCTTTTTTATACACTTAAGAAAGCTTTATATTTATGTACATGATATCTTGTAAGTTCTTTTCAATTGTCCTAAAATGGAAATTCAATAGAAAGTAAAAAATCTCTGTATCGAATAATTATTTTTATTTCATTTCCTTCACATTTTACGTGATCCTACAGTTTATTCCACGAACAAATGTTTTCGTCCTGTTATAGTCAATCCCAGTGTTATTTTCTAGACATTTCATTTTAGATGCTTATTCTGTTATGATTAAGAACGAATAGATTTATGTTAAGACTTTTTATAGGTATTGAGAAAATGGTAAGTATTTTTTTAATTTCCTCAAAAATATACGAAATATTCTTCACCAAACGCAAATTATTTAAAAGTTTTCAATAAAGATAAAATAAGAATTAGATTCCAGCCGCACATACATAGTCAGTCAAAAAAGTTTGTTTCAGGAAAAGATTAAATAAAATATAAAATTCATTTGTGTTAAAGAGAATTCTCCACAGTTCCAAAACAAACAAAAATGTAAAATATATATTTACTTTTGATTATTCAATATTCACAAATATTTTATTATTTTTAATGAACAAAATAAAATTGATTTTAAATTTTAATAATTTCAGAACAAAAAAATAATCAATTGCAGTGAAAAAATTGAAATCTAATGCCAACATATCTTAAGAACTTGTAAAAATTTCTTTAAAAATTCAAATTAATACTTCTTTGGATATCTTTTTCAGTAGATAACGTCCTTTAAATGATTCGACATCGATCTTCCCAATTTCAAATTGTAATTGTGATTAATTTTATTTCGTTTTTCTATAATATTTTTTTAAAATTATATTTTGTTGTTTCCTTTTCATCGTTCATACAATTCTCATAGATGCTCTATAGAATTAGATAATTAAGAAAGTCTTGAGTTGTTTAGAAACATTACACAATGGTCATATCTTTATGACATATGCGCAATATTTAAAATCGTTGTCTTGTTGGAAAATATAATCATTTCCAAGACCCAATTTCTTGACACTGTAGGTAAATTACTTGTAAAATATTTCAATAATCAAAATCATTCAATGTGGATTTAATAAACTGCAATGTTCAACCTCTCTTCAGACATTATAACGCTCTCAAAATCACAACACCTCTATCATCGTTTTTAATAATTAAAAATAAATTCTCGTTACTCTATCCTTTATCAATTCTCCTCTACTCAATCCACCTGACGTTTAAAATGGAAAATTTGGTTTTGTCCGCGAAGAGAATTTTATCTTTTAAATCATTACACTTGTTAATATGTGTTTTAATAACCACCAAATTTTTTCTCAATTGTCACCTGAAATAAACGATTTCTTTTGTAATGAACAACCATGGTATCTTGCATTTTTAAAGACGTTTCAGTTCATTTCACGGCAACTATTTTAGTTTCAGCAAATAAGTTGTTAATTTTCATTGTTATTTTACACACACATTTTAATATTTTCTTTTAATAATTTTTTTGACAAAAGTATGCAAACTTTTTTGATTGAATGTATATATAAAATAATACTCCGAAGTTATGCAATAGATGGAACCGACGAAATCGCGTAAGTCGAATTCGCGAAAGTCGGGGTACAACTTTGCATAGAAATACATTAAATTTTGTTTAATTGGGACCAAGGACTAACAAAAACACTAGTTTAGAAGAAAAATATTTAATAAAAATTGTAATTCTTTATACATATTAATACAAAATATTAAAAAAATAAATGAGTTACCTAAGACGAAGTTATTTCGATGTCGATGGCTTCATAAAATCTAACAAACTCGTCTAACGACACAGTGTCTTCTTTTTTCACGCAGAATTTCTTCGTAGCAAGCTAATGATTTTTTTATTCCTTCTTTGTAGCTATAACGCGTTCTTCATCGGAGTCTATGTTTTCTAATATTTGTAAGCCTTTTTCAATTAAACCGGGAGCTTCTGACAAGCTTGTATTTGCCATGTGCTTTTCTGGTGGAACCGGGTTTAAAGTGTCAGATTCTTCAGTAACGTTTTGCTCACGCATCTCTATGAGCTCATCAATTGTCAGCTCCTGACTATGTGAATCCAACAGCTCGTTGACATCATCACCTTCGACCTCCAAATCTAATTACTTGGCAAGATTGACAACTTCTTCTATCACATGAGCGACATGATCAGTTCCTGGCGTTCTTTCCATCTCAGCAATAATACCATGACGGTTACAAATTATGCTTGAGTATTTTTCACAGCTTCGAGAATTATTTCCTTATCTTTTATGATTGTTCTTACTGGTAGCTCAAACTTCTTTGCCAATTCACAAATTTTCATTCTGCTATCAAAATCTTTGATAATGTTAAGTTTACATTCCAGAGATAACGTTTTTCTTTTCTTACTAGATGCAAGAGAATCAGATTTACTTCGTTTGGACGATATATTTTTTTTAAGGGTTTAAAAAACATAAAGCAAAATAATTTTAACTTCGTCACCATAGAGTGGGTTTGTAAATATAGAGTTTGCGCGAAACACGTCCAGCCGTATCACAGCAAGAAAAATACTAAAAATACGTGTATGGTGAGGGACGAACCGGGAGAAGAAAATCAAAAACTACGTAACTCCAAGTTCGCGTAAGTCGGGGTATTACTGTATATGTATATATATATATATATATATATATATATATATATATATATATATATATATATATATACAGAGATGTGAATCTTTGTTATAGAAAGAAATCAATCAAAGTTGGGAATGCAATTAATATTCTCAAACTGTTTTGCTTAGCACCTAACAATTATTATCTATTTAGATCTCGACAACATTTTTAGATGAAAAAATTTACTAAACGAAAGAGGACAAAAAAATGATATTAAAGAATTTATTGGTTCTAAAAATTCAATGTTTTTCGAAGTGGGTATTAAAAAAATTAATTGGCATATGGAGAGAGGTTGTAGAAAATGAAGGAGAATTTATAATTGATTTAAAATGTTGCGTTTTTTATTTTTTATTTTTCCAAAACTATTCGCAAAAAACGCAAAGATTTAAGTGACAACCTAATATAATATAAGTGAATATATTTACGAAAAAAGTTCATAGAAGTATTCCAATGGTAATTAGTGTATTCATAAGTACATGACCCTCTGTTTATCATTACGAACAAGTTTCGCTCTTAACTAATTGACCGTTCGAGTTTCAATAAACTTGTCCCACTACATCGACTGATAGTTTTGACTGGAGCCAATCGTTCGTTCAAAAAAGTTTCGTATGTATTATGCAAAACAAGGTGAATAATGTCACGGTAACTGTTGCTGTATTGGTGGACGACGATGCCATCGTGCATGAACGACGCACAATAAATACGCGACCTTACGGATTTCACTTATCATTTTTTACGGCATATGTTCACGAGTGCGGTTCACTGTTGTACTTATCGTCACTGTTAATATTTGTTTTGTTTTGTTTTTAGTTCGTTAATAGCATTTTAATATTTTTATTCGATACCGAGGCCAAACAGACTTTCTTTACATATTTTCGAGCTGTTGATCGACTGTGTGATTCGTCGAAGAGTAATTTGTAAGTCGTTTTAAAATCACTTTTTGTTTATTTGTGTACATATGAAGTAAACAGTGGTGTTTGTTAAAAATATGTGGAATATTTTAATGTTGTTCAGATAATAAACATGAAAATTCAATTGTAGGTCAATAACACCAATGTCGTTATTTATTTAATCAACATGTATTATTTTTATTTGCGTTAAAATTATATATATATATATATATATATATATATATATATATATATATATATATATATATATATATAAGTCATACAAATGTGTCGTTTAGATTTGTGTTTTATTAAAAAGAAACATGTGTATAGTTTCTTTTGTTCTTTTTTAATAAAACAGAAATCTAGGCGTCACATTTGGATTATCCTATATATATATATATATATATATATATATATATATATATATATATATATATATATATATATATATATTAAATGTACAAGTATGATTCCGCCGTTTTTCGTAAATAGAAACATGTTTGTTTTAAGAAAAATGTAAATAATTTTTTATTCAATATAATTTCCATCGTTAGCTACAATATTTTCCCATTTTTTTGGTAATTTACGAATTCCATCAAAAAAAATATTTTTTTTGTTTTGATGCGATCCATCCATCAAGCTAATTTTTAACGTCTTTAAAAGAATTAAAGTGCTGTTTTGAAAGTGAGTGTGCCAACGACCGAAACAAATGAAAATCAGAAGGAACAACATCTAGTGAATATTGCGGGTGGGGTAAGATTTTCCAGCCAAGTGCTTCTAACGTTTCTTTCACTTGTTTGCCAACATGTGGTCTAGCCTTATTCGGTGACTTCCCACGCTTTTTATTAGTCACACCAATATCACCACCTTTGAACCGTTGAAACCATTCTCTACACGTTCTTTCAGATGAAGCATGTTCATCATAAGCTTCCATAAGTAATCGATGACTCTCAGCAACAGACTTATTTAAAATAAATTAATGAAGTAACACTTCTTGCATATACTGTTTTGTTGGAACAAAATTCGACATTTTATACAACAAAATCACTTTATTGTGTCTTATTGGCTCATTCTACTTTTTTTTGTTTCAATACGCGATTCAAATTGATTATTTGTTATCGGTAGTAACTAGCAATAATTGTTTGACCAGGTTTCAATAGCTCATAGTACATCACTTCTTTCAGATTCCACCAAATATACAACATAATTTTTTCCATGAATATTTGATTTTGCAGTCGATATTGATGCTTGATCTGGATCTAGCCATGATTTTCGTGTTTAGAATTGTCAAAATGAATCCATTTTTCATCCTCAGTGACAATTCGATGTAAAAACGATTTTTTTTTTGAATGGTATAAGCAACAATTCTCAAGTTCTTTTTTGTCTTTCGATATATCTTTTTTTCAATTCATGTGGCACCCATTTTCCTTCTTTTTGAATTTTATCCATTGCATATAAACGATCAGAAATGATTTATTTTATCACACCCAATGCTTCAACGAGTTGTTTTTGTATTTGAGTGTCATAATCATCCAATAAAACGTGCAATTCTTAATCAACAAATTTGTTCAGTGACTTCCCACGCTTTTTATCAGTCACACCAAAATCACCACTTTTGAACCGTTGAAACCATTCTCTACACGTTCTTTCAGATGAAGCATGTTCATCATAGGCTTCCATAAGTAATCGATGACTCTCAGCAACAGACTTATTTAAAATAAATTAATGAAGTAACACTTCTTGCATATACTGTTTTGTTGACACAAAATTCGACATATTCAATGCACAATAAAAATTGTTGTTTGCACCTCTATCACATGTGACAAATTGAATACTGAAGATTTTTCACGACAATAACATACAATAGGTGGCAGTTGAGTATTTGATCTTAACATACAGTGACAGCCATCTATTTGTGAACGTAATATATTTATATATTAGGTTGGCAAGTATCTCCCTTCCGCTTTTTTTTTTTTTTTGTACATAGCTGCGAAATTCAAAAGACCAGAAGGCGGAAGGGAGATATTTTACAACCTAATATATATATATATATATATATATATATATATATATATATATATATATATATATATATATATATATATATATGTATATATATATATATTTATATACATATATATATATATATAGAGAGAGAGAGAGAGAGAGAGAGAGAGAGTTGATCACAAAAGTATCCATCCACCTTTATACTCGATATATTTTATGTTATACTCGTAAATTAACTTTATGGAAAAGAAGAAAATGTTTAAAAAATATTTTTTTATCGTTTATTATACATTTCATAATATTATTGTACATTTTTAAATTTTAAACAAATAATAAATTCCAGAAATTTTTTTGTTATTCGATATGTAATATTTAGACGTACAAAAGTATCCGGTCATGCTTAATAAGTAAGATTTATTGTTTATAGAAATTGGTATTGGATGAATAAATAACTTCTTACGTATTTTATTTCAAAAATTTCGTTAGTTTCGGGACTGAAAGTGGTATAAGAAGTTATGAAAAATTCATTTCTAAGAGCCTTAGAGTTAAATGAAATATTTGAAATAAAATTAAGAAATTGAAGCATGTATAGAAATTGAAGAAGTTTAATTTAAAAGAAGTTTGCAAAATTATGAGTTGCATTGTAGAGTCGAAAAAACCAGTCAATCAGTAAACAAAGTCAAAGTAAACGACTAAATTTTACGAATTTATATCAAAATAATGACTTTTTAACGTGTAGGTGAGGGATTCTCATAAGTAATAACATACCTACTAAGTTATTTTTAAAAATGCTCCATACCCGACTTAGTATTTCTCATCAGTGTCTTATTGTGCTGTGTGGATACAACATTAAATTTTCTGTTCGTGTAATTAATTTACAAATTGTTCTCATTGCGATAAAATGGTGATATTTCAATTTTCAGAGGAACACATAGATCACTGTGTACTATTTAATTTTGGCTGTGGATTAAAAGTAACAGCTACAATTAAAAATGTGAATTGTAATATCTAAGGTGATGTGTTGGAAGACCACAAATGTCAAATTGGTTTTAAAAATTTATGAAAGTTAGCGTTAAACTTACTTATACACCTCGAAGTGGAAGACCAGTTGTTGAATTTCATAATAAGGCCTTAATATCTTTTGTTGAATCCAATTCAAAATTTTCCATAGAAGAATTGTAACAATAACTTGTGTCTACGCGGTTAATACTATAAAAAACATCTGGAAAAAATAACAAGGTTCATGGAGAGAGGAAATAAGTTCCACACAAACTGTTATTGGTTAACAAAGAACAGAGAAGAACAATTTGTAATGCTTTACTAACGAGGCATAACAGGGAGCTATGTTTTCATAGAATTGTAACCGGAGATGAAAAAATTGGTTTATTTATCAATTTAAGTAAAATAAGCAATGGATTTTAACAAATAAAACTATAGTTCTAATACCAAATCCCAGTTTTTTATACGCTTGATGGAACTTCTGAAACCTGAAAATACAATAACGGTCGAAGTTTACTATCAACTGTTAGAAAGATTACGACAGAAACTCACGGAAAAACGACCTGCATTTATCAACAAAAATGGCGTCATCTTGTAGTACTGTAAAATGAAACTGCATGCATCAAGAATCACACAGAAGAAAATCAAGGCGTTGGGATAGGAAGTGCTACTGCATCCTTCCTACTCACTGAACGTAGCTCTATTTGATTATCATCTGTTCAGGTCGCTGGAGCATTCATTTACTGGAAAAAATTCAAATGTTGATGTAGTACAAAATTACATCGAGTCATTTTTCTTTTCAAAAAAATGAGGTAAATATTACTTCTCCTAATGCAAATTTCAAAATGAAGCTGGAAATCACGTTATAGTAAATTGAGTGCGTTGCCGAACCATGATTAATGATTTTTTTTCAAAAATGATTGAAAATGGTTTGAACGATATGTGGTTTCAACAGAACGATACTACGTGCCATACTTCTACGAAAACAATAGATTTACTGAACCAAAATTTTAATGAATTCATTATTTCACGAAATGAACCCATCAATTGGCTACCAAGATCATGTGATTTAACTCCATTGGATGGGAAAAGTCACAATTCTTTAAAAGGGGCAATACATTTTTGGAGACAAGATAGCAAAATATCATAGACAGTAATAGCGATCACATCTTTGATTAAAAAATAAAATCCTTTTGTACAAACTTGTTCATGTATTTAATTTCAAATATGTCATTACTTATAGGCTGATCTAATATTTACTGACGAGAGTATGTTTAATATTTTTAGGTCTGACGATAGACCCTATGTGCAGAAAAAATCGAATGAATAAATGCCTAAAAATATACGTCTGGTAATGAAACATGACGGTAAACTAATCACAGTTTGGAGTTTAATGTTGACTTAGTGGTCCGAGGATTATTTTTTATATACGGATGTATTTAAAGATTCTAAAATAAAATTTAGCTCTCCGTGTGAAAAAGGAGATTTTGGCAATAATTATTTTTAACTAGACAACAACACAAAAGGCAGATTTAGATTCTTTACAGCTGTCTACATTTATTAAAAACCTCACCATAAATCCAAATCTAAACGTAATTAAAAATTTAAAAAAATATTTTAAAGAAAAATCCACAATTTCTTTATTTTTAACAAATGGGTATTAATAAAAAGACACAGTAGGATCATATAGGGTTTTCTAATAAGCGGTTCAGGAATGGAAATAAATCAAAAAGTATTTAATTAGTAAGTTATTTATTTTTATTTTTAGGCATATTCTATAGCATTAATCATAGAACACAATTTTACTCATATAATCACCACGACTTCGCTTTATATAGTGCATTCGTTTAGTCCAAATTTGTCACTCTTTCACATAATTGTTGTCCAATTACACGAATTACACATTTAATGTTTATTTTTAATGTTTCTGTTGTTTGTGGTTTATCAACATAAATCAATGATTTCACAAAGCCCCACAATAAATAATCCAATGGAGTTAGATCACATGATTCTGATGGCCAATTTATGAATCCATTTCGTGAAATAATGGACTCATTAAACTTTTGTTTCAATAAGTCTATTGAAGTTTTTAGAATTTCTGAGCGTTCTTGAAGTGTTAAACGTTCCATGATAATTTGCCTACTTTTAAAATGAACTAAACGTCTGAAATAATACGTGAATTAGTTATTCTTCATCATAAAAATGAAAAAAGTTACGCAGAAATTAACAAAATTATAAATCGCTTCAATATATAATGAAAAGATACAAAGAAGAAAATCGTATAAGAAATCAATTGAAAATTCTAAATTTGGTCCGATAAAAACTAACCCCAAGCGATGAACAATGTATAGTTAGTAAAATTAAAGAAAGTTCTCAAATTACATCTCCTAAGATCGCTATGGATATTAAAATATACTTGGGGAAAGATGTGAGTAATTCCACAATTGAATAAGTGTTAAGAAAAAATGATTTTCATTGGAAAATTGCACACAACAAACATTATATTAACAAGAAGAATGGGAAAAGAAGACTAGAATTTGCAAGGGAATATGAAATAAGCTTTTGGAGTTTTGAAATGACGTCATTTTCATGGACGAATCAAAATTTAACCCTTTTGAATCTGATGGAAAAGTTTCAGTATAGAGAAGACCAAATAAAAAAATAAATATTAAAAACTTACCAACAACGGTGAAACGTGGTAGAGGATCGATAATGGCATAGAGATGTATGTTGGCATATGAAGTCGGTAATTTAATATTTATAAAAGGAATGATGGATATTTAAAGTATATTTAAATATACTAAAAGATAATTTAAAACAGAACGTTGGAAAAATGAGTACCCGCAAAACTTTTAAACTATATACTGATAATATTGAAAGCATTATTTACACATTACACGAATATGGACATTGCAAACTACTCAAAATTTACGCAAACCCCAGGTCAATCTGCAGATCTTAAGGTAATTGGGCATATTTAGAATTAATTAGATAAAAAAAAGGATATGTGTACTCATATACATATGCCAGAAGTGAAACTTCTTATCAATAAAGTAATCAAAAGGTACATGGACAAGCGTATACCTAAAACTCGTAGATGAACAAATTCTTCAGAATAAAGCAAATAACAAAATGAAGAAATGTAGTAGGAAGAGAAGCGGTAAATACACGGGATAAAAATTTAAGTAGAAAATTATCAGTTTTAATTAAATTAAATTTTTACAATTATTTCATATTAACACATCGTATGCGGACAACGCATCTCGATGATGATCTTTCGCACTGTAGTAATAGTATGTCGTCGAGACGTTGTCCGCATACAATGTGTTAAGTAAGATTAATAATTATTTTCAAATTAAAACTTTTATAAAATTATGAATTATGAGAATTTCTTCGATTTCCATTGCTTTCTCCGGTAATGACTGAGTAGGTATAAACGATACAATTGGTTTTTGATAAGAAAAATTTTTGCGCAATAGACATTACCATCTTAAAACCTATAAAAAACATTTTTTTAAATTACTATTACATTACTATTGTATAATATATAATATGCAATTAGATCAATGTTTTAAAAATTAAACAATTAAAGGAAATACTCACAAATAATATATAACTGCAATGAACAACATCTATTTAGATACTATTTATACATAATTGATAATTTTATAACACCACATAAAATTCTATAAATCTTCAAAATGACACCTGAGAACAAAGAATTCATAATTATTGTGAGAATTTGTTACAAATACCGTTATAGGTTTCGATAATTTTTAAATACCATATGTTTTCAATAGTATTTCTTTTATTTGATAAATAGATTAAATGTATATACATAATGTTATAAAATACTATATCTGTGTGTTGATATACATGCACATAACCTCAATTTCACGTTGATTTGATCAATTTTTAAATACCATGTGGATGTATTGTAATCTTATTAAGCTTATTATTATAATATGAGATTATATAAATTAATATACTTACCAAAAATATCAATGTTATTACATTAAATAACACTCTTATTTAAACACAATTCACAGATTGGTTGTCAAGTGATTTACTTAGCCGCGTCGCTGGCTATGATATAAACCAACGCGCATGCGTTATTATTACTTCTCTTTCAATGGTATTGCTTGAATTAAAATAGCTTAGCAATCTAATCACATGTTAAAAGAGTGCACATTTTTCTCTCTCTACTGTAAGCATTCAATACAAATTTAAATTCAAATAAAATTTTTAATCTAAATTATATATATATATATATATATATATATATATATATATATATACATAAATTTTACAGTAAATGATATAATGAGTCGATGTGGTCTGTTATCTGTTAAGATATTTTACCAGTATCCAGTGAAGTTAGGTATTTATATTTTGATATAGACCAAGAAAACATTTTTAAATAACGCGGTAAAAAGGCGATAATCTGTTGCAATGCAGCTTTCCGCCTCCGAAAAACACGACAAGAGAAGTTCTACTTCAAAAAATCCAAACACATTCAATATAAAATATAAATAATCTAAAAAGACCCTATAAAAGAACTGGAAAAACATAACAAGAGATTATTGTGGAAAATTAGTTGCTTCTATTCCTAGATAACTACAAGCTATAGAAAATAGCAAAGGGTTTCTAACTAAATATTAAAAATATTGTTTTAAATCATTTTTGAGTCCTTTTTTATTATATACTTTTCTGTATAGTTTTAACTAACTAATGGATTTTGTACTAAAAAATTGTTATTATTATTTTAAATGGAACTTTGTAGTTATTTATTATTAAATTGAAATTTAACATATAAACCGTTAAATTGGAAAGTGTAATAATTCCATTTATTCACATATTGAGATATTTAAAGGTTTGCGTTTGAATGAATTAAAAAATATTGGCAAATATTATTAAATTCAGGTTATGTTTTTAAAACTATAAACTTGTTAAATTTTATTATCTAAAAATAATTAAGAAAATTGTTAGGGAAAATAACCGCTTTTTTAGCTACAAATGTAGTTATTTCACTTTCATTTTTAACAAATTGAACAGTTTTTTTTTAGCAAAGTAAGTCCATTTATTCATACATTGAGATAAAAGGTTGCGTTTGAATTAAACAAAAAATCGAATTTGAAATATTTTTAGTTATATTATATAAAAATTTATAAATTAACAATAATTGTTTATTTATAAATTTTCCAAAAAATATATTTAGTTATAATTATATTATAACTAAAAATAAATATATTTATTAAAAAAAGATAAAATCAAAAGGTTTAAAAAATTGCATTTTGAAATTATAATAATTTTTTGAAAATTTCTTTAAAAAGTTATTTGAAAAATTTTTGGAAAATTTTTATGGAAAATTTATAAATAAACAATTATTGTTTATTTATAAATGTTTATATAATATAACTAAAAATATTTCAAAGTCGATTTTTCGTTTAATTCAAACGCAAACCTTTATCTCAGTGTATGAAAAAATGGACTTATTCTACTTTCTAATTAAATATTTTTGCGATAAAATTATACAGAAAATTTCATTTTATTAATTTATGGGTATATTGTACACCCTTGAATGTGTTATTATAAATATAAAAAGAGGGCATCTACGTCTACCTAAAACTGTCATTAACTCATTTTTTTCACAAAAATGGAGTTATTCCATTTTTATATATTATAATCAAATATAAAACAACTAGTTTCATTGAAGTTATTTGTAATAATAAAAAGTTTCTTCAAAATCAAGCCATACAATTTTAAGTGACACTCACTGTGTATATACATATATATATATATATATATATATATATATATATATATATATATATATATATATACTCGTATATGAAAAATTACACTAAGTTCATTTTTGATCTTGTCAGTGCTATGTTACAATTACTATTAATAAATAATTTATAATACACGTTCTCATTGTAGTTTTATTTATTGCATTTTACACACACAACTTGCTATTGACAGTAATATATACTTGGGTTAGTAGTTCAAGGTTGAAGAATTGAAAACATATGTTTTCTAATTTTTTAATTCAAATATATTATCAGATTATTAATTATATGAACATATGTCCGCGAATCGCATGTGAATGAAACAAATTTTATTTTATCTTTATTAATTAAATATATTATGAAATACAATAAATTAAATAATTACACATGCACACAAACACGTCAACAAAATTTAAAATTTTTATATTTACAATTTTATTCAAATGTACTTAACAACTCTACATAATAACATTTCAACTGATTCATTTTAACGATACCAACACTTAAACACACGATCATACGTTAATGAATGCTATTACCTTTAAAATGAAACACTAAATTAGAGGATAATGTGCAGTAGTAAAAGTGTTTTTTTAACCGTGATAGAACTTTAAATTGAAATAAAGCACATACTAATTGATTAAATGACCATTTATTTGGTATTGTTTGAAAGACAATTTTATGGTATTAATATTTAAAAATTATTTCGAGAATATGTGAGCCATAGTTATCTCTGACATACCGCATTCTGTCAGTCCAATTTCGTGTCACTTTTTTAAGCAATTGGGGTCTTATATCCACAATAACGCAAGTTATGTTGGCTTCTTATTAAGACTTCAATCGTTGCCTGTTTATCAGCATGAATCAGAGATTTCACATATCCTCAAAGAAAATAATCCAGATACATCAAATCACACGATCGTGGAGGCCAATTTACAGGTCCTTTACTGGAGATAACGTTATCGCCGAATTTTTATTTAAATAACTCGATTGTTTCGGTCGAATTATACGAGGGTGGTCCCAGAAGTACCCGACCCAACAAAGAAAAGGCAAAAATTTTGGAAAAAATATATTTATTTTTCAACATAATCTCCTTTCAGCTCTATACACTTTTCCCAGCGATGTTCAATAAGTTCGATACCCTTTTTATAATAAGAACTGTCTTGCTCCTCAAAATACCCACTAACTGCCGACATCACTTCTTCATCGTTGGAAAATCTTTGACCACTGAGCCATTTTTTCAAGTTTGGGAACAGAAAATAATCCGAGGGGGCTAAATCTGGCGAATAGGGTGCATGAGGTAGCAATTCAAACTTTAATTCATTAATTTTGACCATTGCAATAACGGACTTGTGAGCTGGTGCATTGTCTTGATGAAACAACACTTTCTTCTTAGCCAAATGCGGCCGTTTTTGTTTGATTTCTTCGCTCAAACGTTGCAATAAGTTCGCATAATACTCGCCGTTGATAGTTTTTCCTTTTTCAAGATAGTCAATGAAAATTATCCCACGCGCATCTCAAAAAACCGACGCCATGACCTTGCCTGCAGATGAAACGGTCTTCGCCTTCTTTGGAGCCGGTTCTCCCTTTTCAGTCCATTGTTTTGATTGTTCTTTTGTCTCGGGTGTGAAGTGATGGACCCATGTTTCATTCCATGGTTATGAAACGGCGCAAAAATTCTGCTTTGTTGCTGTGAAACTTCGCTAAACACTCAATTGAAACATCTTCACGACACTGTTTTTGCTCGAGTGTGAGCAAACGCGGCACCCATCTTGCACACAGCTTTCTCATGTCCAAATTTTCAGATAATATGCGATGTACCGCACTTTTTGAAATGCCTACTATGTCTGCTAGGTCGCGCACTTTCAGTCGACGATCATCCAGTACCGCTTTGTGGATTTTCTTCACCATTTCTGGAGTCGTCACCTCATTTGGTCGACCACTGCGATGCTCGTCTTGGCAGCTCATACGGCCTCGTTTAAACTCTGCTACCCAATATTTCACTGTTGTAAACGAAGGAGCAGACTCACCCAGAGTAGAATCCAGTTCAGCTTTTATATTGGTCGGGCTGAGGCCTTTCAAATAAAAGTATTGTATCACGTAACGATGACCAATTTTCTCCATTTTCACAAATTCACTGAAAACGTTCAGTATTGATGGCTGCCAAACAAATACTAAACAACGTGGCGTCCTCAAACTTGAAACATATGCTTTATAGATTGTGTACTTTCTAATACAGTGATATTTTTCAAACAACTACCGCCATCTCTAGGTCAGGCCGGGTACTTATGGGACTACCCTTGTAGCACGTGGCACCATCCTGCTGAACCCACATCTCTTCCAGATCGATATCATGCAGATTTAAAAATAAATAATTATTGATAATCGTTCTGTAACGTACACCATTGACGATAACACGCTCTCCGGCTTCATTTTGAAAGAAATAAGGTCTGATGGTACCACCAGCCTACAATCCGCACCATACGGTGCATTTTTTGGATGTAACAGGCTCTCATGAATCACTTCAGGATTGGTCTCACTCAAAATGCAGCAATTTTGCTTATTGCCTCACTGCTAAATAGAAATAATAAAAATAATAGTTTCTAGACGAATTATAACTCATCGGGTATAATGAAAATCAGAAAACTGAAAAAACTTTAATTGTACGAAAATTATTTCGAAACTGTCATTTTTGTCTGGTTTATTTTTTCACTGTATTATGAAAATACTTAGAGTACCTAGATTTAAAAAATAAACGCGAATTAATTTAAAAATATTGTAATTATTTTATTTAATTTTTTTATAAAATATAAGGTTTTACAATAAGAATGTCAGAACTTTAACAGCTGGTGGCAGTCACGTTTGACTTTTTTTAAGCTCATTTTGACATTTCAGCCCATTGTAGATTTGAAAATTATCAAGGAACGTTTAACACTTAAAACAACTCTTAGAAATTGTAAAAACTTATTATAAAAATCAATATTCGATTCGTAAAACTTATCGTGTGGTTCGCGAAACTTGCGGTCAACACTAAATAAAAAAAAAATTAGAATTTGAAGTGAAAGCAATCCAAAAGTCATTGAACAAAAACCACTGCATCCGCAAAATGTAAGTGCCTGGTGTGCGTTACATGCTGGTGATATCATCGGACCACATTTTTTTCAAAATGAAGCTGGAGATCACGTTACAATAAATGGAGTGCGTTACCGGTCTGTGATGAATGATTTATTTCCAAAAATGATTGAAAATAGTTTGCACGATAAATAGTTTCATCATGACGATGCTACGTGCTATACATCTACGGAAACAATAGACTTATTTAAACAAAAGTTTAATGAGTCCATTATTTCACGAAATGGACCCATCAATTGACCACCAAGATCATGTGATCTAACTCCATTAGATTATTTTCCGTGAGCTTATGTGAAAATATTTTATGCTGATAAACCACAAACAGTGAAAACATTAAAATAAAAATTGAACGTGTAATTCATGAAATTGGACCACAATTATGAGAGTAACTAAAAATTGGACTAAACAAATAGACTAAGTCAAGCGAAGTTGTGGTGGACATATGAGTTAAACTGTGTTCTATCATTAATGCCGTAGAACAGTGTTGGTGAACCTTTTTGAGAAATGGGTCAAATTTTGTTCATTATTTTTTTTAATACTAGCTCGTGGATCACTAAGTCAGTGGCGTCACTTGGAGTGGAAGGGGAGGTTGTGGTAAAAAGAGTACCAATAATTTGGAAACACCGAAAATTTGTTAGCAGAAAAACTTGACAGTTGACCCTTTTTTTGTTTCTCACTTTTAAAATCCTCTAAAAAGGTTTTACGATTCCTTTTTGTTTAACAACTTTTACTTTTGCAAGTGAAGAGCAAAAAATAAAGGTCGAGTTCAAAAAATTGATATCAATGGGGTGATACCATGAATTATCGCACCAGGTGACAACATACCCAGTGACGCCTCTGCACTGAGTATTTGAATGAACAAGGAATAAAGAAAATATGTGTATGTATAATGAAGTTGATAAAAGTATATTTAATGTGAATTCTGTTGTTGCTTATTTTCAGATAGTTTCTTAATATTAGGTTCATATTCCATATTCATTAGTTTGACTCATTTCGCAGTCAATTCATTTCCAAGTTTATTTCTGTTGGTAGATTTTACAAAATTCATTGAGGAAAACAGTTTTTCAGACGAATATGTGGACCCAAACATCATTAAAAGAGCATTAGCAAGTTTCTTCATTGATATAAAATTGTTTGATAAAAAATCTTATACGTTTAATATAATATTTTCAATTTTTAGTGTGGGATCATTATTATCTGCACTACTTCCAGAAATTTTTCCTTCTACTTCGAAAATCAAGTTTTCAAATTAATTTTTCCACACTATGCTGCCTTGAAATTCAACTAATTCCATTTCTAAATCATAGATACTTAGCCACATAAATTCGGTAAACTCCATTGTTTCGAATTTCGTTTTGTATAGATATAAAATAAAGTGAAATGCATTTTCCAAACTTTTAAATTGATTAAATCTCTCCTGAAAAGCTTGATTTATTTTCTGTTTAATGATTAAATATTTTTTAATTGCATTTTCTTGAATGTCAAGTGTATTTTTAAAAAATATTGTGTTTTGGAAATGTTTTTGTAATTGGGGAAAATATTTCATGATTTTCATTTCCAAATCTTTAGTGAAGATGTCAAATTTCGTCATAAATATTTTAATATTTTCAAACGTCATTAATACAATTTGTCCATTTCCCTGAAGTTTTTTATTCAGTTCATTGAAATACTGAGTGATGTCACATAAGAACATTAAATCATTTAACCAACCTATATTTGAAAATTCGTCATAACTATTGTTTTTTTTATTCAAAAAGAGCTTTATTTCTTCTAATAAATTGACAAACCGATTAAGAACTTGACCGCAACTGAGCCATCGAACATTGTTGTATGTCAAAATCCCAGAATATTGGCACTCAATTTCTTCTAATAATTGTGCAAATTCTCGTTTATTAAAATCTCTTCCATTTATAAAGTTGATGACTTTTATTACAACTGGCATTACATTGGAAAATGTTTTTAAACCTTGCTTCGCACATACAACATGCTGGTGTATTATACAATGAAATTCAATCAGAGAATGTCTAAATATTTTGCTTAAGCTACTGAATAAAACCAATGTTTTTCCACCATATTGGGTGCACTGTCTGTTGTTATAGAAACAATTTTCTGTGGGTCAATATCCATTTCTTTAAATGCATTATCAAATTCTTTAAAAATATCAAGCCCGGTATACTTCCCTTTCAACGTTATTAGTTTCATTAGCTTATAAATTCAACATAACATATTTATACTTTGATTTTTTAATATTTTCGATTATCTGTTCTTTCTTTTATGATATAAAAAATAACTTTATAAAAATCAACGCGTGGGTCATTTAAAAAGTCTTCGTGGGTCAGTGTCTGACCTGCGGGTCATAGATTCGCCACCACTGCCATAGAATATGCTAAGAAATTACAAAATAAATAACTAATTAATTAAATACTTTTTATTTTATTTCCATTTAAACTTCTGAAGCTCTTATTAGAAAACCCTATGTTTATATTTCCTTTTTGCGAAGAATAAAGACTTTTCAAAATACTACATACATATATATATATATATATATATATATATATATATATATATATATTTGATGTATGAAATTTTCTATCGTTGACACTTATATACAGATACATTAAGAGCTATTTTGATGAACATTTTTATTTGTTTGTTTTGTTAAATCTAAAACACACTAGCAGTTCTAATCTTTTTTGCTATTTGTTTAATTAATTGCAGTTATCTTAAAATATCATATTCCAACATGTGTGTCGCTAGGCTGGAGTTATCTACTCTTTTTTATTATATTTTATATTTAATTTGTATTGTTAAAATCTTTACCTAATGTTGTTTCTCTGTCTTATATAACATTTTTTACAATTATTGCAATCAACTATGAATTCTAAATTTTATTTCAATAGTAAGTGAATATTTTGTGTTACTTAAAATTTTCCTAATGTTTATATATATATATATATATATATATATAAAGATATATATATATAGTGTGTGTGTGTGTATGGGTGGATGTGTGTAGTAGCTCACATGAGACTAAAGCATAGAAAAGAATAGTAAATTATAGTAAGCAAGTAAATGTATGTCTGAGTCTTTCATTTTCATATGTATCATCCCATATAAACAAAGAAATAAAAAAATTAAAATTATGAAAGAAGTGATACAAGGCGATACGATATCATCCAAACTATTTACATCTGTATTAGAAATATTTAAGAGACTAAAATGGAAATTTGAGAGAATTAAAATAATTGGAGAGATGCTTAATCATTTAAAATTTGCAGATAACATTTTTGTATTCTTAGCAATCCAAAATGAACTCAAAAAAGAATAGAAGAATTGGATAAAGAAAGTGAAAAAATAGGTCTTATGATAAACTTTGACAAGTCAAAAGTAATGTTTAGCGAATTTTCAGAACAAAGAAGCATCAGACTAAAAAAATAGACAAAATTGGCAATTATGTAGTGTATATTATATCTATGATAACTCAATAATACCAAAAAAATATTTATAAATGAAATAAACAGGAGACAAAAATGGTATAGCCATTTGGAATATTTTCGCATATTATGTAATTAAATATTCTCGAATTTTCAAAAAGAGAAACTTTTGATCAATGTATTTTCCCTGTTCTTACCTATAACAGTAAATGGAAATTTTAAATGCCAGAATTATTCAACGACTCTGGATAACACAAAGGAACATGGAAAGATGTATGTTGGGAATACATGAAAACAAGATAAGAAATAATTAGATCAGAGTAAAAAAAGTGACATATATTATGACAAAAGTGAAAAAATTAGAATGGAAATAGGCCAGTCACATTACAAGAATGGAATTTTGCACACTAGTCAGCATGCATACAGTATTCACGCCATTACCGCTCGTCTCACATCCTCTTATCAACAAACTCCCCCACCTAAATAAATTAGTTTCCTGATAAGATGGTGTGAGACGAGTGATAATGGGCCGTAAATACTGTATGAATGTTGAGTAGTGTGAATAGACCCAATAGGAGACTACCGATGGACAAGGGAAGTTAATGATTCAAAACTTAGATACAAGGGCTGTACGGTAAGTACCTGGCGTAGGCCAGAGATGGCGCTCCTAATATTTAAAAAGTGATATTTTTCGTAAATATAACCTTTTACAACTATACTGTCAAACTGTCAAGTCGATGCGTGGTTTAGTTTGTGAATACCAGCCATTTAAATAGAACAACTTTTGCGATTTTACAACAATGGAAAAAATTAATTATCGAGCAGTGATAAAATATTTGTTTTTGAAAAAGAAAACAAATGATAAGATTAAAACGAAGCTCAGAGAAGTTTATGGGGACTCTGCACCTTCGTTATCAACCATAAAATATTGGACAGCTGAATTCAAACGTGGCCGTACAAGCATTTTTGATGAAGATCGTCCAGGTCGTCCAAATGAGGTTACCACTTCAGAAATGATTGAAAAAATCCACGATATCGTTATAAACGATCGGAGAGTAAAAGTACATGAGATTTCTGAGACTGTGGATATCTCAATTGAACGGGTGCAGAATATTTTAACAACTCATTTGGATATGAAAAAGCTTTCCGCAAGATAGGTGCCGCGATTAGTCACAATTGATAATAAACACACACGTGTGTCAACTTCAAAAGAATGTTTGGCGATGTTAAAATGCAATCGGAATGATTTTTGGCGTCGGTTCATAACTATTGATGAAACGTGGATTCATCACAGCACACCAGAGACCAAAGAACAGTCCAAACAGCGGGTTTTCCGAGGCGAATCTGCGCCAAAGAATGCTAAGGCGACTTAATCGGCGAACAAAGTCATGGATATAGTGTTTTGGGATGTACGCGGTATAATTCACGTCGATTACCTTGAAAAGGGCAAAACGATTAATGGAGTATTATATCAACTTATTGGACCGTTTCAACCATGCTGTAAAAGAAAAACGTCCGCATTTGGCGAAGAAAAAAATTCTCTTCCATCAAGAAAATGCACCTGTGCACACTTGCGTCGTCGCCATGGCAAAATTTCATGAGTTAGGATACGAATTGTTTCCGCATCCACCATATTCGTCAGATTTAGCATCCAGCGATTATTTCCTATTTCCAAATATTAAAAAATGGCTCGGCGGAAAAAAATTTGGCTCAACGATGAGGTCATTGCTGAAACAAACACTTATTTTGAAGGGTTGGAGCAATCGTATTTTTTCGAGAGGATACAAAAGATAGAAAAACATTGTATAAGTGATTACGTTGTGAAAGGTGATTACGTTGAAAAATAAAATAAATTTTACACATAAAAATGTTTTTTCTTGTCAAGGCCAGGTACTTATCAAACAACCCTCGTATATATGAAAGTCCAGAAAGAGATACATAAATATATAGGTCATAAAAATTATAGAATTTGTCGAAATGGACAAGAAAAAAAACGCATTGGATCAGTCGAAATGAGAAATTTTGAGAAAGGCATTTATTCAGCAGTGGCTAATAGTAAATGATTATATATATATATATATATATATATATATATATATATATATATATATATATATATATATATATACTAGCAAGAAAAAGTCTGCTCACACCCATTCTATCTTTACTAATATCGACTAAAACATAAAAACACTATTGCTGATAACAAAGCAACTATTTTTTATTTTTTCACCTTAAAAATTAAAAAACATTAATAAAACATTTTTTAAATATTAATAAAATAAAGAAGAGCGACAAATCAATATTTAAAAGAAATATTTCACAAAAAGTCTGAGCAAACCTAATTAAAAACTAAAAAAAGACTTAAAATTTTATCTTTACTATGATATCGGGTAACCTTTCCGTTTTAAAACCCTTCTATTTTTTCTCGTAGATTGCACTAATCGTTCTATTTTTTCAGACCTAATTTTAACCCTTTTTTCAATGATGGTAGTCTTAGACACTTCTTTTGATGTTATATTGTGATTCCAAATTTTATGCTCAAGTAAATCTCATATATGTTCTATGGGATTTAAGTCAGGAGGTTGAGGGGGCGTATGCAACTGCTTTGGAGCATTATAAAGTACCCAAAACTTGACAATTTATGTTTGTGACAATTATCTTGTCGGAAATAAAAATTACGGCCTAATCCGATTTTTTCCACACTTTCTTTTAAATTTCGTTTTTAAATATCGAGATAGTTGAACTTATTTATTGTTGACTATAAATTCAATATTGCCATCGCCGTTATTTAACATACACTCTCATACATTCGACTATCGCCTTATTTTACGGTGAGAAACAGATTTGTCTTATATAAGGCTGTATTAGGATTTCGCCAAATGAGCTGTCGTCCTTTTATGTCAAATATACAAAATTTACTTTCGTCGGAAAATATAATGTTTTTCTAAAAGTCTTCCCCTTTATTTACATGCTTATTTGTGGAAGAAATGCATTTAATTGTGTTCACTTTTGAAATGAACGGCTTCTGTCCTGCTATCCGATTACGATACCCAGCCTTTCTTAGAATTTTCCTTATCGTATTATCATATTTTTTTAAATCTGAGCAACTATATAAGTGAATGATCGTGGATTAGTCTCAACTGTATGTATGATATAACGTTTTTCCCTTTCAGATAACTTTGAGGTGTTGATGTTATGATACCGGTTATTTAAAAAAAAATTATCACTCTATAGATTGATGAATGATATCTTCCTAAAATTGTTTTAATATTTCGGTAGCTATCTCCTTCTTTCCATAATTTTATAATGATTTTTTGCTCTGATATACTTATTTCTTTCTTTTTAAAATTACACATTTTATTTTCCATGATATTCTCTTGTATCAGCTATTTGACAAAAATTAAAGTTAAAAATGAAAATCTGCGTTGCATTTTCAACAATCGACTAGGCAATTGTAATGCTGAAATTAAAAATTCTAAGGATAATAAACGATAGACGCAACTGTGCATACACTTTTTCTTGCTAATTACTGGATGTCGCAGCTGTTTTTTGGTTATTACATTGAAAATTTCGCTTTAAAATCCATTATGCTACTGTTGATATAACCATTACATTCCATTGTAATTGAATAATTAAAAAAAATAATTATATTTTCCTAATTTATTGTAAATAAATCTATGAAAAATGTACTGTGTGCAGACTTTTTCTTGCTAGTGTATATACATATATAAGTAAAACATTTAAGAGGACGTAAGGACATTAGATGAATCTTTGGATTAGTAATAGGATGATATGGACTTTCATAATAAAGATAATGATATATATATATATATAATAATATATATATATATATATATATACGAGGTTGTTTGATAAGTCCGTGTAAAAATAAAAACTGCTTCATTTTTTTGAATAAATCGTTTTTATTTTTCAACATAGTCTCCTTTTAGGCTTATACACTTCATCCAACGTTGCTCTAGTTTGTTGATCCCTTCCGAATAATAGGATTTGTCCAAGTCTGTAAAATAGTCATTCGTTCCTGCAATCACCTCCTCGTTCGAATAAAATCTTTTTCCCGCGAGCCATTTCTTCATATTAGGGAACAAATAATAGTCCGATGGAGCCAAGTCTGGAGAATAGGGGGGATATGAAACGATTTGGAACCCTATTTCCATTAGTTTTGCGGTCACAACTGCTGAGGTGTGAGCTGGTGCGTTGTCGTGATGAAAGAGGACTTTTTTGTGGGCTAATCGGTGACGTTTTTCTTGCAACTCGGTTTTCAAACGATCCAATAACAATGAATAATATGCACCTGTAATGGTTTTACCCTTTTCCAAATAGTCGATAAAGATTATTCCTTGCGAATTCCAAAAGACAGTCGCCATAACCTTCCCGGCCGAAGGAATTGTCTTCGCCTTTTTCGGAGCAGATTCCCCCTTGATAACCCATTGTTTAGACTGCTCTTTGGTCTCAGGAGTGTAGTGATGTATCCATGTTTCATCTACAGTGATGAAACGACGCTTAAAGTCCTGCGGATTTCGCTGAAACAGCTGCAAACCGTTCTTGCAACACTTCACACGACCTCGTTTTTGGTCGATCGTGAGCAATCGCGGCACCCACCTGGCGGATAGCTTTTTCATGTCCAAATGTTGGTGTAAAATATTATGTACCCGTTCACACGAGATGCCTACAGCACTAGTAATCTCACGCACTTTCACTCTTCTGTCATCCATCACCATATCATGGATTTTATCAATGATTTCTGGAATGGTGACCTCAACAGGGTGTCCAGAACGTTCAGCGTCTATTGTGCTCATATGGCCACTCCGAAAATTTTGAAACCACTTATAAACCACACTAATCGAAGGTGCAGAGTCACCATAATGTTTATCAAGCTTCTGTTTAGTCTCCTGAGGCGTTTTGCCTTTAATGAAGTAGTGTTTAATCAACACGCGAAATTCTTTTTCGTCCATTATTTGACAATCACTCGATTTCCTTGATTCCAACGATTGTCAAACACAAAGGAATAGACCGATATGGCTGAAACTTGATGTGTGTTCTTCCAAGAGGTGCTACTAATTAAAAATAACCTCGATATGCACCAGTGGTGCCATCTTTCGGAATTTACACGGACTTATCAAACGACCTCGTGTATATATATATATATATATATATATATATATATATATATATATATATATATATTAGGTTGGCAAGTATCTCCCTTCCGCTTTTTTTTTTTTTTTTTTTGTACATAGCTGCGAAATTCAAAAGACCAGAAGGCGGAAGGGAGATATTTGCCAACCTAATATATATATATATATATATAAATAATATATACACGTATGCATAACCTACTTAAATGGAAACACCTTGAATAAAAAATCTTACCAAGACACCTAATAAGCGAAGTGAGTATGAGCAAATACTAGTGAATGGTAAAATTCATTGAGGACTTATATGCATGTATATAAATATATATATATATATATATATATATATATATATATATATATATAATATATATATATATATATATATATATATATATATTAATATCATAATCGTTATATCAACTTAAATCAACCTACTGGGAAGGGGGAAGTGAAAATGAAAACCACAATGCATATTACCGGCCATTAATATTTGGCCATTCTTACACATTCACTAAGCGGGTTAAAGATTTCTATTCAAGTTTCATTTCCTTAGCCAGATTGTCTTCACCTTGACTTAAGAGCCCTATCAGTTTTATATCTCAGAAGGTCGTCGAATACACATTTTGCACACAACATACGCTGTCAGCCACTTCATCACTGGTCTTTTATATACTCGTATATATATATATATATATATATATATATATATATATATATATATATATATATATATATCCTTATGATATACATATATACATATATATATATATATATATATATATATATATGTATATATATATATATATATATATATATAAATATATATATATATCATAAGGATATTTTTATCTACTGATGGATAAAGGCTTCTCCCAAAATTTTTCATTTAATAGTGGCGTGGGTGCAATTTTTGTGAATTAGGGACATAATGAATGCCCAAATATATTTTCTTATACTATATAATATTATATTTCCTTATGCGGAGTTCGAAATGCCGCGTAGATGGGTCTTTACAACAAGACAACGACTTGAAGCACACATCTAAGATGGCAAAAAAATGGTTTGAGGACTACAAAATTGCAGTAATAAACTGGTCAACGGAGTCACCTGACCTAAATCCGATAGAGAATCTGTGGAACAACGTTAAGCTGGCCAATTGCAAACAAAAAAGTTAAAAATAAAGATTAATTATTGATGACAGTTGAAAAGGCTTGGAAGGCTATCCCTATTAACTGATGCCAAACGTTAGTCGACTTAATATCTCGACGTTATGCAGCAGTTATACAGGAATAAGGGATTTACCACCAAATATTAATAAATCGTTTATTTTTTGTCAATCTTCTTGAAATAAAAATTGTTTTTGATATAACAGGTATTTTTTACACTTCAATAAAAACAGATACCTCAAAAAAATGTCCCAAAAGCAAAGCAACTTCATTTTTTTAATAGAACGGTAATACCTCGAAATTGACATTTATTGCACGACAAACAACCGAGAAGCAAAACAGTTTGAGAATATTAATTGTATTCTCAATTTTAATTGATTTCTTTCTATAACAAAGACCCACACTTTTTTTCTCATACCACCCCGTGTGTGAATGAGCACGCGCGCGTTTATGCGTGTGAATATATATAAATATCCCATTTTTTTATTTTTATATTTTCTTGTTACGAACAATCTATTTTTCAATATACTAATTAACATATTCTAACTATCTTATAGTTCTTTGCTTTTCAAAAATAAAAATAATATTTTAAGAAAAACTTTTTGTCCATATTCTTATTTTGTATAGCTTCGTTCATTTTTTTATTCCAACTGTGTTTTCATATTTTTAATTTTATTTATTATTTTAATTAATATTATTTTTTAATCAATATGTACCTATAATTAAATTTCTTTTACCAGTAGCTCTGCCTACTACACGCTTCGCTTGTCAACCCCTGAATTTGTTTTTATTTAACAATGTAAATAAGTTATAAGAAATAAAATGTTTAGAAAGCTATATTAATGCTTCTGTGTAAACAATGTTCATTCTAATACATATATACCTAATATATATATATATATATATATATATATATATATATATATATATATATATATATATATAGACCAATCAATAGGGCAAAAAAACACCTGTTTTTGATGAAAATTCTGGAATGGATTAGGCCGTTTCTTTTTTGTTGGGGGCGATGTTACAAGTAACAATATGTGTTTTGCAACTGAAAAAAACGCCGCATAAAGGTACTAGGAAGGTGCAAAGTTGGCGAAATTATGTTTTTCGTTCTTCAAGCATAGACAATGCATTTTAGAGAAAAAAGTTTTAGATAAAAGTTGTAAACAATGAAAAAACCTTTAATTTGAGCCATTACCTGATAAATTACGTTGATTGATTATTGCAAAAAAAGCGAAAAACCATAAAAAATGGCCATTATTTACAAATCAATTATTTATTGCATTTTTCACTTTTTGAAACTTTTTCGGCATGCGTGGTGAAGCTTATACGAATTTAAACAAAATACCGTGTTGAAAATTCGAATTCGTTCATTAGTTGCTAACTTACTGTAAATTGTTTATCCCGAGATGCCCAATGTACGAGGCTATAACTTTTTAATGGCCGAAAGTTTCCACTTTCAAAAGGGCTCAAACTCTTTAGCAAAATATATATTTTTATGTTATATTAGCGGCGTATAAAAATTTTTGTATTTTATTGCATAAAACGTCATTAGAAAAAGTAGTTCCTTATTTACTAATAAACATTTAAATTTTCAACGATCCTATACATTGTGGCAATTTATAAAATAGAAAATCTGAAAGATTATTACAAGACGAAGATTTAAAAAAAAAAAAAAAAAAATCTGCCCAATAGAAAGCCAGATACGATTTTTTTAAATAATAAATTATCAAGAAATTCGCCGAGCGACCGACCGATGCTGATTCAAAGGTAAGAGTCAATTTGTTTCGGCCGCGCCGAAACAAATTCGGCCGTCTGCCGAGTTCGTTGGGAGACGTCCCCCCACCACCTTGACCGGCCCGTTACTTTTCAAATAGTCAATATTGATGATAAATAAACGTTAGCTTTTGAAATTACATAAAAATATTAAAAATATAGGGTTTACGGTACCCATTGCCGCTAAATTTGTTTCTTCAATGTTGTAAACAAAAGGGCTACGATTTTTTTTAAAAAAAAATCGTATCTGGCTTTCTATTGGGCAGATTTTTTTTTTTTTTTAAAAAATCTGCGTCTTGAATAAGCTTTCAGATTTTCTATTTTATAAATTGCCACAATGTATAGGATCGCTGAAAATTTAATTGTTTATTAGCAAATAAGGAACTACTTTTTCTAATGACTTTTTATGCAATAAAATACAAAAATTTTTATACGCCGCTAATATAACATAAAAATATATATTTTGCTAAAGAGTTTGAGCCCTTTTGAAAGTGGAAACTTTCGGCCGTTAAAAAGTTATAGCCTCGTACATTGGGCATCTCGGGATAAACAATTTACAGTAAGTTAGCAACTAATGAACGAATTCGAATTTTCAACACGGTATTTTGTTTAAATTCGTATAAGCTTCACCACGCATGCCGAAAAAGTTTCAAAAAGTGAAAAATGCAATAAATAATTGATTTGTAAATAATGGCCATTTTTTATGGTTTTTCGCTTTTTTTGCAATAATCAATCAACGTAATTTATCAGGTAATGGCTCAAATTAAAGGTTTTTTCATTGTTTACAACTTTTATCTAAAACTTTTTTCTCTAAAATGCATTGTCTATGCTTGAAGAACGAAAAACATAATTTCGCCAACTTTGCACCTTCCTAGTACCTTTATGCGGCGTTTTTTTCAGTTGCAAAACACATATTGTTACTTGTAACATCGCCCCCAACAAAAAAAAACGGCCTAATCCATTCCGGATTAATTTTCTTGTTTTTGCCCTATTGATTGGTCTAATATATATATATATATATATATATATATATATATATATATATATATATATATATATATTAAGTATATCCGAAATGAATGTTGTATTTTTCAGTTAGGTTTTAAGCGTCAGTCCTGCTTTGCTCGTCTATACCTGACGTCTATTGTTAAATTTGTGTTTGTGTATGTACATCTGGACTCTACATTCCGATATTTACAAAACATATTTTATCCTTGAATTTATTATGGCAGAATTTATACCAATTGAACAATTTATACGAAATTGTATGTTATATGAGTTTCTTAAAAAAACTACAGCCACTAAAAACATTAGTGAAGTGGTAGATGATAAATTACACATCTGCAAATGTCAAAGATGATTCAGAAAATTTCGAACAGAAAATTATGACATTAAGAATAGTCCTGGATGTGGGAGACAATCAAAGGTGGATGATGATGTTTTGGCTGCTGAAATGGAAGCAAATCCTACCATGACTATTCATCAGCTTGCCGAGAGACTAAATTACACCTATACAACAGTGCAAAGACACATTAAGAAAATTAGGAAGATCTGGAGACAAGGCTTATGGGTTCCGCACGCACTGAGCGAAGATTACAAATCGGGTCGGGTCCTCATATCCCAAGAACTTTTGGATCTTGAAGCCGAATCGCCTTTCGTTGATCATTTGGTAACTGGAGACGAGAAATGGGTGTTATATGAAAACAATCGTCGTAGACGACAGTGGTTATCTAAAGGCCAAATAGCAAAACTCACCCCGAAACCCGGACTAACTGTAAAAAAAGTTCTTTGGTCTGTATGATGGGACTGCAAAGGAATCATCTATTACGAAACACTTAAACCCGGCCAAACAATAACGGTAAGTTTCTATTGCGATCAGCTAGATCGTTTGCACGAGGAATTGAAAAAAAAGGCCTGCACTTGTCAACAGAAGTCGAATAGTTTTGCAACGTGACAATGCGTGCCCCCACACGGCGAAATTGACGTTGGATAAAATCAACGAACTTGGCTGGAAGATTTTAGCACATCCACCTTATTCTCCAGACCTTGCTCCATCAAATTACCATTTATTTCGTTCGATGCAACATTTTCTTGATGGATTTTTTTTTTAAAATGTAGACGATGTAAAAAAGGGACTCTCTGATTATTTTAATTCAGTCTCCAGAATTTTTTAAAAATGAAATAAACAAATTAACAGAGAAATGGGAGAAGGTCATATCCTTGGAAGGAAATTATATTTTAAATGATTAAATTAAAACTAAAAGTTCTAGAATGATCTTTTTGTTTCATTAAAAATACAATATTCATTCGGATACACCTAATATATATATATATATATATATATATACACACACGAGGGTCATTTGATAAGTATGGTAAATGTTCGTCAGATGGCATCGCAAGTCATGATGAGTCACACGGTTAAATAGAACCACTCTTCAAACTGAGTCATACATAGTTCAGCCTAAACTGTCATAGTTACTGATTGGTAAACTTTAAAAGCGAGTGTCTGTGATAGTTGAGATCATGGAGAAAAGTGAGTTTCACGCAGTGATCAAACACTTCTGTTTGAAAAAGTGAACAGCTGCACAGATCAAAACTGAGTTGGATGAAATACATGGGGACTGCGCACCATTTCTTAAGACCATTTACTTTTGGATAAATGAGTTTAAATGTGGCCGAAAATCAACGGAAGATGAACCGCGCTCTGGACGCCCGGTCGAGGTAACCACGCCGAAAATTATAATAAAATCCATGATAGTGTTAGAAGATCGTCGGATCAAAATTCGTGATAGCTGAGATCGCAGGCATCTCAACAGAACGAGTTTTTCATATCTTGCATGCCGAATTACACATGAGAAAGCTCTGCGCAAGATAGGTGCCGCGATTATTGACTATCGACCACAAACGGATGCGAACCGACATTTCTGAGCAGTGTTTATCTCGTGTTACTCGCAATCCAGAAGATTTTTGGCATCAATTCATTACAATGAATGAAACTTGGATCCACTACTACACTTCCGAATCAAAGCAGCGTCAAAGCTTGTTTTTTTAATTTGAATTTTTCAAAATTTATGGCGAATTGAATCATAAGTATATTAAAAATATAAAAACTTCTATGGTAAAAAGGTTTTTTTGTAATTGTTTCTTTAGAAATTGATTTTATAATCAAGTCTTCTTGTAATATTTTCAATCGTGAAAACTAAATCCATTTTGTCATGACACTGCAATTTCTACAAAATCAATTTCATTCTTCACTAAATAGAAATTCCATGACATGTATTATACGAAAACATTCTTTAAAAAATATAGTATTATGATTGCAAATATCATTACTTTTAACGATATGTGAGAACGTACTCCAAGTAAACAAATTCCCGTTTAATATATGTACAACTTTATATAAATACATTAGTGCATAGTGGTGTTTCCATAACTATTATTAATACTAAACGAACAGACACTTAATATATACCTATTCGTACTGTAATCGATCGAGTGACCGGTTTTTAAATAAAAACTATGTTTTCTAATTGAATGCAAGTAACATTGATTGTTTCAGAAAACATTAAACAAAATAACTTTAAACACTAGTTCAACAAAGATTTATTTTGTCCATTTCAATAAAAAACAAAAACTTAATAATCAATAGATACAATTACAATAAAAATTTTAATTCATTGCTCACCGCATTTTTTACAAATACAGGATCTCTCCACTATACATTTTCCGCAAACATATTTCTGACATTTACAACAGACTTTTGTGGTTTTATTGTCTTTACAATATCTTACTTGACACACTTTACGTTTATAAGAAATCGTAGTAGAATTAGTCGATGTTCCTTCCATATTTGTTCTTCCTTTTTGCTCTTCCCGATGTTCTTGATATTCAGCGGCAAGTTCTTCTGCTAACTGAAATAAAAAATCTTGTCTCGATATATTTTCTCCTGTCGTTTCTTTATATAAAACCCAAGCATTTATTGCAGCTAAATCGAGGATATTGAAAAATACTTGGACAGGCCATCTGCGAGATTTAGATTTTACGCTATATTTCCTCGCCATTTGATCGATCGTATCTACACCGAATTTAGTTTTGTTGTGAAATGAAACGGTCTCAGGTATACATTTCCTTTTGTTCGAGCGGAGAGTTCCAACTAACATAGTCCTTTTTGCTAGGAGTTCTGTTGCTAAGGATTCGCTTATAAAAAAACTGTCTATGGTTACAGTTCTTCCGTAACCTGTAAATGGCTCGATGAGTTTGAGTACAGCGTATTCGGCTAACGGTACTGACGGATCTCTCGCTTCGTCTTTTCCCAGATACGGAAGTCCATTTATGATATATTTACTATCGAGGTCCGATGCTAACCAAAATTTGATTCCGAATTTATCAGGCTTGTTCGGCACGTATTGTGTGAATCTACATCTGACTTTAGTTGGAAATAGCTGTTCGCCTACAGTAACATTTGCACCTAGTTTGTAGCACTTTTGGCTATTTTCAATGAATGTATTCCATACCTCTGATATCATGACGAATTTATCCGTTTTCAAGCGTTGGTTTCGTTCACTTTTCTTATCGAAACGGATAAATCTGAGAAGTTCTGTAAAACAATTTCTGCTCATGGTTTCTGAGAAAAATTTAGGCCCCCATTTTTTATTCCATAAATAAGAAATTTTCAAATTTTTTGCTTCATATGCACCACGTGCATATAAAATTGCAATAAATGCATCTAATTTCGCTTGAGATAGACTCCATTCGGTTCTTAAAACTCGATTTGCTTCTTCTATTGTGCACGTTCTTATATGTTTCATAATACGATGGTCAATCAGCAATGAAAACGAAGTCCTTAATTTACTTTTCATAATACGCCTTTTTACATATTCCGTTGGACCCGGTTCTTCTGTAAAAATGTTATAAAGCGGTGCACTTCCAGGTGTAGCACCTATTTGCATTTCTTCCCATACATTTCCATCGATCGAAATACACTGATCATTTTTTTCATTCTCATCTTCAGCACTCGATTGCAATTTCATTCTTTTTCGTCCTCTACATATATTCACAATATTCCCCTCTTCATCTTCGGTATCGGTAGGCTCACACTCGGTATCTAATTGATCGTTATCATTTTCAAATAGTATATCTTCACTTTCAGAAAGTTCACCTTCATCGATTTCCGAAAATTCTTCACATATATTATTTATTTCTTCTAAAAATTTGGTATATCGTGGATGTCCTGACATTTTTCTGGGTAAAAATTATGAATAAAGTAACGCTCTAAAAACAAAATATATACTAGCTACTAATATCTTTTAGTTTTTAATCACCTTTTTTACACTAAAATAGTACTTGCAACTTGAAATTTTACAATTATTTTAAATCAAACTTACTATGCAACAGTCCACGCAGAAATGATCAGGAAACTGATACAATACGTGCAATGTGCATGTACATCAGGTTTTCTAATCCAATGACTTTATAAGGAAATAAATTTTCTCCAAGTCAAATGACTGGTCGAGGTAGACAGCGGTAGACTATATATCTTTATCAGAAGAAACAAAAGAAAAAGAAATGATATTGAAAAATTCATTGTATACATTTAATAGAAAAAGTCTAGTCTAATTTAATAGAAGAAGTCAGGTGAGAAAAAGGGATAACATTATATGCGATTTTTTTAATCAAAAGTTTACAACAGTTATTTGACCGATCATGGTACTTTAGTGTTAAGTGAACAATTCAGGTGAGAATTTATTTATATTATAAATCAAATTGCATTATACAAAATTAAATGTATAATACAAATATTACAAAAAATATAGATATAAAAAAAACTGTAATGGGCTGCAACTTTAGTAATAATAGAAATAAATGTTATCTCACTTTATTTTTCTATACGTGATATTACTATGTTATACTATTTATCTTATCATTGTTTACGATGACTTAATAGAAATTACAAATAAACGATAATTACTGAATATGTGATATAATTTAATGTAAAACAGGCATTCAATAGAAGTTTCAATATATAAATCTGACGTCTGTTTTTAAAACACATACTACAATTATTTAACCTCAATACAATAAATATTTACAATTGACAGTACAAGAATAATATCGAAACTTAATACTTCGAATATAGGAACAATTTATAAAGGCATAAAAAAATATAACAGAATGTAATGAATTATCTTATCATTCAATAATATTAACAATATTAAATTTAAATGAGTAAAATTAAATACCTCTATCAACATAAGAAAAAAATATTACGTAAAATTCTCTGTTGTATTGTAATACACATTTCTTTAACAAAGAATCAATTCTCAATTTTTCAACTATAAACAATTAATAATATTAATAATTTAAAATATTCGATTCAGTAGGCGATTGGAGACTTTGAAAATTGAAATATCATCTCGCGAAAGTTTTTATGAAACTAGAAAGAAACAAAATATTTTTTGATGTAAGATTCATCATCCCCTGGATAGGCACTTTAACATTGCCAGCTTCTTTAGAGCCGCAATCATACAATACTAATGAATTTTTTCTTACTCAAACTTCTATTTCGTTGCTATTATTTCAAAGCACAAGATTATAAATTTTGTATATCCAACAATTGTGGTAATATATATATATATGTATTTATTTACATAAATATATATATATATATATATATATATATATATAATGTTGTCAAGTATCTCCCTTCCGCTTTTTTTTTTTGTACATAGCCGCGAAATTCAAAAGACAAGAAGGCGGAAGGGAGATATTTGACAACCTAATATATATATATATATATATATTAGTTGTCCCAAAAGTTTTTTCGTTTTATTAGTAAGTAATACATGTAAAATATTTTATGTTTTATATTATATTACTCTGAGTTATATATTATCCATTCTACTCCATTACCTTCCTCCATCTCTCTGGAAGCCACATAATGTCATCTTTCAAAAACTTTTGTGGTTTGTTAACAAAATACCGTTCCAAGTATATTTTTGTCATTTATTGGACTAAACTTTTTACTATGAAGAGAATTTTTTAATGAAAAAAATAGATAGTAATCACAGGGAGTGATATCCGGAGAATGAGGTAAAACATCCCAGTCAAATGTTAACAATTTTTTTCTAACGGCTAAAGACACATGAGGCCTAGTGTTATTGTACTGGAAAACGACGCCTTATATGTTCGTTAATTCTGGCCGTTTTGTGCTGATTGCTTCCTTCAATTTGTCCAGTTGGGAACAGTATTTCGTTGAAATAATGGTTTCACTTTGTGGAAGCAATTTATAATAAATGAAACCCTTCCAATCCCACCAAATAGATATCAAAACTTTCTTCGGGTGAAGACCGAGCCTTACTACCGTTAAATGCTTCTAATCGCTGGGCCAAGATCGTTTACGGTAAACATATTCATAGAAGATCAAAGTCTCATCCCCAGTAACTAATCTTTTCAAAAAATGTTCTTTTTCCTTTCGCTGAAGAAGCAAATCACATGTGGAAACACGACTAAGAAGATTGCCCTATGTCAATTGATGCGAAACCCATACTTCAGAGCGATTAATATAGCTGAGCTTTATGAGATGATTGTGTACCGTTGTTCGAGAAATGTTTAAAGCATCCACCAATTCATGGACAGTAAATTACTGGTTTTCGTCAGCCAAGGCCTTGATGAGGTTCGTATATGTAGTGGAAGGCCGACCGGTGCGGTTTTCATCTTTCAGATTGAAATTACCAGCTCCGAACCTCCTAAACTAAGTACGAACTGTCTGAACGTTTGTAGCACCATTTTCATAAACGGTGCAAATTTCATTTTCAGTATATCGTAAATGATTATTTTAATTTTACATACTTAAAAGCGTACGAAATGGCGTGTAGAATTCTTCAATGCGAACTAAACATATTCTACGATAGTTAGACGACAACCGAAATGGATAATATCGACGTCTAAGAGATAATGTTGCATGATTATATAAATGCTGCCAGATAAAGCAGCTGCGTGCAGGTCGCGAAAGAAACATTTAGAACAACCTAACATATACATGTGTGGAAAGTTTCTAAAATGAAAAATAATATACATTTGTTACTAAAATCATATTTATTTTTCTATATAGTTTCCTTTGAGCTTGATACATTTAGTTTAACACTTTCAGAAAACTTTCATTCTTTCAGTAAAATGAGTATTTTACAAACTATCGATATATCCCTATACAACTTTGATTACGTCAGTATTTGATGATTTTTCTACTCCACCATTTCTTAAGATTTAGAAAAAGGAAAAAGTCGGTAGATGACCAATCTGGCGAATAAGGTACACGTTCAGTAATTTTCAACTGTAATACATGTAGTTTTGCCATTACAATTGCTTAATTGTGCAATGGTGCATTGTCTTGTTGGAACAGGATGTTTTTCTTTATTAATTGAGACTTTAACTACAATTTGTCATTTAAATAATCCAATAACAATGCAAAATATTGGCCTTATTATTATTTTTATGTTTATTAAGTAATTGGTGAGAATTATTCTTTATGAATCACAAAAAATCAATAGCTATAACCTTTCCGATCGATGAAACCATATTTGCCTTCTTCAGAGCTGGTTTATCACATGTTGTCTATTGTTTTGATTGACGTTTTGTCTTTGGTGTGTAGTGATGGATTTACGTTTCATCAACAATCACGAGATGATGCAAAAAAATTCTTTTTCATTATGCTTAAACATGTTTAAATATTACTAAGAAATGATAATTGAATTTGTTTTAATCAATTGTCAGCAAACGCGCCACCCGTCAGAAAATAAGCTTTCTTATGTCTAAATATTCATATAAAATATAATGGGTACGATTATAAGAAATGTATGCAGCCTCTGTTATCTCTCTTAACTTTATTCCACGTTAGTTTTCACTTTTCCATGCACATTTTAAATAATTTCTTCATTGTTATCTATTTTTTTGTTTTCTGAAAATGGTCCTATGCGCTTATATAACCGCGTTTAAATTCAGTAACCTAATTTAAAACTGTTGCTTACGAAGGAAAATATTAACCATGAACTTCATCTAATTCATCTTTTATATGTTTTGCGTGTCTTTTTTTTTAAAAAAAAAAACATATTTTGTCACTGCATGATATTCGAATTTTTCTATGATTAAAAATAACTAAAAGATGTTTACTCTGACTATTGCAGCTGTACTATAAGATGATCCAAATGAGACTGAAGTATCTTTATATGCACGATTTGTTCGAAAATGTTACAGTAGTCATATGATAGGATTTTTCAAAATGTCAGCAGCTTGTATTTGCAACGTCATCTTTTGGTGTATTCCAGAAATTTCCGATCCATCCTCGTGTCGTGTGTTTGTGTTTGAGTGTGTGTGTGTGTGTGTGTGTGTGTGTGTGTGTGTGTGTGTGTGTATATATATATATGTATATATATATATATATATGCATATACATCTGTCCCTAAATTTACGCGGGACTTTTTTTACGTGAGTTTTTTTACGCGGCAAATTATACCTCTATTTACGCGGTATTGATTTACGCGGAACTTTTTATACGCGGTCAGATAGATTTCATTTTATATAATTTTTCATGGAATTTATTATATTAGGTTGGCAAATATCTCCCTTCCGCCTTCTGGTCTTTTGAATTTCGCAGCTATGTACAAAAAAAAAATAAAAATAAAAAAAAAAAAAGCGGAAGGGAGATACTTGCCAACCTAATATATTAGAGTGACGCGAATTCTTACTTGAACGTATAAAAGCACGATATAAATATATAAAAGGTTGATTGTTTTGAATTACAGTAGCGACAGTGACACCGAATAAAATTTATCTATTTTTGTTTTCTAAAACGTCATTATTTTTTTGTTAAGCTTTGTGAAATAAATATGTGTTTCTACAACTTTTAGCTTTTATTTCCAATATTTTTTCTATTGTACTGACAGACTCATTTTACGCGATTTTCATTCGCGTAAAACAAATCCACGTGAAACGGATACTCTGCGTAAATTAAGGGACGGATGTATATATATATATATATATAAAGAGAGAGAGAGAAAGAGAGAGGTGCACATGAAACTGAAGGATAGTAAATGATAGTAAGGAAGTACGAGTAAATGTATGTCTAAACACTACAATTTCATTAGGACCATCTATGTATGTATATTCAGTAATAGCTCGATTAGTTCGGCTTCGATTAGTCCGGTTTCACTATAGTCTGGTTTGAAATTTCCAAAAAAAAAATTTTTACTTGAAAAATCCTACTAAAAAGTTTTTCTAGAAAAAATCCCAAAAAATAATACATAAAATTATTTTTATATGCAAATTTTCAAGTTTTTCCCTTTATTATCAAAACAATAAAAAAGAAAACCGAAATCGTATATGCACATTATGCGCAACGCATGCGCAGTGGTCTTTTTTTTCTTTTTCTATTAGTTTTCAATTCGCAACTCTAGAATAAATGCGATTTTTTGATAATTATATTTTAATAATCCATTTGAAAATGAATTTAAAAGAATGTATAAACCTCTGATTTTGTTTTGTTGATACATACAAACATTTGAATATATTACCCTCGTTTTATTTACTGAACAACAAGAAAAAAAATTTGTTTGGAACCAATTAACGTTTTGTATTTAGTTAATGTTTCGATTAGTCCGGTTTCAAATAGTCCGGCTAATCAGTGGAACCGATTATCCGGACTATGCGAGCGAGGTATTCCTATATATATGAGCCGTTTATTTTGAAAGTGGGGCAAGTCCATTTTTGTTATTGCAAGATATTTAAGGGTATGCATTTCAATAAATTTAAAAATATTGGTAAGTAGTAATAGACATATTTTTTGTATTTTGTGGTATTAGATAATGTAAGTTTATAATCCAAGAGTGTTTATAGTGCTGGCTAAAAAAAATAAAGGTTTTATTATAACTAAATGGACTTGCCTCACTTTCAAAATTAATGAATTATTGTAATCGTTAATTTAAATGGATGATATTTCAGTTTTATCAGCCTTTTTTTAATAATAAAAACAAAACACTATTCAAATTAATATAAATATTTATTCATTTGATAAAAAGTGAAATAAAACAAAGAAAACAGTTTTTAAATATTATAGTAGAAAATATAACATAACAAAAAACAATTTATTTTTATTAAGAATTTCAATTAAATTATACATTTTCGTTAATAATTTACTTTACACGTATAATTATATTGAATTTTACTCCAGATTTAACATTTTAAAATATTCTTGATGAACGGGAGGTATATATGGTAATAAATCCATCATGTCCTTATATTTGTCAGATGTAATAGATCTCCTTCTTCCATACATAAAAGGTAATTTTATATTTCCGAAATTACTTGGTCTTCCTCGTTGTGGTGATAAATCGATAATTTTAAATTCAACATCTCGTTCTATCGAAGTTTTGTATAACATTTTGTATAGTGCATCCCTTGTAAATCTGATCCAGCATATACTTAACCAATTCATAGTTTCTCCATCGGTATTTTTCCTTCTTTTTAAAACCGCTTCCTCCAGAGGTTGGGTTGAAAAAAAATTGAAAAGGTTGGGTTGAAAAAAAGGGATAAAAACACCCTACATCTCAGGCATGATGTTAAACCACCACATTTGCTTCACCATACAGTAACCGGAATTAAATTTTGCCGTAATATATTCGGTTAAAAATAATTTCAATCTAAGATGGACTTGCACCACTTTCAAAATAAACATATTTACAATACTGTTAAGAACTAAAACTTCCATCTCCCAAATATTAGGATTCTGAATTTTTTGACTATAAATTGTTTACAGATAAAAAGATCATAATAAGTTTTATCTATAACTACCATTATCTTCATTTTTTTTCAAAAATGGACTTGCCCCACTTTCTAAATAAACGGTTCATATATATATAAACATAAACATCTTCTTTTTACAGATTACAAACTTATGAATAATGTCTACTAAACAACAAACAAGTATTCATTCCGGATACATTGAAGACGTTTTTCAAATTCCAATAAATATACTAATACGTCCTCTGAAAAGTGAAGTAAATGATAAAAAAGTGCAATCGTTAATCGTTGCACTAAAAAATCCCGACGAAGTCGATAAAGTGGATCCGATCGACGTTCTATGGATAGAAGGACGCCACGGTGGCAATTATTATTATAGTTTTGGTGGATGTCATCGATATGCTGCGCACAAGGAATTAAATCTACCTACTATTAAGGCAAAGATCATTAAGAGTACGATTAATGATCTAAAATGTTATTTAGGTGGAAGCACGCCGGATTTAAAATAAAACTAATTATTCGAATGGGGTATACGTATATAAAATGGTTACATTTGTCAAATATTAATACATGTTTATTGAAGTAAAAAAATATATTTGTTTATTTATAATTTTCAATTTCGAGCTTTTAAACTTTGTACATATTTATAATAAATAAACATATACAAAGCAATTATTTATTTTACCACTATTTCCCTTCTTCTTCCATTTGTTACATAAACGTGTAACAAACACTTTATTTCTAAAATTTATTAATACTTTTTTTAATATAGGGTAATCCAAATGAGACTGAAAGATAGTAAAGAATAATAAATGATTGTAGGAAAGTAAATGTATTGTGTATATTTTTCAATCCTATTTGGACATCGATATTTCTTAGGCTTATCAAACATATTTACGCTACATTCAATTATAAAAAAAATGCTAATTTTGGAAATTAATTAGAGGATTGGTGTCAATTAAATCTAAGTGATTGTTGAAGAATTAAGCACATTCATGCTCACTCAGATTCCCGCGCTTTATTGTGCGCACACTCGTACTGCGTACGGTGTGGCATCGGAGGTCTCGCTCTCTCTCCTGTTTACGCGCTGGGGAGACAGCGGATTGCGCGTTCCTTGTGTTCTCGACTACTCACGGCAATGGACATCTAGACGCGCTTTCAACAAAATCCATTGGCATCATCATGTAGTTTACTTATTATTCATATAAGGTTAGTCTCATGTGATTAATAATATCACACAAGACTGCTCATCTTATTATTTTTGTAGTTTCTCATTATTTACATGTAATACTCAGTGCGATTACTCGACACGTGGTGACCAATGCGTAACAGCTCATCATGACCAACTCAAGACAACTCATCATGACCAACTCAAGACAACCATCATGGCCAACTCAAGACAGCTCATCATGGCCAAAACACAAGTCAGTACCCGATGATCTTAACCTTCCAGACGTCCATACTGCTCAAACACTAGTAGCTAACCCAACTAAATTAAGCTGTTGAAGTCTCATTCACAGGTTTTCTTCTTTCACAGGTTTTTTTTTTTCACCAAACTGCTCCGAATCACAGCGCTATGTGACATAGCCATATCACGTCTCCGGGGAAGAGCCTGGCTCATCCATTGAAATCTCACCTGGAGTTAACAAAAAGACCACTTTATTCTGTATCAAGCAAACTCGATCAACGTACTTCTCACAGGAGCAGAAACATCTCATTTGATAACTCCATCATCTCAAAAACTTATCCGCTCATCAAGCTGTCACCTTTTGTCGACTCAAGTGGATCAATTTGAATCCATCACGCTAAAAGGACTTTGTTAAAAATCGGGTGGCTCAAATTCAAGAGCTCTCATCAAAGGTGCATTGGAGACATGTGCCTGGTTAATATAATCCTGCTGATTGCGCGTCTAGGTCTCATCACAGCACAACTCCATCAATCATAAGCTATGGTGGACTGGTCCAATATGGCTAACTCAAGACAGCTCATCGTGGTCAACTCAAGACGACTCATCAGGGCAGCTCATCATGGCCAACTCAAGACAGCTCATAGTAGACAACCAAGAACACTCATCATGGCCAGCTCAAGACAGCTCATCGTGGCCAACCAAGAGCGCTCATCGTGGCCAACTCGAGGCGGCTCATCGTGGCCAACTCGAGGCGGCTCATCGTGGCCAACTCGAGGCCGCTCATCGTGGCCAACTCGAGGCAGCTCATCGTGGCCAACTCGAGACCGCTCATCGTAGCCAACACAAAACGGCTCATCGCGGACAACTCAAGAGCGCTCATCGTGGCCATCCAAGAACGTTCATCGTCGCTAACTCGAGCGCTCATCGTCGCCAACTCGAGCGCTCATCGTCGCCAACTCGAGCGCTCATCGTCGCCAACTCGAGCGCTCATCGTCGCCAACTCGAGCGCTCATCGTCGATAACTCGAGCGCTCATCGTGGCCAACTCAAGACGGCTCATCGTCGATAACTCGAGCGCTCATCGTGGCCAACTCAAGACGGCTCATCGTGGCCAACTCAAGACCGCTCATCGTGGCCAACTCAAGACGGCTCATCGTCGATAACTCGAGCGCTCATCGTGGCCAACTCAAGAGCTCTCATCGTGGCCAGCTCAAGACGGCTCATCGTCGCTAACTCGAGCGCTATTCGTGACCAACCAAGAACGCTCATCGTGGCCAACCCAAGACCGCTCATCGTGGCCAACCAAGAACGCTCATCGTGGCCAACCAAGAACGCTCATCGTGGCCAACCAAGAACGCTCATCGTGGCCAACCAAGAACGCTCATCGTGGCCAACCAAGAACGCTCATCGTGGCCAACCAAGTGGCTCATCGCGGACAACTCATCATAGACAACTCAAGAGCACTCATCATGGACAACTCAACGTGGCCAATTCAAGAAAGCTCATCGTAGCCAAAAAAAATCTCACCTGGAGTTAACAAAAAAAAACACTTTATTCTGGATCAAGCAAACTCAATCAACTTACTTCTCATAGGAGCAGAAACTCATCTCATCTGATAACTCCATCGTCCCAAAAACTTATCCGCTCATCAAGCTGATGCCTTTTGTTGACTCTAGTGGACTCATCAGAGTAGGAGGTAGGCTTCAGCACACAAGCCTTATTCATGATAGCAAGCATCCAATCATTTTGTCTCGACGCTCACCACTCTCATCATCGATGAAACTTACCACGGAGAAACTCAACTCACGCCTACATTCGACAATCTTACTGGATCATAAGAGGTAGATAGTCGGTGAAAACTCACATTCTACGTTGTCATGTGTGCTCGCCAACATGGAATACATACTCGACTCATGGGGCAACTTCTCACACCTCGAGTTACACCATCTCGATTGTTCTCTCACACCGGCATCGATTATGTTGGATCGGTCGCTCTCAAAACACGGAAAGAACGTGACGCTAAGATCTACAAAGGTTGGATGTGTATCTTTGTGTGCTTTTCAACATCAGCAGCACACATTGAGATAGTCAGCAACTACTCAACAGACGGGTTCATGGCAACTTACTGCAGGTCCATTTCACAACGAGGTATATTGTGTCTACTCAGATTGCAGCACCTACTTCATCGGTGCAGATGCTGCGTTTTAACAACTCTTTCATCAGACCACCAAACAACATCAATCATTGTCAACTCAACTTGTTCAGGATGGCACTCATTGGAAATTTAATCTACCGGCAACTCCCCACATGGGTGGGAAATGAGAAGCAGCAGTGAAATCAATAAAATTTTATCTGCGCTATACCATTGGAGATGACTCATTCACATACGAAGAAATCATCACTACTCAACCAAATTGAAGCCGTCCTGAGCTCACGCCCGCTCGAACCACCCACAGAAGATCCAGACGACATCTCAGTACTCACCTCTGGACACTTCATCGGTTGTACACGCTCAACTCAGTGCCTGAACCCATACTCAGCGATTTGGCCGTATCGCGACTCAGTGGCAGTTCATTCAATAACGTACGCATCAGTTTTGGACTCGATGGTCAACTCATCTTCAAGCAACTCTCAATCTCAAAGTGGCATCATCCTTCAAATCTCATCAAGATTGAGTCATTGGTTTTACTAACAGATGAAAGGCTTCCACCTTCCAAGTGGGCCTTGGCCAGGGTGTTGGCTCTACATCCAGCAAAGGATGATCTCACTCAAGTTGTCACTCTCAAGACTGCTTCAAGTACGCTCACCAGACCGATCACGAAGCTAGCTATTCTTCCAGTTCAGACATCTCATGAGGGCAAATCAACATCCAAATGTTGATTGGTGGGCGGAATGTTGGAGAATTAAGCAACATTCATGCTCACTCAGACTTCCGCGCTTTCTTGTGCGCACACTCGTACTGCGTACGGTATGAATAATAGTACGAATACTCGACATGTGGCGATCAATGCGTAAGACTCAATTCAGATACTTAGTGTGCTCATCCAACAATTAATACAGTTATTGGTTTATTAATTTTATAATCAACTGACTACTCGTGTACATACATACATAATTTTCAATTAACAATTAATACAATTGTTGTTGGTTAACTCATTAACAATTGACTACTCAGGTGTACAAATGTATTTATTGTAAATAAATCAATGTTAAATTCATTTCATAAATTTGCACGTTTATTCTCTGCACCTAACCTCCATCTGTCTACAGTAATCTGATCAATCTCGTGCGATTTATCATCTTTTCCGCAACAGTGATCTATAAAATATTAGGAATTCCAGTAAGTCTGTTTTAATGCGATTTTGAAGTTATACGATTCATATTTCTTCTTAGTATCTCTTTATGCCGATTTTTTTTAAGAATTCCTTCAAGCGGTTATTTCATTCAACGAAGAGTTCTTCAGTTTTATGAACAAATGAAGGAATCGGCCATTTACTTCCACTTCTTAAACTGATAATATGAGAATTTTCGGCTAACAAAGAATGGTTAACCGGGTTTTTAAAAAGGAATGCATTGCATAACGTAAAGATTACGGGCGCGGTTGCATCGTTAGATGAAGAAGCTGCCAAAAATTTTCCAGAAGAGTTAGCTAAAATTATTGAAGATTGTGGATATTGTTCACACCGAGTATTTAATGCTGATGAAAAATAACTTATATGAAGCAAAAAGGTCTCAATTTCAAAATGTTATTACTTGTTAAGCACAGGTCATCCATATTTAGAATATCCAAATGTAAGGATGATGTTTTTTCCACCCAATACAACGAGCATTATTCAGCCATTAGATCAAGGCATAATTCAACTTTTAAACAATATTACGTTAAACGCACTTTTCAATTTATAGTGGATAAACTAGAAAATGAGTCGATAACAGTAACTGACACTTGGAAATTTTTTTCTATCTTTGACTATAAATCATGTTGCATTTGCTATTAGTCAAATAAAACCACACTTTAAATGCCTATTGGAAAAAGGTTTGGCCTACATGTCTTGAAAACAGTACAGCTATTCATTTTCTTTTTTTTATTCTAAACAGTGCAGCTATTATTGCGATGATGATTAAAATATGTATGAAAAATTCTAAAATAAATTACACATGTACATATTGCTTTGAATAAAATTAAATAGTTATTTTTTTTAAAAAAGTAAAGCTTTATTTTGTATTAATTTTTTGCAGATATTTGAAATTTTTTTTAAGTGAAACTTTTTTAGTGGCGTTGGGGTAAAATTTTTACATAATATAATTTGAAGTTACGTATCGAATATACACAGCGGAAATTTAGTACACATAGAGCATATGGAGGAGGGTTAGTGAGGCCCATCACGCATGCGCGTCGGTTTAATATGATTGAACAATAGGCAACACGTATTTGCTATATTTTTTCACTATTCTGTTAGTAATTATTATTTACAATTAGTCTGTGAATTGTGTTTAAATAAGAGTGTTATTCTATGTGAAAGCATTAATATTTTTGGTAAGTATATTAATTTATATAATCTCATTATAATATTAAGCTAAATAATCATACAAATTAGACTACATTACATCCACGTGGTATTTAAAAAATTATCAAATTAACGTAAAATTGAAGTGGACATGTATACCAATATATAGATGTAGTATTTTATAACATTATGTACATATACATTTAATCTATTTATCAAATAAAAGAAATACTATTAAAAACATGTGGTATTTAAAAATGATTGAAACCTTACAGTTTTGAGGTTATCTGTTGTTTTATTTGTAACAATTTCTCACAATAATTTTATTTATAATTATGATCAAACTATTCCACACTTTTATCAAAAAATGTTTATATTAAAATTATTATGAATTCTTTGTTCTCAGGTGTCATTTTGAAGAATTATTGAATTTTACGTGGTGTTATAAAATTATCAATAAATAATATCTAAATAGATGCTATTTATTGCAGTTATATTTGTGAGTATTTCTTTTGTTTTATTTTCAAAACATTAATCTAATTGTATATTATATATTATACAATAGTAATTAAAAAAAATGTTTTTACAGACTTTAAGATTGTAAAATCTATTGCGCAAAAAATTTACTTATCAAAAACCAATTGTATCGTTTATACCTACTCAGTCACCACCGGAGGAAGCAATGGAAATCGAAGAAATTCCAAACGAAGATGAATAAATTTTCATAATTCATGATTTTGTAAAAGTTTTAATTTGAAACTAAATATTAATTTTACTTAATATAAAATAATTGTAAAAATTTAATTTATTTTAAAAAAATATTTTCATTTTTTTTATCCCATGTATTTACCGCCTCTCTCCCTACTACATTTCTTCATTTTGTTACTTTCTTTATCCTGACAAATTTGCTCATTTACGAGTTTTAGGCATGCGCTTGTCCGTTTATCTTTTTATTACTTTACTGAAAATAAGTTTCACTTCTGGCATGCGTACGAAGTACACATACCCTTTTTTAGGCATTCTTTATTTTCTGATTTTTATGCGAATTTTAGAGTAATTTCACTTTGTAACTTTGATTTTTATGCGGTTTTTGAAAATGACTGAACGTATCTCTATTTTTTCACTGTAAGTTGTCTTTTTTTGTGCGATTTTTTTAATGCGGTTTTCTGCAGAACATATCTACCGCATAAAAAGAGACTCAGATGTATTTGAAATGAAATGCATAAACAAGTTTGTACAATTTAATCAATTATGTAATCGCCATTATTATTTACGACACTACTATCTCGTCTCCAAAGATTCAATGTCTCGCTTAAAGAATTCTAGGTTTTTTTGAAAAGAAAAATGAATAAAGGTAATTTTTAAATTCATGAACATTTAGGTTTTTTTTTCCCAACAAATGAATCTACAGAGACCTGATTAGATGATAATAAGATGAAGCTACGCAAGGTGAGTAGAAATTATGAAGTAACATTTCTCATCCAAGAGCTGGATTTTCTCCTGTGTGATTCTTGCTGCATATAGTTTCGCGTTTCAAGATGACGTCCTTATTAATCAATGGAAATCTTTTTCTAAGAACTTCTACCGCAATCCTTCTAACGTCTGGCAATTGACTCCAGCCGTTATCATGTGTACAGGTTTCAGCAATTCGATGTGAATAACCCCATAGTATCATATCTAACGTAAAAGTGACTATTTGAAAGTTAAATTATGCTTTAGTGCTGGAACTGGAGTTTGATTAGGTGAAATCCATTGATTAGTTCGATTGAAATTGATTTATACGAGGGTTGAATGATAAGTACCTGGTCTTGACAAGAAAAAACATTTTTGTGTAAAATTTATTTTATTTTTCAACGTAATCAACTTTCAGTTCAATACACTTAGTCCAACGTTTTTCTATCTTGTATCCCATCTAAAAAATACGATTGCTCCAACCCTTCAAAATAAGTGTTCGTTTCAGCAATGACCTCATCGTTAGAGCCAAATTTTTTTTCGTCGAGCCATTTTTTCATATTTGGAAATAGGAAATAATCGCTGGGTGCTAAATCTGGCGAATATGGTGGATACAGAAACGATTCGTATCTTAACTCATGGAATTTTGCCATGGCGACGACGCAAGTGTGCACACGTGCATTATCTTGATGGAAGAGAATTTTTTTCTCCACTAAATGCGGACGTTTTTCTTTTACAGCATGATTGAAACGGTCCGATAAGTTGCTATAATACTCTACATTAATCGTTTTGCCCTTTTCAAGGTAATCGACGTAAATTATGCCACGTACATCTCAAAACACTGTAGCTATAACTTTGTTCGCCGATAAAGTTCTTTTAGCCTTCTTTGGAGCAGATTCGCCTCGGAAAACCCACTGTTTGGACTGTTTTTTGGTCTCTGGTGTCTTGTGATGAATCTACATTTCGTCAATAGTTATGAACCGACGCCAAAAATCATTCCGATTGCATTTTAACATCGCCAAATATTCTTTTGAAGTTGACACACGTGTGTGTTTATTGTCAATTGTGACCAATAGCGGCACCCATCTTGCGGAAAGCTTTTTCATATCCAAATGAGTTGTTAAAATATTCTGCACCCGTTCAATTGAGATGCCCACAGTCTCAGAAATCTCACATACTTTCACTCTCCGATCGTTTATTACGATATCGTGAATTTTTTCAATCATTTCTGAAGTGGTAACCTCATTTGGACGACCTGGATGATCTTCATCAAAAATGCTTATACGGCCACGTTTGAATTCAGCTGTCCAATATTTTATGGTTGATAACGAAGGTGCAGAGTCCCCATAAACTTCGCTAAGCTCCGTTTTAGTCTCATCATTTGTTTTTTTTTTTCAAAAACAAGTATTTTATCACTGCTCGATATTCAATTTTTTCCATTGTTGTACAATCACAAAAGTTGTTCTATAAATGGCTGGCATTCACAAACTAAACCACGCAGCGACTTGAAAGTTTGACAGTATTGTTGTGAAAGTTTATATTTATGAAAAATATCACTTTTTAAATACTAGTAGCGCCATCTCTGGTCTAAACCAAATATTTATCATACAGGCCTCGTGAAATATATTTTTCATTTCCGGTTACAATCTTATGAAGAAATTGCTTCTTGTTATGCCTCATTAATAGTAAAAGTTATCGATTGTTATTCTGTTCTTTGCTGAATGAAAACAGAATTTTTGTTTGAAAATTTTTCTGAAAATTGTTTTTGAAAATGTTTTTAAAAACTGAAACTTTTATTAAAATGTTTTTTGAAAATTTATAAATAAACAACAATTGTTTATAAATTTTTATATAATATAAGTAAAAATATTTCTTAGTAAAGTTGATTTTTTGTTTTCTTAATAATTTGTTATTACAGAAAGTGGTAGCTATTTGTAGCTAAAAAATCGGTTATTTTCTTTAACAATTTTAATAATTATTATTACATAATAAAATTTAACAAGTTTATAGTTTTAGAAACATAACTCAAATTTATTAGCGTTTGCCAATATTTTTTAGTTAATTCAAACGAAAACCTTTAAATATCAATACATGAATAAATGGACTTATACCACTTTCAAAAACAACGGCTCAAATACTGATTGACCAGATATACTATTTATTTGGTATTATTCGAAAGATCATTTTATGGCATTAATATTTTAAAATTATTTCGGGTAAATGGCTACCTCTGACATATACCGCATTCTGTAAGTCCAATTTCAAATCACTTTTTCACGCAATTGGGGCCTTACGTCCACAATAACGTGAGTTATGTTGGCTTCTAATGCTTCAATCGTTGCTGGTTTATCAGCATAAACCAGAGATTTCACAAAGAAAATAATCCAGAGGCGTTAAGTCACACGATCGTGGAGTGCAATTCACAGGTCCATTTTTGAAGATAACGTTATCGCTGAATTTTTGTTTCAATAACTCGATTGTTTTGGTCGAAATATGGTTCAGTAACGCGTTCTCCAGCTTCATTTCAAAAGAAATAAGGTTCGATGATACCTTTTAATGTCATGCAGAGTGCTTTACATTCAAGTCTCCCGTCAAAATAGTGGTTATCTTGATGTTCAGCAGAGTATCTATATCAAGCTTGGCCAGTTATAAATCGCTCAGAAAAGAATCTCTTGGTCACCCAACTTAGACACTACCGTGGTCATCTCAATAGAAAAAAAAAGTGAACAAGTCATGCCATAGTGGGGTATGCTTTACTTAATAAAAATAGCAGTCCCGCCACCACAACTCATTCGTTTGTTGACACAATAGATGATGTAGTTGGGTATTCAGAAATTCTTGCCTGACAAGGGATATCTCTTTAGATGTTCAACTGTTTCGCAGAGCTCTGTGTCCTGGCTATGAATGCCATTGGCATTCCAATGTCTTTTTTCCTAATTAGTCTGTCTGGGATTGTGAATACAGAGAGGGGGCAGATAAAAAAGATGTCCAGCAACAGCAGCAGTTTAAGCGGCCACGATGCTAGCCATTGCCTGATTCAAAACATCGAATGCTTGTTTCACTTGTTTACAGATCTTTCAGAGTAGCTTGGTCACTGAATGCAGCATGATAATCGGGCAACATTGACTTAGGTTTTGCCACAATTCCTGTGATTGTTTCGCCATCAAAAATTAAAATTTTAACGAAATTTAGAATTAATTAAAATTTTAATGATTTGCAAGGTTCATTGGAAATAGGTTGACAATATTTATGTTTTGAATTTCTATTTCTATGCTACAATTTATTTTAATTTTAGACATGCTCATATACATATGCATATATATATATATATATAGTCATCCAAATTTGGCATCTAGATTTGTGTTTTATTAAAAAGAAACATGTATAGTTTTTTTTAATAAAACACAAATTTAAGAGTCACATTTATATGACCATATATGTATATGTATATACACATTAGGATGACCTAAATGAGATTAAAGAAGAGTAAAGAATAATAAATATTAGTAAGCAAGAAAATGTATGTCTAAATCCTTCAATCTCATTTGAGTCATCTATATATACAATCATCATATCTGCTATATCAGCCCACTGTTGAGTAAAAACCTCATTAAATGTTACTACACACTAGTACTTGGTTTTATTCATGATGCATTGATGAGGGTTTTTTTTAGGATTTATGTTCTTAGGTAGATTGCTTTTACATTGACTAAAGAGCCTTGCTTGCCTTATATCTTCAACCAGGGACTGAACATATTTTTCTCACATGATAACTATGTACCCATTACACAGTTGGTCAGTTAATATAAATATGTACACGTGCACACACAGTCACATGCATACACAAGCATGCATATACATACACACACATAATCGTAACTAAAATATTTAATTCATAATTTTCATAACATATTTAATGAAAAGTGATAACATTTTATAACAGCCCTACGTAAGAATATAAAATAATTTAACTTAAATTTGCAGCACAGGTAAAAATAATTTATGAACAATTATTTTTATTTGCTAATTAAGGTGTTATTTCCATTTAGATGTGATAAAAGTTTATAATTATTAAAAAAAAGATAAAATGTCATAATTTAATAAAAAATAATAAAGTTTTTTTTAAAAGCAAAGTGTATAAGAATTTAAAAACTTTTATTTTATACAGAGTGTGAATAACCACAATGTTCTTTTTATATAAAACTTCATGAACTTACTTTTTAAAAGAAATAATGAAATTATAAAAACACTATTTTTTTGTTATAAACTTGCATCCTTGATACAACATTTACTCGGCGGCATTTTCCAGTCATATTCATACGATCGTCTTTTACTTTTCTCTGTTTCACATAGATTTCCTGTAATTTTTATACTCGTATAGAATTTTTTCATGTCTTCAATACTATGTTTATGTGTAACCAAAAATTTATTGTTGCAGCCTCTGGTCACCCACTCCGTATCGAATCTGATATCGTGCTTACGTATGACACCTTTCACTGCGGCTAACCATACGCCTACGCTGACATCTTCGGCATTGTACAATCTATTGAAATTGCATTTCGATTGAAAAAAATAACATGAATAAAAATGTAAATATCTAAAAAAAATTAGGTTTACGTACATAAGCGAATTCGAGTTTCTTGCGATAAACGTAATCAAATCACGCGACAACAAATAACCACCTCCGAGAGCGTACGGTAAGTAATTATCACAGAGAATCCAATTCGATTCTTTCCATTTTCCCTGAGTTTTTATTTTAGCATTCCCGTTAAAATAACCCCAATATAAATGTTTGACTGTTAAATTATCTTCTGGCTTTATCTGTTCAATCGAATTGGCATCTAACTTATCTAGTATAACATCTATCGATTTAGGATTGCTTTTTGCAACCATTTCAGTAAACACATTTTTTTTACGTAACGCATGCACTTCTCGAATCAAAGCGTCGAGTCTTACAAAAGTATCATCGTCACATTTTAATGTGAGATCATAATCGAAGTTTTGATTTATACGCTGTTCATTTAACCAAACAAAACTTTTTAAAACTTTCAATGATAGGTTTGCGTATTCATCATAAATGTCTATGAATAATAAATCATTGTTTACAGATTGCTCAGTACTTAAATGCAGTATTGTATCTGCAGATAGTTTAATGCTTCCAATTATGAAATAATGTTTGACTTTGAAATGTTTGAGTTCGTTATCATTCTCAAGTAATTTTTTTAATTTTAGCCAGGTTTCTCGAATAGCCTTTCTTCGGTCACCATTTTTAGGACTAGAGATTATTAAAATGATGAGATCATATATTCCAGATCCAATTTTTTGAGGACTATGATTATGATTAGATCTGACAAAGAGAGTAGTAGGTGTAGTTGCACAATTTTTATCAATTTGTGTAAAACTAAGAGTTAATAAACATCCAATAACAAAAGCTAAAATTGCCACTAAAATCTGTGTGCGATACTTCATTAAAAGTTTCATATTATTGATAAAAAAAATTATTAAACAATTTTTTTACATTTTGTCAGTTCAATTTAACCTAACCATAAAAATGTTGTGCATTTACATTTATTTCTCTTAATTATTTTATATTAATATAATTTTATTTAAGTTACATTGGAACACATTGTATTTATCTATTTTTAACAGTATTAATTTTTTACTGATTTGGCATGTCAGTATCTGATAATGGCGTTTACAGACTTCTACATTGTTTGTAAACATATGATTTAGAAATTAAATATAAGTAGGTATAATTCCGTTATGAATTTCGATTGACATTTATTAAAAAGTTATAATTATATAAAAATGTCATTATATTGACTTCGTATTTCGTGTGTGAAGTACTTGTGTACTCAAATAAAAAAATTACACATGTAATCATCAATTTTCTTTGACATATATATTATGTACATATATATGTATGAATTAAGTAATGTACATATGTATGCATGCCTATACACTTTATACACTGTCGTGCATAAGTCATCGCCATATGGGTAACAAGTAATTTATTGATATAATTCAATGAAGTCGTTAAATTTTTAACAAATATATTTAATTGATAATAAATATAATATTCATTATATTTATTTTCAATTAAATCATTTTTTTAATTTAACAATTTTATTGAATTATATCAATAAATTGCTTATGTTACCTATATGACGATGACTTATGCACGTCACTTTATGTATATTTTAATACATACATATATACATATATATATATATATATATACATATATACATATATATATATATATATATATATATATATATGTATGTATATATTTGTGTATGTGTATATAACATTACTATCGATATATGTACTGCTGGGCAATGGCTACATTAAATGCTATTATTTACTGGCACTTTGTTCTAGTCATCTCATTGATGATGAAGTAGTTTGGTGAGAAGATACATATACATATGTATACCGACTAATGGTAAGTGGTTAAGTTCAAAATCATCATCAACCTGCCTAGTCAATGTGGTGAGTACAACTAAATACTAGTGAATGGTGACATTCAATGAAGCTGTTGTTCAACAATGGGCTGATAAAAGATAATAAGATGATATATTGTCAGTGATAAATCATAGTATGCAGAAGTAAATAAATAAATAATTTTTATTTTATTTATTCAATAATTTGTACATTGAGGGTCTTGAATGATTGGAAGACAAAGCTCTTGTCCTAATTGTCTCAAAAATACTCGGCGTTGATTTGTCGTTTTCTTGAGCATACAGTTATTTTCGAAATAAATAATATATGCTGCAATATCAACGATATTGAAGAACAATGCAAGTGGCCACCCGTTCGTACGCCTTCTCACCTTATAGTGTCCTATTAATTTGTCCATAATGTGTGCACCAGATTTGATTTTGTAATAAAAATGGATTATGTCGGGTTTATTTTTGGGTCCAGTTATTGTGACATCATGATGCATTGATGACAAAACTATGACGGTTTTATTTTTATTTTTTTTGCACATATGAATATATTGTCACGTTATCGTTATAGCCAAATAATGAAGAATTTATTCTTTGAGATTTTATCTGTGTCATTTCTGTAGAAATATATTTTTTATTACGCTTCGATGTCCCAACGACTGTTAACTTCCATGATAGTAAATGTCTGGCTAACGGGAGAGTTGTAAAAAATTATCCAAGGTAATATTTCGGCCTAATTATTTGACCGGAGTCACCAACTCTTTTACAACTCGCTCTCCTAAATTTTTTTTCTCTACCCAATACTAAATTGTCCAGTATAAATTTGACCAGTGAGAGGACAGAAATTTTCCGCATCACAAATCTACCATATTTATAAAATAGACGTCACCAGATATACGAATTTAGGGCCGTAATAATGACATTTTGTAATAGGGTACACGTGAACCCGGGTAGTAATTAGTGTGGAAAATTCCGGGTAGTAACATAACGGTTAATCCTTTCTGATAATTCCAATAGCGTGATATGCTGAAAGTATAAATCATTCATGCTTATTTTCATTAATTATTAATTTAACAGAAACATAAGAAAACATTTTTAAATTAAAATAACAATTTTGAAAATAACTTTCGAACGGTTCATTATTCCAATGACGCTATAATTAGACGACTGTAACGCCATCTATTAGAAATTGAAGAAAAAAACTTTTGCAATCGTTGAATAAAATATATACGAAACTCTTAAACCTATCGACGTTCTCTTTTGTTGCTACATGGTATAGTTTATTTTCAGTTATTGTCATATATCTCTAGCGCTTTATCTTTGTCATTTCTTCATCTCATATTTATATAATCGTTAATAACAACAAGAATGGCAGCAGCGTAGAAAAATGCAACGCGTGTAATGAGAAACGCGCTATTCGTTTTTACTAAAAATAATCGACGTCGACGTCACACGGTACTGAAATAAAATCACGAGTGCCGACGTCGCTCTACTCACCAGAGTCCGACGCCACCGGCGTCGTCTTTGAGAGGTCATTCAGTGTTACGAATTCAAATAGAAAACTTGAATTATCGTTTATTGAACGCTCTTGTTATTGTTGTCATCGACGTTTGCGAATTCGTCCGCGTTGCAAAGTGATACATATCGATACGGTTTGTGGAATTTTAACTTCTTTACTTAATTCTTATATATATATATATATATATATATATATATATATATATATATATATATATATATATATATAAAGTACGAATTAAATTTAGTTGATTACACAACGAGTGAATAAACATTTATATATATAAAACAATACTGTGCATACGTTTTAGATTATTTGTTAATATATCTATAATATCATACTTAAATATGTGGTCTGTTAATTCTTTGTCATATAATTAAAGTTATTTTAATGGAATAATGAATTATTGTTTGAAAATATATAAAGTTTTTTTTGAATGAGGTAATATTTTCTCAGATTTATTTTTTACTAATAAAATATTTTATTATTTTTCTTATTTAATTAATTTATAATTTAAGTTACTAAATTGTAAACTTTTTTATCACTCTTAAATGACAATTTGTTTCTTTTTCATTATCTTGTAGTTTTCGCAGTTGCTGAAAATGTTCATTCCTATAACCAACATATGTTTTTATTACCATTTTTCGTCTGTTGCAATTTTTGTTTTTTTAACCTTGAATTTTTTTAAAAAAAGTAAGTTGACTTTATATTCCTAAACCATTATACATTTGGTCATCACGAATCGATAATTCGGTTACATCCATTATTCAAACATAATTTCCTTGAGTGTAATGCAATCCGTATCTGCATATGTTTATTTATAAATAAGAATTATGTCACTTTTAAGTGAAAAGACATTATTTATCGTTTTTTTTAGAATATGGTTCGTGTATTGGATTTGTTTTCCTTTAGGAAAACTAAATTAACATATTGTCATTGCATATTTCATTTCAGTCAAAAGTATTTGAAATGTTTACAGTCTGTGACGTCTGTTTGAGATGGATTGAATACCTCTGTATGTGTTACATTTTTGTGTTTCTTATATTTCTGTTAGAGTAGTATATATTTATTTTATACATCTTATCCTATATACTAGTATTATGCACATGTTTTACAATTATATATTTTAACATGTTGACGCTCACTTTGAAATCGGTGATGGACGACAAAAACATTTTTTTTTTGTTAATTAGTTGATTCTTGGGGAGTTCGATCAAGATTCCATACTTACAGAATAAAATTATTATATTTTCTAACAACTTTTCTTAAAAAAATGTTGGACGTCTATAGCCGTCATTTGGTTTTAATAGCTCGATTTCTCTGATACACAAAAGACAGCTATAGAAGTTTTGGTAGCTGTACAGACTATAACGATATTTTTTAAGAATAATTTAGTAAAAAGGAAAAATATATTTTTATAAACATATAACTAGATTTTTCTTTAATACAAAATTAAAAAATTCAAGAACAAAAAATTATAACAACATAACAAAAATTCAAAAATCCAATTAGAGATACAAAATTCAATTTTGAAAAACATTTGTAACGAAAAAAAGCAAAATAGCAAATTTTATAAAAATTTTCCAGTAATAATTTCAAACAAAATTTTGTAAGCTTCCAAAATTACACTTGAAAAGAGACTGAGACAAAATGTATGAAATGTTTGCGGGTATACACGTCGTTAAATTCTATGCATACTCTTGTTGCAACCAGTTTCCAATTCTGTGAATAAATGAAATAAAATGACTGTATCACTTAATGAGAAATATTTCACCATTCATACTTGGAGGAAGATTGAAGAATTTAGAACGAAATGGATTTAACACTGATATACATTTTAATCATTTATTTATAATGCTAATAATATAGGACGGCCATTGCCATTATTTGCACCTACAATCACGAGCATTGGACGGATATAGACGGCATTTACGTCAACGTGTTAAAATATATTTTCTGCAGTGTAAAAGATTAAACAAACTCAAGGTCATTGGGCCATTGTTTGAGTATATATGCAATATATTTTTGAAAAATTTGGGTAAACTGTATGCGTTAATCTAACCACAGGCGAATGGACAAACTTACTAATCTAGTATCTCGTAGGTTCCAGTGATGTCTATCGTAGTCTTTTCTTAGTCTCTACTCTTTAGTAGAGACTAAAATAGTCCTTTCTTTAAAGGACTATCTTTTAGCGAGTTTCATAACTCTACGTTCATAGAAAAACCTGTCTTTATCAGCGAAAAACTGGACAAAGTACTGTTTTATAACCTTATTGGATTTGAACGATTTACCACGCAAGGAATTTTATAAAGACCGAAACATGTGGAAATCTGACAGCATAATGTCAGGTAAATATGATGGGTGCGGCAACACATCCTATCCAATCTCCAATAGTTTTTGACGGATGACCAAACTTGTATGTGGTCTCGTATTGTCATATTGGAACACATTTTTTTACGATTAGCAAGTTCTGAGCACTTCTGGATGATGGATTCGTTCAACTTGTCTAATTGGCGATAGTAAACATCAGAATTGATTGTTTTATTTGTTGGTAACAGCTCTAAATACACCACACTCTTATAATCCTATCGAATAGAGAACATGATTTTTTTTGATGAATACCTGCTTTTGATGTTTGAGCTGACTTATCAGGCCTCGATTAAGACCGTTTGCATTCCTCGTTGTTGTACACGATCCATTTTTCGTAACCAGTCATTAAATGCTTCAAAAATGGATCACTTTTTCACATTCAATGAGCATATCGAAGATGTTTATGAACTTATTTGAGTTCATGAGAAACCCAAATGTCGAGTTTGCTTATGTATACCAGCTTCTTGAAATGGTCGTGAACGTTGGAATGATGAATATTTAATGTTTCTGCAATCTCACGTGTCGTGTAACGTGAATTTGACTCGATCAATGCTTTTATTTTGTCGTCATCAATCTCGATTGGCCTTCCTGAGCGAGAAACGTCGTTAATATCAAAATCATCAGCGCAGAATTTCACAGTAAGGAATGGTCTCCGTAAACATTAAGCAATTTATCGCAAGCTTACCGTACGTTCTTCTTTTTACGAAAATAAAATAGTAAAATATTGTAAAAATACACAGTTTGATCTTTTATCTTCAACTTGTTGTAAAATCTATAAAACTCAATCTAATCGCTCAAATCTTTTATCTGAATAAAGGCAGAAATGTTAGCTGTCAAACGACATAATAATTATATGATTGCGAATGACGCTTCTACTATAAAAATAGATTAACGACATCTATTGCAAAAATCCATCATGACTTTTCTGACAATTTTATTATATCAAACGTGAATATAGGAACATAACCTCATTTATGTCGATAGTTCCACGTGGTTGAAACCATTTTCCTGGTAACGTAGAAACAAGAAAAAATAAGATAATTGTATGAGTTCAAATTCGGGCATAGTGTAGGCCAAGCAATTTAGGACATTAATACAGATTTCAGTGAAGATTCTATGTATGAACGAACTACCAGATGTTAGTTCGAAAAGATTCGTTCTGGTGATACAAATTTGAAAACTTGTTTCACAGACATGTGCTATCTGTCATCGTTGACAATATTTGAAAAAAATGTGGTTCAAGCAGAATATTGTTTGACTCTCCAGAAAATCTTGGAATGGTTGAATATTCAGTATTCAGTTATTTTCATACAGCTGAATGCCTTGAGGAAAGTCAAGAAGATCGATAAATGGTTACCAAACGAATTCAGCAAGAGAACAAAGTGCTTTGTTTGGGGATCTACTATTATTTAATTTTTCAGAACAAAGACGAGGGTATATTGCCTAGTATTATGACTTGTAACGAAAAATGAATCCTCTAGAATTTTAGATAACCGTCAATGTTCTGCGTAATGGTTAAATGTGGAAAAAGCGCTAAAGAAATCGAGTCTTCATCTGTGTAAGGTTGCCAGATGAAGACACAAAAAATCTGTTATTATAACTCTCCGAATTAACTATAATACGAACACCTTGCTCATTTTTAAAGAAGTATGGACCAATGATGCCTCCAGCCCATAAACCACACCAAACAGTGGATTTTTGAGGATGTAATTAGTATTAAACAATAGATTTTGGATTTACACTTCCCCATATGCGACAATTTTGTTTGTTTACATAACAATTTAATTGGAATTGCGATTTATCACTGAAAACGACTTTATTAACAAATCATCATTTTCTGAATTTTTTTCTTAGTATCAATTAACAAACATACGACGCAAATGATGGTCAGATGACTTCAGTTATTGTGTTAGCTGGACTTTATATACATGAAGAAGTAAATCTTTTTGTAAAATGTTATGCAGAGTGCTTCTTTTGATGTTTAATTGCTGTAAATGTCGAAGAATCGATGTTTGAAGGTCTTCTCCAACACTTTCATGCACAGCAGCAATATTTTCAGCTAAATGACCACAAAGAGCATATTTTTTGATCTGTGGTCTCGAGCAGTACAAAATTGTTCAAATTTCACGATTATGTTACGAACAGCAGGCTCAAAAGGCATTTGATTACGAGGAAAAGATGCACGAATTTTTTTGAAATTGTGAAATTTTTATAGTGAATTTTCACTATTTAAATACATAGTTCTAGCATGTAAAGTTCTATTACTAAAATTTTCAAAGTTTTTAATAAACAAATGTTAAATAATGACATTTCAATATTTGACATTTCATCAAATAATAACCAACTTACTTCCTAACCTCAAATTTGGACATTCATTAGTATTAACCGTTCTAAATTTGTAAAAAAATGTAAGAGAACGATAATGAATTAGGTCAATAATTGTCATATTTTGACAGATAAATCAGTCCTGTGCATCGAAATCTACTTGCAATCATTCTCATTCAACATAAGGCTATTTTTATGTACTTTCTTCATTAAAGTTAACATACTACAAAGAACAGAAATCAATCTGGATTTAGAAAAACATGTGCAATATTTTCTTAATACTCTCGACAATAATTCATAATTTCCTTGATAATTGAAAAATAGTTATTCGATAAATAGTCCAAACAATTTTCTTGAATTTTCGAAATATTGTCAAGATTAACAGAAGTTCTTGGTTCATTTTCCACGCAACTTTTGCCTTTTTGGAATGATTTTTCCCAATTATACACTTTTTCCTGTAACAAGCATTCTTTCTCAAGCTATGTTTGTAATTAGATCAAAATTTCAATCTCACGAAATAAAAATTAGTAACATATGATGTGGCTATCATTTGTAAGTTGACTATCGTTAAGTTCGTGATAATAAGTCATTTATTTAAATTTTGAAGTAGTTATGATTTCATTTTCTCTATGCCAGTAAAAAAATAAGTTTGATATAAGTGTATTATACGAGTATCTACGAAATTTTGTTTCACATTTGAAAAGATTGCGATAAAAATAGTTTAACTTTTAAAAATGGCCTTTGGAAAAGATTCATTGTATATATTTAGAGTAATTCAAGTATTTTAAAGAAAGTATAATTTTAATAAAATATTATGAAAGACTGGACAAATATTTAAAAATCAACAAGAAAGTAATTCAGGTCAAGAATTTATCCGTATCAATCAGAAAAAGATTGTTAAAGAAGTTGCAGAAGAAGTAGGATAAACATATGGTCTTGAAAGGCATTTGACCAATACTTTCAATCTGATAACTCACCAGCAAAAAAAATAAAGTCTCTCTTATTGCACAATCACAATACTTACTTGACTTGAATCCGTGTGATTTTTATTGTTTAAAACATAGGTTCCCAATCTTTTTTTTGCCTACCCCCCTCTTTTCGAAAAAAACATTTCTCTCCTATATATTGAAAAACTAGGATAGATTTTTAAAATTACTTTATTAAAAGATATTAATAATATTGGTGTATTGTTCAAAGATTAATTAACAAATATATATTATTGAAAAAATTAATATAATATTAGTGAGAGGACTGAGCTTGGTGTAATGACACTAATTTTACGATATTTGGTGTCATATTTGCCATCAGCAATCTTAAATCGCCGCGTTCCATATTGATAATCTGTTTCTTTTCTTTGTTAGTAAATTGCTGACTACGTTAAATCCTCTTTCGGCTAAATATGATGATGAAAATGCAATAAAAAACTTCTTTGATGCAGCCCATAAAGCCGAATATAATACTGGAATTTGCTTCTGATATCCATTTTTCAATTTCAATTTTAACTCTTCATTTATTGACAATTCTATCAACTCTTCTTGCAGTGATAATTCTGCTGTTTGTGGATTTGAGAAAGGTTCTAGTATCCAATTTGGAATGACCATGTTAAGGACATCCTGAAATCTACTTGTAAAATCTTCTTTACGTGCTTCTAAATGCTGGCAAAATACCAGAATGTCGTCATCATTTGTTTCCACAGAGGAAAGATTCGGAAACTGGTAGAATTGTCTTCGACTCAAATTTTGTTTGCACAAGGCAAGTTTTGACATGAACGCAGAAATAGTTGCCTTTGCTTTGATTAAATTCAAATCATCTCCTTGCAGCTGTAGATTCGTTTGATTAAATTTATTATATAAATCAGTTAAATAAGCTATATCATTCTTAAATTTCAATAAATCTCTTAACGAATCTCTCTTAACGAATCATCTTTGTTTTCAAAAAACGTTATAATTGAGTCAAAGAGGTCATAAAATCTTTTTAGCAGGCACCCTTTGATGCGTTTAACATGCATTCGATGATTTTTAGTATTAATCAAATTTTTCACCGTATTCTTGCAAGTATTGCCCGGGGAGGGGGAGGGGAACGGTTGGTCCTCAACACCCCCTAAATTTTCCTCGGACCAAAAAAGTCCCCTTAGATCTCTTCAGTGCCCACCGGTGGGCGGTATCGACCCCATTAGGAATCACTGGTTTAAAACGATTCTCTTTTAACGAGTTGATTAACTGAGTTAAAATGTTATCATGTTGGGGTATTATTGATTCATTTATATTAAAGTGAATTGGCCACGTTGTCAAAACAAATAATGTTCAGTTAAAGTATTCGAAAATATGCTTGTATAATATTTTTAATGAAATTTAAGTTTTCATTCAAAATTTCGTTTGGTCTAAAACTTGTGTACAGTATTAAATACACACACAATATACTCGTATGTATATAAATAAATAAACAGTGAGAGTAACAAGTCTTCGTTCCCCTTGTGAATTTCCGTAAAATTGCTTATATTTCAATAAAATGCACAATTTTCTAATTTCAATTTTTATTATTAGATTCCTTAATATTACAGTTACAGTTTAGGATACAATATTTCCTAAGTATTTTTAATTTTGTTTGAATTATAATAAAAAATCTGATATAATGTTCAAAATCAGCGTGTAAAAAGTATTCGTCCTCTTAAATTGGTTCTATTAACATTTAAACGACGAGACGGGTATTAATACCCGTTTATAAAACCAATCGGTAATGGCGGAATGAGTATTAATACCTTTTTGTGCTCTAAATTAAAATCGAGACTTCTATAAATTGGATAGGTGAAGAATTCCGAAAAGGTTAACAAGAAAACGGGAGAATTTATTTTAAAACCTGAATGTGTATTGGAATACAATAAATTTATGAAAGGTGTTGATACAGTAGATCAGTACTTGCCATATTATAAGATTTTTTGGAAAACAAAAAATGGATTAAAAGAGTAGTCATGTATTTTATTAATTGTGCTCTTTTTAACCCTTCCCAAATTTGTATAACTTTGAATGGGAAAAATAATATACATTTTTTGTACATTCAGTTGCAATGGATTGGATAACCGACACTGAATCTGAAAATGCGATACCCTATAATCAAAATACAACCTCATCCACTCTTCCTACCAATAGAACATAAAAACAGGATCCTTCATAACGATTATCTGGGGATTTAAAGAAACATTGCATGATAAGAATTTTTACGAGAGGAAAAAGAAAATTCCTCCAAAGACAATGCAAAGTGTGTGCAGCATCTAAACATAAAAGTTTGACAAGTTTTCTTTGCAAATTTTGTGGTGCTCCACTTTATAAAAGATTGTACTTTGAAAAATTCCATTCAAAAAAATATTGATTTTCCATTGAAGAAATATTGATTTTTGCAATATTTATTGTTTGAAATGTTCTTATTTTTGTTTTTAATTGAATTATTTTTAAATTTTTATTTTTTTCAATAAATGTTATATTGAATTACATATTTTTTATGTTTCTATAATAAACCCTATAAATACCGTTCAACTTTAAAAGTAAGTACTGCTTTACCAAAGCCATATCATTGTGGATTTTCATTTCAAATTTCACAGTAAAATGTTAACTATTGTCCAAATTACACAAGTTTTAATAATTTCCACACGATATTGTGAAAATATACCCGCTGTTTATGTATTGCGCAATAATTTATCCCCCGTCGCTTGAATTTAAATTTTTTTTTAATCATAAAAAATACTAATATTTTGTGAGATTTCCGTTGATAAAATGATAGCATCGACTCTTCTTCGTTCTTTAAAATTTTGCCATTCTTCTTTTATAACATTAATGAGATGATTTCTATTTGGAATTTTTCTTGCGCTTATATTTTTATCTATAATACCCCACAAATGTTCCATATTGTTAATATCTGAAGTTCATGGAGGTGTTTGTAAACATTTTTGGTATTGTATAAAAGTCATAATCTGGTATTTAGGGTCTTCTTGGTTGTTTAAAATTTTGCCATTCTTCTTTTAGAAAATTAATGAGATGATTTCTATTTGGAATTTTTCTTGCCCTTATTTTTTTATCTATAATATCCCACAAATGTTCCATATTGTTAATATTTGGAGTTCATGGAGGTGTTTGTAAACATTTTTTGGTATTGTATAAAAGCCATAGTCTGGTATTTAGGGCTGTATATTTTGGATCGTTAACCTGATAATAAATGAAATCGGTTCCTAGCCCAAAATTATTAGCACTGTGGTAAATTTCCTCTTTTAAAATATAAATGTACATCTTGAAGTCTATAATTTCACATCTAATTTGCAAACTTCCTACATCTGAACTCGCCATGCACTCTCAAACACACACATATCCACCTCCCTGATTTACTGTTGGTTTGAGATTTTTCTTTCGCCACACTATCCATTTTTCATCCGAGTCAAATATGTTATACTTGCTTTCATGTGCGAATATAACTTTTTTCCAGAAATCAAGGAAAGCATTTTTATAAGTTTTTGGGAATTTTAACCGATTTTTTTTATTTGCATCATTGACATAACATTTTCTTCTAGCTTCACGGTCATATCTACCAGCACGTCTTAGAATATTCCGAACTATCGATGTGGAAATTTGTATATTATCGTTTGCAATAAATTCCTTACTGTTGGTAGGTGCACTTTTTCTGTGATTTTCTTACTAATTCTTATAATAACAGATTAATAAATATTACAAGTCGGAGATAGTTGTCCAGATCGTTTCCTATTTTCCAGTGATTTTTTGTCTTATATCTTTCCATAAATGATTTTATGGTAGAATATGGTCTATTAATTATTTTTTATATGTGCTTTAAGGATTTACCGTCTTTTTATGAACAAGCAAAAATTTTTTTTTCACTTTCTATAAGCTTCTTTCCTTTATGTGACATTATAACACAGTTTAGGAATATTTTTTAATTCCTTTCTAACTTTTATTTAATATTAACCACAATTTATAGTGCTAATATTGTTCAGTACAAGCAAATTTCAAAATAATTGTGTATTTCCCTATTTATAAACTTTATATTTAATGCAATTGAAGTTGTACGAATATTTTTTGCGCGCTAATTCTGAATATTATCATATTTTTTATCATAATTCAAACAAAATTAAAAATATTTAAGAAATATTGTATACTAAATTACAGCTGTAATATTAAGGAATCTTTTAATAAAAAATAAAATTAGAAAATCGTAAATTTAATTGAAATATAAGCAATTTTACGGAAATTCACAAGGGCGGCGAATATTTTTAACACTCGCTATATATATATATATATATATATATATATATATATATATTAAAAAATTGTTTTCAACTTTCAATTATACTAAAATATATTATTTTTTCAGAAAAAATAAAGTGCATTAAAAAGTAATTCGGTGAAGTTTCGACATAAGATTTTGTTTGTTTTGATGGACTTGGATTAACAGTGCATACGCGTGTGGTAAAAAATCGAAATATAAATAAACGTCTATAATAGTGGACGCCGGTGTCAATAGTGATCGTTTTTTTAAATTCTTGTTTAAATTTGGAATATGGAACGTGACGACGATGACGGAATTGGCTATATCGCCGATAGTCACGTACTTCAATCGCAGGATCCGCAATCAATAGCGTTATTACAAATACCGAGATCGAATCGGAGTCGTGTTGGATCAATATCGTCGAGTGTCAGCGATCTTGAAGAACCGATTTATTCTGCAGATGGATTAAGTGTTACAAACTCACGGCCGTTGCAGCAGTCAGGGGTAAGTTTGTTTGCGTTTGGTATAACACGTGTGAATTACCTGTTGAACATGAATGTATTAATACGGTGATCAATTATTTCAGAACTTTTTTATTGCAACTATTTTATAAATTTACAGCTAAAAGAGTGTTTTCTTTTTTAATAATTGATTTTTTTAAAAAAATGTAAGTAATACTTTTTGTTTACAAAATACAGGGATGTTTTTTTAAACGTGATAAAACTTTAAATTGAATCGAAAGTTCTACCTAATCTAAAAAACATCCTTTATCATACCTTTATATATACATACACACATGTATATATACTTCTCTGTTCAAAAAATAAAGTGACTTTTTAATTTTAGACTCGTGCGAAAGTTGTAGTTCAAAAAACTTTTTTTGTTTCGTTGGGACAACCTTCAGTGATATTCATTCCTAATTTCAGTTTGATATGTTAAATAGTTTATTAGTTATAGCAGTTTATTTATATCAACTGCCTTTGTTCGATTTTTAAAATGTCTAATATTGTTGAGCAAAGAAGTTGGATTAAATTTTATGTTAAAAATGAAATTAATGCTACTGAAACGTTTAAAATGGTGCAAAAATCATTCAGTGATCAATGTTTATCGAGAAAAACTGTATTCCAGTGGCATACGCTGCTCAGAGAAAATCGTGAATCCGTAGAAAATGAACTTCGTTCTGATCGTCCATCAACATCAATAACTGAAGAAAATTCGAAAAAATTAAGATAAAGTAATGGGAAATCGTCATTTGACTGTAAGAGAGCTTGCTGAAAATATTGGCATATCAATAGGTTTAGTAGAAGCAATTGTGAGTGATATTTTGGGCTTGAAACATTTGTCAGCAAAACGCACCTACTCATAATGAAATCATTGTTTGTGAGTTTTTCGCAAAAAATCAACAAATATTGCTCCACAATCACCATCTTCTCCAGGTATGTCACCATGAGACTTTTTCCTGTTCAGTCGATTAAAAAAAACACTTTCAGGAATCCGATTTGACTCAGTTGAATCCATAAAATAAAGGAGGTGATGATGGAAATTCCAAAAAGTGAATATGAAAAGTGTTTCCAATATTGAATTAAACGTTGGCGTATGTACGAGAGGGAATCGCACAAAGAGGGAATCGTATATCGCAACGAGAGGGAATTAGTTTGAAGGAAACAAAATAAATTTGGATAAATAAATAAATATTATGTGTCTTATTCAAACAGTCACCTTACTTTTTGAACAGAGTAGTATATATATAATATATATATATATATATATATATATATATATATATATATTATATAGATATATATATATAGGATATATATATATATATATATATATATAGGTGTTTTTAAATAGAACTCTCGATATAATTTATTCTATCAAGCTTAAAAATACTGTTTATAAATAATAAATAATATGAAAGAATTGTTAAAGACTACGATGTGATTTTTGTTCTATAAAAATTAAACATACTTTGAGTACTTATCTGAAGATCATGATTTAAACTCCTTAAAAATAATTGATAAAAACTCAGAGTAGTCGAATATTTCTTGTAAGTTTCAATAATGTTTACTTATATTACTTTGTATTACTATTACTCTAAAAGCAGATTCAAAAGCTAATCTTTATGAAAGAAAAATAATGTTATATGTGTGGTGGGATCATAGTGGAATTCTTCATTTTGAGCCTTTCAGCCGGTATGAAACAAATAATGCAGACTGTACGTCTAACAGCTGCAATGTGTTCACCAAACTTTGATCAAAAAACGTTCTGAATTTGCCAGTAGGAAAACGTTGTTCTTCTCCATGACAACGCAAGACCCCGTATAGCAAGATCAATACAGAAAAAAAATTTGGAGCTTGGGTAGTCAATTATCCCCTATACTCACCAGACTTGGTACTAACTGATTATTATCTTTTTCGATTGCTACAGAACGTTTTGATGGGTACAGATTTTTCGAATGAGAATCAGGTTCGAAAAATTGTTTAAAGCCAAAACCATCGAAATTCTATTCAAAAGGCAAATAAGAGTTTCCTAGCAAACGACAATAAGTCATTGCAAGCAATGACGAATATATAATTGATTAAAGTACAATTGCTATTTTTTAATTGAAATTAAAGTTGACATGGAAAAACGGAAATTATTTGTGATTTAAACCAATAGAATGGTTAAGACTTGTACATTTTTGAGAATTTTATGATTAAATTTATCTTTTACGGTCTAAAAATACATATTTCAGATTTCTTTGCACACAAATGATTTATCAGTCCAACACCTAAATATTAAAAAGAGTTCAATAATTACTTAATGTTTAACACAAGTGAATTTTAACCCCAACACTATAATGGTTTAAAGTGTTCAATAATCACTTATTGTTCACTTATTATCTATAATTATATCAGCTGATGCAATTCGATGGCGACGTCATCATCCTCAGAGCATTTCTGTTAAAAAAGTTTTTTAACAGAAATGCTCTGATGATGATGGCATCGCCATCGAAATTCATTAGCCGATATAATTATAAATAATAAGTGAACAATAAGCGATTATTTGAATTATTGTATAATTATTTGATAATTATTGTAGTGATTATTTGATATTTGAATTATTATGAACACTTTAAACCATTGTGGTTTTGGGGTTAAAATTCATCTGTGTTAAAGTGAATCAGCCACAGTTCCAAAACAACAAATACTTATTGTTTATTTTGTTTATAATAACGATAAGCTGGTGTGCATTTTGATGGAAATACCATCATAATCAGAGCGCCATGTTATAAAATCCAAATTAATTTTGATTAAAAAAAATACTTTTATATTATATATGATGTTTTTTTAAGCGTAACAGAACTTTAAATTGAAATAAAACATATACTAATTGACTGGATGACCATTTGTTTGGTATTATTCGAAAGATCATATTATGGGATTAATATTTAAAAATAATTTCGGGCATATGTATATTATGGCTACCTTTGACATATCGCATTTTTTCAGTCCAATTTCAAGTCACTTTTTCAAGTAATTAGGGCCTCATATTTGCAATAACACGAGTTATGTTTGCTTCTAAGACCTCAATCGTTGCTGATTTATCAGCATAAATCAGAAACTTCACATATCCCAAAGAAATAATCCAGAGGCATCAAATCACACGATCATGGATGCCAATTAACAGATCCATTTCTGAAAAAAAAACGTTATTGTTGAATTTTTTTTAATAACTCAATTGTTTCGGTCGAAATTTGGCATGTGGCACCATCCTGCTGAAACCACATCTCTTCCAGATCGATGTCATGTAAATTTGGAAACAAATAATCATTTATCATCGTTCTGTAAATTTCGAAAGAAATAAGGTTCGATGAGTCCACCAGCGTGCAATCCGCACAATAACGTGCATTTTTCAGGATATAACGGGTTTTCGTGAATCACTTCAGGATTATTTTCACTCCAAATTCGACAATTTTGTTTATTAACACATCCATTAAGTAAAAAATGAGCCTCATCACTGTACAAAATTTTGTGCTTTATAAGTTTGGCTAACAACACACTGAATTTTGAAATAAATTTCCACAATTTAGAAACTTTATTCAAGTATAAAACATTTCCAAATAATTTTCCAAAATATACTGAATCCAAATGTATCTTATAGCGCGCAAATTGACAATTGATTTAACATCTATCCCTATCGAAATTTCTATCCATCCTAAAAAAAACATTTTTTAAATTGTGTTTTTAACACTAAATATATCAAGAATTGATATAAATTTATTTCTACCAACCAATCATTTTGACCAGTTGGTATTTAACCGAAAAAAATGTAATTTTCAATCAATTAGTGCAAGCAGTAATAAAAAATAGCTTCTAACAATAAGAAATTATATTTTTTACTTAAATATTTAAATTACATGATGTGATTAATGGTAGTAATATTAGCCCCCTTAATTTATTTTTCATTTTCTTTAGCGCAATTTTGAAACTGGTTATTTTGACCAGTCGGTATATTTAGAGTTAATAGGACTTCCCGTCCAAAGGATTTAAACACATACTGTAAAACGTTGAATAAAGATAAAAATTGAAGATAATTATCTAGTTTATTAAAAGAATCGTTCTATAATGACTTTTTCGAATATGACTTACGAAAAAAATATTTATATTCATTTCTCACAGTCATAGGTGATCGACGCAAGGTTACCTTTTACGCAATAGCGGACAACATTACCGATCCTTGCATCAGCCGCTGTTCGAAATAGCGGCGCATGACGTCACAAACACACCCACCCTAGGAACCAATTGCGACGTACGATTTGAGAGGACGATCGTTCAGCCGTTCGTTAAGTTTCAATATTTTTTACTCTAAATCGATGAGCAGCTTCACTTTTACAACATTGTATACTCGCGCATGTCATACGGGCACTATTTGACTCATGGTCAGTGGCGTGTGGAAATAATTTGCACGCACATTACAAATGGGTTATCGGATGAATACGTGACTTTACGTTTGGGGTTCGAGGACGTGGATTTCGTTTTATTTTTTAACTATCATACGTGGGTTTTGTTAGTATTACTACCGTAAAACAAGTGATAATTATTTTAATATGTTCATCAATTATGTCTAATTAAATGTACCATAATTTCTATTTGGAAGTAATTTTGATTTGATCACAATTTTAACATTGAGACTTCTGATGGTTTACTCTTCACTGATTTACTTATATAGGGTTTTTCATTAAGTGCTTCAAAAGTTTAAATGGAAATAAAACAAAAAGTATTTATTAATTAGTTAGTTATTTTTGAAGTGAAACTTCTTTAGCGGTATTGGGGTTAAATTTTTATATGCAACGGAGGTTGCGCATGCACAGTGATGAAAATGAGACACTTACATAGTATACATAGAGCATTGGGTAGAGGGAAATTGAGGCCCATCACGTATGCGTGCCGTGTTAACATATGATTACTATTGCAAAGTAATAAGCATCACGCTGTATTTATTATTTGACTGTTAAAACGACAAGATATGGTACTACAATTGATGCCGTATTAACGAAGTATTTAGAAAATGTAACGTCAAAGGCATTCATATTTTACTTTACTTATCATAAACCAAATGGACCTATTCACACTAGTCAATATTCATACAGTATTCAACGACCCATTACCACTTGTCTCACACGCTCTTACCCGAAAACTAATTTTTTTAGGTGGGGAATTTGTTGATGAAAGGTTGTGAGACGAGCGGTAATGGGCGTGAATGCTGTATGCATGTTGACTAGTGTGCAAAAGCCCATTATATCGTTTATATCTACTTAATCACCACCGGAGAAAGCAATAGAAATCAAAGAAATTAAAAATGAATAAATTTTCATAATTTTTTATTACTTTACGGCAAAGAAGTTTTACTTTTGGCGTGCGTACATAAGTACACACACCCTTTTTTATTTCTAAGCAAATTTTATGGCATTAATGAACATAATTTTACTCATATGACCACCACGACTTCGCTTGACATAATGCATTCGTTTAATCTAATTTGAGTCATCCTTTCACACAATTGTGGTTCAATTTTATGAATTATACGTTCAGTGTTTATTTTTGATACTTTTGTTGTTTGTGGTTTATCAGCATAAACCAATGATTTCACATAACCCCACAAAAAATAATCCAATGGAGTTAGATCACATGATCTTGATGGCCAATTGATGCGTCCATTTTGTGAAATAATGGACTCATTAAACTTTTGTTTCAATAAGTCTATTAAAGCTTTTACAATTTCTAAGAGTTGCTCAAGTGTTAAACGTTCCATGATAATTTTCTAAACTATATTTAGTTGAAATGTCAAAATAACCTTGAAAAAAATTCAAACATGGCTGCCACCAGCTGTCAAAGTTCTGACATTCTTATTGGAAAACCATATATTAGTAGTGCTATATTAGTAAAGCATTAATACACTAAGAAAAATTAAAAAAAATTAACTTGTTGAACTATTTATTTATAAAAAAAATCATAACGGAAAATTAATGAATTGAAATTTGATTTAAATTTATTTTTCTGTTCATAATTGTACACAGTAGCATTTTTGAAAAATCAATAATTTTTAATTCAAACTGACTTTAAATATACACCACCCTGTAAAAAACTAGGCATTTTTTGAAAAAAATCTAATTTAAATGTAACCTATCAAAAAAATTGCTTGGATAATAAGACTATTCTATGTGAAAGGACTTGAGTAGAGAAAAAAATAAAAATTCTGGAAATGGTTTTGAATTTTTTGAAAAATACAAGAAAGAACAACTTTCAAATTTGTTAAAAATAACAGATTATTGGGATTAGTACAAAAAAGTAATTAAAATGTAATAAATGTAAAAGTTTAAATTTTTAATATAACTCTTCTTGTACATTTGGTCTGGAAACTAACGGAACTTTTAAAATAAAACACATAAGTAGCTATTTATTCATCAATATTTATTTTGTCGCCTTCATAGTATTCTTCATTAAAAGCAATACAGATATTCCAACGCTTTTTTCAGTCCTCGAAGCTCTTGCAAACGTACTTTGTGATATAGCCTTCAGTTCATGCAGCGAATTTTTTTTAGTTTTAATCGACTCAAAACCATGCCCTTGGAGCAGAAACTTATAATAAAAACTTATAATAAAACCGTTGATAAAAAAACATGATTATATGGATTATATAAAGTAATCCAAATATGATGCCTAGTTTTGTGTTTTATTAAAAGAAACGTGTATACGGTGGTTTATAGGGAAACATGTATATAGTTTATTTTGTTTATTTGTAATAAAACACAAATCTAGGGTCACTTTGGATAACTCTATATTTTATATTACAATATACCTATCTTTGCACAGAATTATGAAATCAATTTTATTCCAGATTTCAAAATAAATATCTAGTAAAAAAGTTTTAATAAAAATGAAAATTAACCAAAAACGCATATACCTTCAGTCCAGAAATTGACAGAACTCTCTCATTTAAACTGCGCACGCTTGTGGAATGTCATGTTATAATTTTTTTTTAAGTTGGTACATCTGTCAATGACACCTGTATTAAATTTCATGACGCTACGTTAATTAGTGAATAATTTACAGTGGTTTTTGTTAGACGCTGATTGTTGTTCACGGCTATTTTTAAGATGTCGAAATCAGTTGATCAAAGAATTTACACTAAATTTTATGTTAGGAACCAAATAAATTACACACACGCTAGAAATGTCAATAAAGGCATACCCTGAGGATTGTCCTTTGCGAACAAGAGTTTTTGAGTGGCATAAACCATTCAAAGAAAGCCGCGAAGCCGTTGATGATGAACCACGATCTCGACGTCCATTGACATTAACTGACGACGAACACGTGGCCAAAGTCAAAGCATTGGTGCACAAGAATTATCGTTTGTCCATCAGAAAGATATCATCTGGGTGGTAATTTCAAAAACACAATATCATGTCATTTATGGCTGAAATATTGGGCATGAAACACGTCGCTTCTCGCATGGTGCCAAGAACACTGAATTTGTTTGTGAGTTTTTGGTCAAAAACTCAATACCGTTCTGCAAGCTCCGTATTTTCCTAATATGGCTCCGTGCGACTTTTTCTATTCTCAAAACTCAAGTTTTTTCTCTGAGGGCATCGTTTTGAGTTGATTAAAGCCGTAAAAGAAAATTCGCTGAGTAAACTTGATGCTATACCACAAAACGCGTTCGCGGGTGCATTCGAGGACTGGAAGAAGCATTAGTATATGTGTATTGCTCCAATAGAGAGTATTTTGAATGCGACAAAACAAATATTGTTAATTAAATAACTTCTTATGTGTTTTATTTCAAAAGTTCCGATAGTTTCTGGACGGAATGTATACAATATATATGTATTATATGTATGAATGTATTATAAGATGCTCTATATATAAAAGTCATACGCCTTAAATATGTGTACAAAGTCATGTGTTTACTAAAAATAAATTTATTTATTATTCGTGGACTAGTGATGTTCATTTCTAATACTATTTGTACATTTAAATATATACTGTACACATGAACTAACATTCATATAATTATTACTGCTGTTTCACTTTATTTGAAATGAAACTAAATCTTAATATTATAACTGTTTATAAAAATAAACATAACTTTTGATGATATATTGAGGGTCTGGTGGGACTTATTTTTTTTTAACTTTTTCCTGCAGCGCCATTCTTTGACGAACAGTGGAGTTTTGATATTTGATGATTCAACTATGACCGTTTACAATTTCAAGGCGGTAGCATCGCTGAATAGTTTGTTTTGACATCAAATGTAACAGTACCGTACTGACATTCATTTGAAAATAGCGATAAAATAAAAAAATGATATCAAATTTTATTTTAAGGTAGGAAAAACAGTTAGCGAAACGTACACAATGACTCTAAGTGTACTCGTATATGATAATCATTGTTTAGATTAGTGTTCTTCAACCTTTTTACATCTGCAGGCCGGGAAAAATAGGAGAAATATTTCGCGGACCAACTGACGGCTAAGAGAAAAACAAGAATCAATGTAGATAATATTTGATTAATTAAATCCAATGTTATAAAATTACAATGTTTAGCTAGTACGACATCTGCTGTTGTTTAGAGGTTAGAAAATTTGATATACGTGGCTGCGACGCTGTTTTTGAAAGACGAATCGCTGCAGTAACATCTATTCGACTTCTCTGTATGGTTTTTATTACTGATATGGCTGAAAAAATATTTTCAAACAAAGAGTAAATCGAAAAAACGACCTATAATTTGATAGCTTTATATCTCAGAGATGAATATTCTTTTTTGAGTGATATCTAAAATTGAGACAATGATTGCATTTTATGTCTGGACACCAGAATGACATCAGAAGACAATTTGAGCAGCTTTTCCTTTTCACGAGGAACAAATGCGTATGATTTTATATCTTCCAAGAACGGATTTTTTTTTAAAAAAATAAAAAATAATGCAATATTATATTTTTATTTAATTTTCAATGAATTTTATTTCTAATTAATAACATGCATATTTTTATGGTATCTGAAAAAAATAATAAAAAATTACAAAAAAAATTCAATCTTAATTTGTGGACTTCTAGAGTAAAGAAACTAAAAAAATTAAATGTAGAATAGCATCACAAGCAATAATTTGAATTATATAGGGTCATCCAAATGTGACGCCTAGATTTATGTTTGATTAAAAAGAAACATGTGTATAAGATGGTGTATAGGGAAATATGTGTATAGTTTCTTTTGTTTCTTTTTAATAAAACATAAATCTAGGCGTCATATTTGGATGACCCTATATAACTAATTAAATGAACGACGTGAATTTTTATTATTTTCTTTACTTCGTAAATCAAAATTAACTTTCGTCAACTTCATAGCTGAGTGTTTCCATATAAAATGATACATTGTCTAGATTAGGGGTAGCCAACAAGTTGATTAAATATAAAACATATTGCCGAAAAAATTTCTGACACATTTAATATTTTAAAAATGCGTTAGAAAATGAAATTATAACAGTTATATAACTCATAAAACGTTAATAATTTTTCCAAGGCCAGTCGCACTGGACAGTATATATCAACAAGCATGTAACGATTATTTATATAACATCTCTCTGATGAGAGCTTTCAAGTTTCCAGAGACTTGAAATACACCATAATCAATTATGGTAAATGATTATGCAAACCAAATAACAGAGGTTTCTTTGATAATTAAAATAGCCTGAAAAGTTAGTTCTACTAAACTATTCGAACAGTTCTACTTATGAATTCGAACAGCTCTAACATAGCATTCGGATAATTTATATTGAGAGAGCTCCTCGAGCCGCTGTGGTGATATTATGGTGAATTTGGTGTTATATTTGATTAGTGTTGTAATTGAACTGATAAATAAAATAAATTTGTTTATAAAATTGTGCATCTAGTGTTAATTGTTAAGCCAGCCCAACTGCTAACATATCCTGAATAGCCCAATTTTATAACTGGCGCAGTCGGCAGGATTTAGTGGTGCCAATTTTATAACTTAACTCTACAAACTAATCTAATCTTACAAGCCAGAAAATTTGAGGAAGATTTTTGGAAATACATCAATCTAGAAAAATATCTCAATATCACCAAATGTAGCAAATATATCTACTTTTGTTTTGGATCTACATACTTATGTGAATCGGCTTTTTCATATTTAAAGTTCACGAATACTAAACATCGTTCTCTACTTATTCATTCCCATACTGAAGATTCATTATCATTATCTTTGATAACCAATGATAAGATAAGAAAATAAAATTTAATCTGCATTTTTTCTGTGACTACTTTTAAATTAATAAATATTATTAATAAAATATCATGTTTGTCTAATTCCCCCTTCCCCACTATCACTTATTAGTACACAACACACATGTTTGAATGTGTTAAATGTCAAGATTTTAGTAGGTAGATCGCGACACATTTTTAAGAAAAATAGTCGATCATATATATAATGAAGTTGGCCACTCCTGGTCTAGATTAGTAATAAAAACATTTTGATTTTTTTCTCGTAAAATTTTAAAAAAATATTTGATTTAATTTGCGTGCAAGATCATTTTTAAATTAAAAAAATCGATATATACATATTGAAACAAATAAATTACTTGTTTGAATGCCATAATATTTTATAAAAATATTTAAAAATCATCTATTTTCAAGCTATTTATTGACATACATTTCGATAGTCATGTTATCATTATCGAACTGCAACCAGAGATAAATGATAAAACATTAATTATTGCTATGTGATTTATCAATTTTAACCTTTTTTTTGTACAGATATGTTTAGTTGTCATTCCACAACTCTGTTTTTGACATACAAACTGATTTTTCCAAGAACTATTTTACTGTATCCTATCAGATGAAATAATTTTAACGCAAAAATATTTTTTTTTTAATTTTACTTGAAACAAACTTTAGTTATAATACGTATTCAAACTTCCTTTGATATGATCATTTCAAATAATAACTAAAGAATGATATCATACCTGTGTATATTTTTCTTCGTGTAAAAATAACAGAGATTATTTTAAGCGATTCTCTGAAAAAAATAGAGAAATGAAAAAAATTTATTGGCGTGTTTAAGAAAGTCAAATATGCATGAAAAATTTAAAACATAATATTTGTTATAAAGTTACAAAAAAAATCTAGACAGAATTTACGAATACCGTAGTGGTAGTATGTTAACATATAACTATCACATACATATATATATATATATATATACACATACATACACAGGTGTCCCAAAAAAATGTATACACATTTTAACAGCTGATAACTCACTTAATTTTCACTCCTTTCAGATTTAACCGATCTGAAAAAATAAACACTGATTTTATAATTTTTAAAATGAGTACAAATTTTATTAGGATATCCTGTATTTAATATTAAACACTTTCATAAGTAATGCCGTATTTGAAAAAAAATACATAAATAAATTTGAATAAAAGTGTCTGATTTTTTATCATTGACATAATTTCCATTATTATTTGACATTTTGTCACCTTGTCTCTAAAGATTCATTACTTTGTTTAAAAAAATCTGTCTTTTTTTGAAGAAAAAAATGACTTAAGGTGATTTTTGACTTCGCAGATATTTGGGAATTTTTTTCAGCAAGTGAATGCTTCAGTGACCTAAACGGATGATAATTAGATACATCCTGTGAATAGGAGGGATACATTTGGGTTTCTCTCTCTCTCTCTCTCTCTCTCTCTATATATATATATATATATATATATATATAAATATAATATGTCCGCAAATTTTAATCTTTTCAGAGCTGTAGTACAAAAAAATTTATTTCAAATTAATTCCTGATTTTTTGCATATTTAACAAGTTGGCTAGAAGTCTGTAAAGTGTCACATACCATATTAATAGTAAACATAACCTCACAAAGTAGTATTAAATTTAATAAGTAACGAAAACTTTCATATTCAATATTGCATTCGATACAAGCCCCAACAAATCGAAAAGCTATTAAAGTTTTACAATCAGCTATTTTTGTTTTTAGTGAAGATTTTGTGTTTCATAATATTTAAAATATTAGTTTCAACGTTCCAAACCTGATGATTTGATATTAGTGATCGACCATGCTCTAACATACTGTGAAGATTTAAAGTCGATGATTAAACATTAATGAATGATAATCTGTCGTAGAAGAAATTTGTGGAATAATTGGGTGTTATTCAAATAACAATTTCGAGACAATTGCTTTAAATGAAAAAATGATAAGTTTAGAAAATAGGTATTAAATGAATTCCTGGAATCAGCAATTTCCACCGGCTCAACACATATATATATATCAACAATGCTAAATCTCATATTGCTTTTAATACTCAGTAAATCAACTATAACTTGGGCTGGAACGTAATACAATAAAAGGTGTATTTATTTGGTTTAAAACTTTCAGATTATCATTTAGTCCAGTTGATGCAGAACTTTTTAGTTGGAATGCTTTTGAAATGTGGTTGAGATATGAAAATGGGTCAATGATTTCATCGCCTCCAAGCTGACAATTTTTTGATAATAATCCAGAATTTGATATAGAAATGAAAAAAAATCATAGAAAACGAGTACAAATATTTTGATAATTGTATTGTATTTTATATATATATTAAAAATTAAGTAAAAATATCCTAAAAAAACCCACTAAACCTTTAGTAGACACATAATATAAATTATTTTGTTTGTTAATATCAACGGAGAAAAATATTTAATAAAAAAAAATGAAAATCCTGCTCATAAAACTAAACAACTATTTTATTCTAATAATACAAAACACTTGGATGAATTTCAAATATATGAATTGTTTGTTTAATATATTTTATGTAAATATTGCACAGTCCTTATTTTTTTGTAGATTTGTAAATATTTAAAAGAAAATGTTTGAATTCTTTTGTAAATAAAACACTCCAATAATTCGACTGTAAATATTCCGATTGCGATGTTAACATTTGTAATTACGTATAGTCCAACGTGCATCCATAGATTTCTCGAAAAATTACATGCAATTCGATTGAAGCATATAATTTTAATAAAAATATTCCATTGAAATTAAAATAGAGATCAAATTGTGAAATTGCATTTTCAAAATATGTGCATTTATATCATGACCTTTTCAATATTCTACGTGAATTAAGAAGTTCACGTGATGAATTTAGTAGCTTCTTGAATATAATATATATATATATATATATATATATATATATATATATATATATATATATATATATATATATATATATATATATATATATATATATATATATATATATATATATATATATATATATATATATATATATATATATATAATTATATATATATATATATATATATATATATATATATATATATAAAGAGAGAGAGAGTCATTCAGATGTGACGCCTAGATTTGTGTTTTATTAAAAAGAAACTAGATACATGTTTCCTATTCAAATATTTCTTTTTAATAAAACAAATCTAGGCTTCATAATTTATAATCTATTAAAACATTAAATCATTTTTAGATTTTATATATATATATATATATATATATATATGACATTTAATTATATAATATACATATTTAATTATACAATAGTCGATATCCTTGTGAAAAAAAATAAAATGCTTATTTAAAGATTACTTGAAGATGACTTTCAAATTAAAACCGGTTGTCAATAACATTGTAATACACGTAATCTTAGAAACCATAAAGAAATTCCAACATCTTATTCTATAATTTACAATAAAACATTGTTTGTATAGTTTTAAGAATGTGTGTTATATTTTTAGTATTCATTTTGTTCATTAATGAATAATTTTACATAAACGGATGTTTACTTTATTATTCTTCGAAATATCTATTAATTTTTTATATATTTTTCACTCTTTTATATTTTTTCTAAAGATGAATTTAAAATATATATATATATATATATATATATATATATATATATATATATATATAATATATACACTTATCAATCGCACACTTATCATCGCTTACTCAATAAAAGATGCGTTTTATTTAAAAATTAAATTGTGCGTTCCTAAAGGTACACCCTATATATACATACTTACATACATATAAATATATATATATATATATATATATATATATTAAATCCAGAAACTAACGGAATTTTTGAAATAAAACACAAAAGAAGTTATATATTCATCAATATTTATTTTGTCACTTTCAAAGTACTTCCCATTGAAAGTAATACACAGATACCAATGTTTATTCCAGTCCTCGAACGCGCTTCCTGATATAGTCTTCAGTTCACGCAGAGAATTTTCTTTTATGGCTTTAATCGATGATGCCCTTGGAGCGGAAATTTGAGTTTTGGGAATGGTAAAAATCGTACGGAGCCATATCAGGCGAATAATGAGCTTGCGAAATGATATTAGTTGAGTTTTTGGTCAAAAACTCATGAACCATTCAATGTTCTTGGATTCATGCGAGAAATGACGCTTTTCATGTTCAATATTTCAGCCAAAATGACATGACATTGTGCTTTTTATTCACACCTCAGCTAACTCTCTGATGGCCGTACGACGAGTTCTGAGAAAATGCAATGCATATTAAAGAAACATATAATATTAAGTTTTTTTTTATCGAATTAATCAACTATACAGCGTATCAGTGATAAATTTATGGTTACTTAAAAGGTATAATCAACTTGTTGAACTGCAGCAAGGATATATTATGATTAGATTTTTCCTTTGTGAATGGGACATTAGAGCACAATTTTCTTATTGCTTTACGATAATCACTTTTTCCATGAAAAAAAATTTTTTAAAATAGTCGTTTGGTTCAATCAAAAAAAGGGTGTGTGTACTTATGTACGCGCGCCAAAAGTAAAATTTATTTACCGTAAAGTAATAAAAAAATATGAAAATTTATTCGTTTTGAATTTCTTTGTTTTCCATTACTTTCTCCGGTGGTGATTGAGTAGATATAAACGATATAATTGGTTTATGACAAATAAAGTAAGATATGAATACCTTTGATATCATATTTTCTAAATCTTCGTGAATACCGCTTCAATTATAGTACCATATCTTGTCGTTGAAACAGTTAAATAATAAATACAACGTGTTGATTATTTGCTTTGTAATAGTAATCATGTCAACTTGGTGCGCATGCGTGATGGGCCCCACTACCCCACTGCCCTATGCTCTATATATATTATGTAAGTGTCTTATTTCTGTGTGCGCAACTTCTCTGTTGCATATAAAAATTTCACTCCAACGCCGCTAAAGAAGTTTCACTTCAAAAATTTATCATCTTTACAAAGTTGTATTTTATAAAAAAACTGTCAATTCCATGAACCGAGAAAATTTAACTTTCAATTATCTTAAAACCAAATTTCCACTGCTTAATGATGCCAAAATAAAGGAAGGTGTGTTTTTTGAGCTAAAGATAATGAACTTGAACAAAGATGAGTACTTCGATGAGATTAAATATGTGGACGAGATTTCGGTTTAAAATTCATTTAATCTTGTCATGAATAACTTTCTAGGAAATCACAGAGCAGATAATTATAGAGAACTCGTGGAATATTTTTTTAAATCTCATAAAAAAATAAGTTGCAATTTGCCTCTAAAGATACATTGTTTTCAATCTCATTTTTACTTTTTTCCTGACAACTGTGGTGCAGTAAGTGACGAGCATGGCGAGCACTTTGATCAGAATATCCAAATAATGGAAAAATATTCCAGAATAAATGGAATTTAGTAATGTTAATTAACTGTTGTAGTACAAGATTAGCCAGATGCAGAGTACAAATGTCAGACAAAAAAAAAACGTAATATATGACGGAAATATAAATTTCTACAATTTATATTTTTGTATATTTTGTTAAATATTTTTGTGTTATACAAATATTGGATTGTCAGAAAAGTTATAACGCATTTTGAGCACGTTTTCCAAATATCATTTATTCATATAAAGTACAAAGTTTAATCAATAATATATTTGCTATTTTGTTCGATGACCTTTTGCCATCTTTCGGTGAGATTCTTAAATTTCACATTCGTAGAAAGACCTGTCTTTATCAGCGAGAAACTAGACAAGGTGGTGTTTTATAGCCTTATCGGAATTGAATGATTTACTACGCAAAGGATTCTGTAAAGACCTAAACATGTGGAAGATTGACGGCACAAAGTTGGGCGAATATTTTGGGTGAGGCAACACATCCCATCCAAGATCTAATAGTTTTTGACGGATGACCAAACTTGTACGTGATTTCGCGTTATCATATTGGAACACAACTCCTTTACAATTAAGGAGCTCTGAGTGCTTCTGGATGATGGATTCGTTCATACGCGTTTATCGCACAATCAAATGAACTTATTTGAGTTCATGACGAACCCAAATGTCAAGCTTGCTTATGTATCTCAGCTTCTTCAAATAATGGCACAATTATCAACGCTGGAACGATGATTATTTCATATTTCTGCAATCTCACGTAGCGTATAATGCAGGTTTGAATAGATCAATGATTTCATTTTGTCGTCCTCAACATCGATTAGTCTTCCTAAACGAGGAGCGTCGTTAAGATCAAAATCAGCAGCACGGAACTTTACGAACCATCATTGGCACTGATGTTCTTATAGGGCAAGGTCACCGTCAACTTTACGCAACTTATCAAAAGCTTGTTGTGCGTTCTTCCCTTTACGGAAATAAAACAATAAAATATGGCGAAAATGCACAATTTGACCTTTCATCTTCAATTTTTTATAAAATCTATAAAACTCAATCAAATCGCTCAACTTTTTCATCTGAATAATGGCAGAAGTGTCAGCTGTCAAACGATATAACAATAATATGGATGCGATTGACGCTTCTACTATAAAAAATGAACTAATGAACTAATATTAGCGACATCCATTGCCAAAATCCAACACGACTTTTCTGACAGCCCATTAACAGTAAAGCATTTGGTATTTTTTTAAAATTGAATTCTAATGTTTAAAACTGAGAATAAAATATTTTCGTTATGATTAGTGTTTTTGTTGATTTCTCAATCAGTCTATATTAAGGAAATTCATAAAAAAAATAAAACATCGTATATATTTTCTAAACTACAACAAATTATTTTTTAAATGTCATTTTCTAAACTCGGGGCAATAAAAATAATTAAAATAAATCACTTTCATCAATGAAACAGATTCAATGTAAAAATTTATAAACCAGTGTTATTGTTAAAATGTCAGTCGTTAACTTTTCTACAAGTTGTGAGTCACAAATAAAATGATTTTCCTGATGTTTTAGTAAAATTTCCCTCGACCGACGCCCGTGTATAATTCGGAATACGACGTATACACATTTTCCAACCGACTGTACATTCATGACGAAAAGGGGATGAGTGCCGTGACGTCAGAGGGTGTGTGTCACCGGTGTAAATACTCGGTCGAAAGACGTGTAGAGGTCAATCTTACATTCGCCTCTGTATCGCAGACATTCGAACACGCACTCGATGAATAAAAGTGTACGATTATAAGTGAAAAAATAATTAAACGAACGTATACGTGCAAATACATAGAGACGTTTAAGCAAATAAGTAATTTGGCGAAAACAGTTCACGGTAACAACAAACAATAAGGTAATTCTGACATGTTTATTTCTGTTTGTTATTAATCGATGATGGTACATGTGAGGTTATATTGTATGTTTAATGCTGGAATGGATTGTCTCGTGCGTGTGCTTTTGTTTGAAGGAGAGTGAAGGTCATCTGGCGAAAATCATTTAAGATCTATTTTGTGCTTTTAAATAATTGACAATAGTTTTATTGTTGCGGATAATGATTTTTCTCATATTCACGATAGGAAATATTTTTTTTTAAAAAATATTAATATGTATATATTTATATATATTTGTATATATATATATATATATATATATATATATATATATATATATATATATATATATATAGTCAAAATATTTGGCCAAATTATAAATTATTTATTTATAATAAATACGCAATTTCAAACTTTATTTGCGCGTGCATACATATATTATATGCTCATCCAAATGTGACGCCTAGATTTGTATTTTACTAAAAAGAAACATATGTATAAGGTGGTGTATGGGGAAACATGTCTATAGTTTCTTTTTAATAAAACATAAATCGTCACATTTGGATGACTATATATAATACCGATATATATATATATATATATATATATATATATATATATATATATATATATATATATATATATATATATATTATTTCAAAATAAAGTTTTTATAAAAAGTTATTTAATTACAAAAAAACATTAAATGCCTAGAAAAATATCTAGGTTTTTTTTAGAAATTATGTAACGTAAATTATTTTCTAACATATGTTACTAACTCTTGATTAATAAACACGATAACAGTACTATTTTAAACTATTTTTGTTCAATTAATTTAATATCATTATTGAAATTATATAAATCTATTATTTATCGAGAATTTTTTTTTAATAATAAATAATAATAGAAGAATTTTTTTCAATGTGATTATTTTTTCATTTAATTTATTATTATTATTATTAACATAAAAAAAAAATTGTTACGTTTTATTTAGATTTGATGGCTTTAACTCAGATTGTTCCAAAACATTTTTTTTATAAAAATATTTTTTTTACCTCACACTCGACTTCGATGGTTTCAAAAAACGCAAATATATATTTTTTTGTTTTACACCCCTCGCATCTCGTTCAGATGGTGTGTTGCCATATGGTAACGCTGGGTCATACTGGATAAAATAAATATGAAAATTAAAAAATCCGCATTCACTTTTACTGTACTGTAATTTATTGAATATTTAAAAAAAATGTTTCTTGAAAAAAATTTACATTTAATTTTTGATGTGATATTTTTGAAAACATTTTATGCAAAGTCCGACATTGTATTTTATACTGGTTGTTCTTCCGATAGTTGAACAAAATTCGCAGCTCCCAGTCCCTTTTTTCAATTGGAAATGGCCAGTGATTAATTCCATCATATTGCGATATTTCATACAGTGTACCCTCTATTTATAACTTGGTCCAGGACCTTTCAATTTTTCTCCAAAATGATTACTGTAATATATAGCTATATAATATATGGCGTCTTAACGCTAGTTGAGTCACATTTGATTCTATTGCTCTGTGCAATTGCTATGTATTTTGTGTACATACGTCTATGAGCCAAATAAATATGTAGCTCTGCAATTTTTACTGTGGTTTCCAATTCTACATAAGTAAACGTTTTGATCCATACGATCATTGCCTCCCATCTACTTGCTATATTCGCCAACTGCACAAAGACGTTTAATATTTATTTTCTTGTTTTTGGAATAGCGTTGCAGTGTTGTTGGGTTCATGCCATATGCTGTTATTGCAATACTTGGTACTGCATTATCTATTCATTTTGTCAAACAAATATCCCTATTTTTCATTTGTTTGGACATAGAAAATCCTCGTGTTTTTTTTACGGAATATCTCATGTCGAGGTAATGAGCAGCTGTTTGAAATTCTATTTTCCCAAATAGTTCCAGTACCGAATACCCACGAGACTACAACTACGAGGTCAGACAATTAAGTAATGTGACAAAATTCAAAAATCGAGTATATTTAAAAATTAAGGTACATCGCTGCGATCCCCTTCAAAGTAGTCCCCTCCCGCATCTATACACTTATTCCAGCGAGTTTTCCAGTTTTCGTAACAATTCTGGAACACTTCTTGTGGGACCTCTCCGAGTACCCTCGTCACAGATTCTTGGATATCTTCAGCGGAGTCAAAATGTCGACCTTTGACGAATTTTTTCATATGGGGGAATAGGAAAAAGTCGCGGTTTCGCCGAGTTTTGCACAAAATTTTAATTTCTCTGTTCCATTTTCGTGACATGCACTACTCGCGCGTTGTTACAAAACACTAAATAGCTGGCGAAGAAATGATCGTACGAGGGTGGTCAAGGTCTCAATCGAGAGAGCAGGGATCTGCTATTACGGTGGCGGAGTTACAGGTTCGCAGTGTTACCACAGGCCGAGAAAAAAAATCGGTCGCATTACTTAATTGTCTGACCTCGTACATCAAATAATACAATCTGTTATATTAGGAAGAATGCGCTATGTTTATTTTATTTGGGTCAAAATTTTACAATAAAATAATATATTTATTATAAATGACATAATTTTACTAAGAAACATATATTTATTATAAAACAAATTAATAGTCAGCGTCGATTATAAATAATTAACATAAATAAAAAAAAATAGTTACGAAAATACAATAAAGTAAAAAATAATCTTCGAAATGGCCCACCGTTCCCATATGGCAACATAGATATAAATGTTTAAAAAACACAGATAAAAAATCTAGCAAATATTATTATATCAAAATGTTCAATTATATATAAAAAAAATAATTATGTTGTAAATTATAAATAAAAAACATAATTACTGAGATATGTAATCGATAAGATGTTTATTTGACAATTTTTTTTCCACTTAAATTTCACAATGCTATAATAACGAAACTTTACTTACGACTGAATAAAATTTGACAAGAAAGGTAAAACAAACATATACAATGCAAGAAAGAGACATAAAAACTAACAATTACTTCTGTCTTAAGTTATTATGATATGTCATGTGCATGCATGTACGGCGTTGCTAAATGCCAACGCTGGGACAATTCGGGTTAATTCACATCAGCATTATCTTGATATTATTAATAATATTATTTTTCATCCAAAAATATGTTGTTAAATGTCAATTAATATTTTTTCTATTATTTTAAATTCTTATGTCAATGTTTCTGTATTTTTTCAAGAACAGTTTTTACTTTAAAACCATGATCAGGTAGATAGATATTGAATACAGCAATACCTCGCATAGTCCGGCTAATCGGTTCCACTGATTAGCCGGACTAATCGAAACACTAACTTCATACAAAAAACGTTAATTGGTTTCAAACAATTTTTTTACCAGTTTTTCATTAAATAAAACGAGTGTAATATATTCAAATGTTTGTATGTATCAACAAAACAAAATCAGGGGTTTATACATTCATTTTAAATTAATTTTCAGATGGTTTATTAAAATTTAATTATCAAAAAATCGACTTTATTCTAGAGTTGCGAATCGAAAACTAATAGAAAAAGAAAAAAGACCACAAAACTAGAACTGCGCATGCGTTGCGCATAATGTGCATATACGATTTAGGTTTTCTTTTTTATGATGTTTTCTTAATAAAAACTTGAAAATTTGTGTACAAAAATAATTTTATGTAATAATTTTTTGTGATTTTTTCAAGAAAAACTTTTTAGTAGGATTTTTTCAAGTAAAAAATTTTTTTTTGGGAAATTTCAAACAGGACTATAGTGAAATCGGATTAATCGAAGCCGGACTATACGAGGTATTGCTGTATTTAACTTTTCTCCAAATTTAATATTATAAATATAAATAGTAATAAATTAAAGTTTATGTTTCTTAAATTCATTCGTTTGATTCCATTTTGTTGTGATAACTATTTTGTTGAGACGTTTGAGTTACTTTCTTAACTTGATATTATTTTAAAATCAGCATCAACTACGTGTTATCTTCAGATAATTGATCGATACATTATTAGTCAACTAAGTGAACATGATACATGGATGGATCGAAAAATATATAGAGCGAGAAAAAAAACAAATCTTTTAGTTTAAAATCATATTTATTTCTCAGTCTTCTTTGAGCTTGATATATTGAGTTGTTCCAAAAATGTTATTAAATTTATTAGTAAATAATACAAGTACAATATTTTATGTTTTATATTACGAGTATATTACTGAGTTATATAGATTCATTCTGCTCTATTACCTTTTTCCATCTCTACAGAAACCACATAATGTAATTTTTTGAAAAAAATTGTGGTTTTCTAGTAAATACCGTTCCAAGTGCATTTTTATATTATTTATTGAACTAAACCTTTTACTTCAAAGAAACTTTTTTTATTGAAAGAAAGAGATAATAATCACATGAGACAAAATCCACAGATTACAGAGAATGAGGTAGAACACATCAGTCAAATGTTAAATAACTACTAAAGACACGTGGGGCCTGGCGTTATCGTTCTGGAAAATGTTAATTCTGTCCGTTTTGTGCTAATTGCTTCCTTCAATTTGTCCAATTGGAAACAGTATTTTGTTGAACTAATGGTTTCACCTTGAAGAAGCAATTCATAATAAATGATACCCTTCCAATTCCACTAAATAGACATCAAAACTTTCTTTGTGTGAAGAGCGGGTCTTACTACCGTTGAAGGCTTTTTATCACTGGACCAAGAGCGTTTACGGTTAATATTCTCATAGAAGATTCAAGTTTCATCCCCAGTAACTAATCTTTTTGAAAAAGGTTCTTTTTCGTTTCGCTGAAGAATCAAATCACACGTGGAAACGCGGTTAAGGAGGTTGTTCTCTATCAACTGATGCAGAACCCGTACTTCAGAGGGATTGGCGTAGCCGAGCTTTATGAGATGATTTTGAAAGACGTGTATAACTCTTTAATACGAACGAAACGTATTCTACGATAGCTAGACGATGACTGAAATTGGTGACATTAACTTTTAAGAAATAATGTTGTATGTTTATATAAAAGTTACGTGCAGGTTACGAAAAAAACTTTTTGGACAGCCTAATATTTAATTCAACACTTTTTGAAAGTTTTCATTCCTTCAATAAAATAACTTTGTCCAAACCCTCCAAATATCTATTTATAGATTCGATCATTTTAGTATTTGATGATTTTTTCTATCCAGCTATTTTTAAGGTTAGGAAACAGAAAAAAGTCAGAGGGGGTTAAATCTGTTGAATTCAGTGAATTTTAAATAATTTTTAATTGTAACTCAATCAGTTTTATTTTCACAATTTCCGATTTGTGGGATAATGCATTGTTTTGGTAAAACAAAACGGTTTTATTTGTCAAATGAGACATTTTGGCTTTGATTTCGTTATTCAAACGATCCAATAATGATGCATTACACAGGTCTATTATTTTCGCCTCTTTTTTAAAGTAATTGATAAGAATTATTTTACATGAATCACAAAAAACAATAGTCATAATCGTTTCAGCTAATTGAATCGTATTTGGCTTTTTCCAAACTGGTTCATTGCGTACTGTCCACTCTTTAACTATTATTTTATCTTTGGTGTATAGTGATGGATCCGTGTTTCATTAATAGTCACGAAACGACGCAAAAATTCTTTTTAATTACACTTAAACGTATTTAAACATTGCTGAAAAATGTCCATTCGTACTTACTTTTGGTTGATTGTCAACAAACATGGCACTTATCGGGAAGTGAGCTTTTTCATGTCCAATTATTTATGTCAAATGAAATATGTACGGCCATGAGAAATGCTTTCTTTTTGAAGTGAAACTTTTTTTAACGGCATTGGAGTGAAAATGTTTATATGCAACGGAGAGGTTGCGTACGCACAGTGATGAAAATGAGACACTTACATAGTATATATGAGCACAGGGCAGAGAGGTAGTGAGGCCCATCACGCATGCGTGCCTTGTTAACATATAATTATTATTACAAACCAATAAGCAGCACGCTGTATTTACTATTTGAATAATTTTACTGTTAAATTCCCAATGAAAACAAAGAAATATTCATAATTCATCATTTTATAAAAGTTTTAATTTAAAAATTAATATCGTATTTATTTTAAAATTAACACATCATACATCAAATTAACATTCGTTTTAAATTAACTTACTTAATACGACGTAATTGTAAAAATGTAATTTATTTAAAAAAATTATTATTTTTTACTTAAATTTGTATCCCTTGTATTTACCATCTCTGTTCTTGCTACATTTATTTACGAGTTTTAGGCATGCGTTTCTCTTTTATTATTTTACGGCAAAGAAGTTTCACTTCTGGCATGCATACATAAGTACACACACCTTTTTATTTCTCTCAATTTTAATCGACAATCATTAATTATGATTCCGTATACTTTTCGAATGTTTTTTTCATCGATAACTGTTTGGGGCCTTCCTGAACGTAGTGCATCCTTATACGACCGCTTTTAAATTTATCAACCCAATGCAATTACAATTGTTGCATGTAAAGGAACAGATTCACTAAGAACTCCATTTCATTCGAATTTTATACATTTTGCGTTTAAGCATTTAAAAAAAATGTTTTATCACAGCGCGATATTTGAATTTTTCCATGATCAAAAATAACTAAAAATTGTTAATTTTCGTTGACTCTCATAGCTATACTATATGACGATTTATTTGAAAATGTTACAGCAATCATTTGATATACTGATCTTCCAAAATATGTCAGCGGCTTGCATTTATAACGGCATCCACTGGTTCGTTCTAGAAACATTTCGAAATATCTTCATACATACTACCAAAACTGATTATAATATTATGCCAATTAAAAAAGTGACCCAAAGATCTCAACAAAATCGTTGTTGAAATAAATTAATTTGGAAGTATCCTAAGTGAAATCCACATTAAAAATTGTTTCTGCTGATTTTGTCTGGAGAAATAATATTTTAATTACATGTTGGTTAAAATGAAAGAGATACTATACGACTGTGGATTTTGTACACAATCTTTGTAAATGGTAAATTTCTCAAAAATTTGAATATAGTTTTTGTCATAAAAATGTAGGCTTACTTAAACTGTTTTTCTTTTTAATTTTAAATATATTTATTTAACTAAAAAAATAACTTTTTAACAGAACATGAGATTTGTGTTTTATTAAAAAGGAACATGTGTATAGGGTGATGTATAGGAAAACATGTGTATAGTTTCTTTTGTTTCTTCTTAATAAATCACAAATCTAGGCATCACATTTGGATGACCCTATAAAGCTCAGTTTTTAACGAAACATCTGTGGTTTTACAATTGCCTTGCGGACAGACATTTACGAGGGTTATTTGATAAGTCCGTGTAAAAATAAAAACTGCTTCATTTTTTTGAATAAATCGTTTTTATTTTTCAACATAGTCTCCTTTTAGGCTTATACACCTCATCCAACGCTGCTCTAGTTTGTTGATCCCTTCCGAATAATAGGATTTGTCCAAGTCTGTAAAATAGTCATTCGTTCCTGCAATCACCTCCTCGTTCGAATAAAATCTTTTTCCCGCGAGCCATTTCTTCATATTAGGAAACAAATAATAGTCCGATGGAGCCAAGTCTGGAGAATAGGGGGGATGTGAAACGATTTGGAACCCTATTTCCATTAGTTTTGCGGCCACAACTGCTGAGATGTGAGCTGGTGCGTTGTCGTGATGAAAGAGGACTTTTTTGTGGGCTAATCGGGGACTTTTTTCTTGCAACTCGGTTTTCAAACGATCTAATAACAATGAATAATATGCACCTGTAATGGTTTTACCCTTTTCCAAATAGTCGATAAAGATTATTCCTTGCGAATCCCAAAAGACAGTCGCCATAACCTTCCCGACCGAAGGAATTGTCTTCGCCTTTTTCGGAGCAGATTCCCCCTTGATAACCCATTGTTTAGACTGCTCTTTGGTCTCAGGAGTGTAATGACGTGTCCATGTTTCATCTACAGTGATGAAACGACGCTTAAAGTCCTGCGGATTTCGCTGAAACAGCTGCAAACCATTTTTGCAACACTTCACATGACCTCGTTTTTGGTCGATCGTGAGCAATCGCGGCACCCACCTGGCGGCTAGCTTTTTCATGCCCAAATATTGGTGCAAAATATTATGTACCCGTTCACACGAGATGCCTACAGCACTAGTAATCTCACGCACTTTCACTCTTCTGTCATCCATCACCATATCATGGATTTTATCAATGATTTCTGGAGTGGTGACCTCAACAGGGCGTCCAGAACGTTCAGCGTCTCTTGTGCTCATATGGCCACTCCGAAAATTTTGAAACCACTTATAAACCGCACTAATCGAAGGTGCAGAGTCACCATAATGTTTATCAAGCTTCTGTTTAGTCTCCTGAGGCGTTTTGCCTTTAATGAAGTAGTGTTTAATCAACACGCGAAATTTTTTTTCGTCCATTATTTGACAATCACTCTATTTCCTTGATTCCAACGATTGTCAAACACAAAGGAATAGACCGATATGGCTGAAACTTGATGTGTGTTCTTCCAAGAGGTGCTACTAATTAAAAATAACCTCGATATGCACCAGTGGTGCCATCTTTCGGAATTTACACGGACTTATCAAACGACCTCGTAGGTACACTTTATATTTATACATACATACATATCTATATCTATCTATCTATCTATCTATCTATCTATCTATCTATCTATCTATATATATATATATATATATATATATATATATATATATATATACATACGCTATTGTAAATGCTACTTACAAATTTATATGAATTAAACTCGAATTAAGGTATTGAAAAACCAATTATTAAAATCGTTTTTCAGTAGCCTAACATTAAGTTTAAATATAAATATTTTCATTAATAACATCTATTCATTTAGATATTATAGTAAAATACCTTAATATAAATTAATTACTGATTTTAGCGTCATATGGTTTTATAAAAGTGTCCTACAATTACTTATTGTTCACTTTATTCCTTGATGCACATTTCGGCAGTCGTCCAATATATTATATAATAAGGTGCATAATAAAATTCGATTTTATAATGCAACATTCTGGCGATGATGGCATTATCATCGAAATAGACATCAGTAAATAAAGTGAGTAATAAATGATAATTGAACATTTTATAACATCGTATGGTATTAGTAAGGGAATGATTTATTTATATTACGATTAAGAAAGAAATATATAAAAGTAATATTAAAATGCGTTTTGTGGCTCTATGTTTATACTAGTAGATAAATTTTTATTACTGTAACTTAAGTATAAACAAATATAATTGTATTGATAATCTCTTGAAAAAAATCAACGAAAAGACGTATATGTATTCATACCTTTATATAAAAAATAACCTCTTTTAAAAAATCATCTCAATTCTACGGTGTTTACACAATGTTGATACAATACTGGTACAAAATTAGGTATATAAGTATGATTCCGCCGTTTTTTTGCAAATAAAAACATGTTTATTTTGGAAAAATTGTAAATATTTTTTTATTCAATATAATTTCCATCATTAGCTACAATACTTTTCTATTTTTTTAGTAACTTATGAATTCCATCAAAAAAAATTTTTTTCTTGTTTTGATGCAATCCATCCATCAAGCTAATTTGTAACGTCTTCAAAAGAATTAAAGTGTTGCTTTAAAAGTAAGTGTGCCATCGACTGAAACAAATAAAAATCAGAAGAAGTAGCATCTGAGAAAAATTTACCATCCAAGTGCTTCTGACGTTTCTTTCAGTGGTTTGGCAACGTGAGGTCAGCGTCATCGTACAACAAAATAACTTTATTGTATTTATTAGCCCATTATGGTCGTTTTTGTTTAAATGCACGATTAGTTGTTGTTGGTAGCGATCAGTAGTAATTTTTTGACCAGGTTTCAATAAATCATAATACATCACACCTTTCTGTTACCATCAAATACACAACATAATTTCTTTTCCATGAATATTTTGGTTTTTCAATCGATGTGGATGCTTGGCTTGGATCTACCCATGTTTTTTTTGCGTTTAAGATTGCCAAAATAAATCCATTTTTCATCCCCAGTGACAATTCGATGCAAAAAAGATTTTCTTTTGAATCGTGTAAGCAACATTTCAGAGGTTATTTTTCGCTTTTTGATATCTTTTTTTTTAATTCATGTGGCATCCAATGTCCTTCTTTTTAAATTTGTTATATTGCATGCAAACGATCAGAAATGATTTATTTTGTAGCACCCAATGCTTCAGCGAGTTGTTTTTGTATTTGAGTGTCATCTTCATCCAATAATGCCTGAAATTCTTCATTAGCGAATTTTTTTGGTCGTCTCCCATGCTCTTTATCACTCACACCAAAATCACCACTTTTGAACCGTTGTAACTATTCTCTACATGTTCTTTCAGATAAATCATGTTCATCATAAGCTTCCATAAGTAATCGATGACTCTCAACAGCAGATTTATTTAAAATATAGTAATGAAGTAAAATTTCTCGCATATACTGTTTTGTTAGAACAAAATTCGACATTTTCAATGCACAAAATGTTATTGTTTACACTTCTATTACGTATGATAAATTAAATGTTTAAATTTTTCCACAGAACATCAACATACAATAGGTGGCAGTTGAGTATTTGATCTGAACAGTAAGCTACAGTCATCTATTTGTGAACAGTAGAATCATACTTGTACACCCAATACGTATAAAAATTGTACGTGCAAATCTATTTTAATAATTGATAATTGTTTATTTTTGAAGTGAAACTTCTTTAGCGGCGTTGGAGTGAACTTTTTACATGTAACGGAGAGGTTGTGCATGCATAGTGATGAAAATGAGATACTTAATAGTATACACATAGTATAGGTCAGAGGAGTAGTGAGGCCCATCACGCATGCGCGCCGTGTTAACATATGATTATTGAGCACGCTGTATTTACTATTTGAATAATTTCACTGTTAAATTTCAAACGAGTAAATTTCCATAATTCATAATTTTGTAAAAGTGTTAATGTGAAAATAAATATTAATCTTACTTAATATGACATAATTGTAGAAATATAATTTATTTAAAAAAATTATGATTTTATACTTAAATTTTTATCCCGTGTATTTATCACCTCTCTCCCTACTACATTTCTCCATTTTGTTACTTGCTTTATTCTGACGAATTTTTATATTTACGAGTTTTAGGCATGCGTTTGACCATTTACCTTTTTATTACTTTACGGCAAAGAAGTTTCACTTCTGGCTACGAACATAAATAAACAAACCTTTTTTTTATTCGTAAATTATAGTAAATTATTAAATATTTTAAAATAGAAATATTTGCCTTTTGCGGAGTTGTAATTTAAACGCAAAATCGATTTTTACTAAAGGATTTAATTATCCTTGGTGTATGTATTTACAATACAATCGATTATTTACAATTTTAATGTTTGATTCTCACATTGTAGAGTAATTAAAAGATGTGCGCGATCATTTCAATTATTTGTGAAATATATTATATCTTGATATAAATAAGTGTCATTGTTTTCCGTCAAACGAACTCGAATTCGTGAAGATGTCGGCCGAGCAGACGAAGCAGTTCCCGAAACCACAGATGAAAAGACTTCTATACAGCAGCATAAAACGCAACTTGACCATTGCATTTTGTATCTGCACCTTGTCCGTCATCGTTACCAAATACACGATGAACGACGTACGCAAGCAAAAGTATGCAGACTTCTACAAGAACTACGACGCTGAGGCCGAATTCGAACGTATAAAGAAAAAAGGTCTTTTTCAGTCAGTATCTGCTGACGAATAATTATATCCAATCATTTGGATATATAGTTGATAATTATCTCTAGTCAATGTGTTATCTGCATTGTGTCAATTAATATAATTCGTTCATCTGAAAAGATATATAATGTTACATGAATTAATCGCACTTTATTATTATACAATATATACTTAATCGAATATAATTGACACATATGCTTTTAGTGAATAAATTTGAAATGTTTGTTATCATATATTGCTTTTAAATATTTAATCTGTTGACGATACTGTTTATTAAATGATCTCAAAATAATGTATGTTAAGCATATATTATTGTTTTGAAATATTATATATTTTATTATCTGCATCAATAAAATGGCATATTTTATGGAGAAACGAGTTTAATTTTATTTTTAGTAATCCTTGTTGATGTGTTGAGGAAATTATATATACAGATGTCCTAATAAAATGTATACACACTTTAAATGATTATGAAGTTATTGATTATTTATATATGGTTCATTTTTAAAATTTAACAAGATCTACAAGAATTAACAATTTTTAAAAATGTGTATATATTTTTTATGTCACCCTGTATATATATATATATATATATATACATATACATATATATATATATATATATATATATATATATATATATATATATATATATATATATATATATATATATATATATATATATATATATATATATATATATAGATATATATACTAGATAGAAATAGTCTGTGTACACTTTTCAATATGGAAATATTTCTCAATAAAAGAAATTCATGAATTTAAATTTGAAAACAAACATATTTTTTATTAATTTTATGAACTACTAATTTTTTATACATGGCAATTCAAAACAATTTAAATTTATAAAAAATAAAGTAAAAAAGAAAAAACACAAAAATTCAATCAAATTCAATAGAAAAAGTCTGCGTACAAATTGTATTAGACGGTAATCCCCCGAGTTTTGTTACAATATTTGAACAGCTTATTGTTTTAAATTTATCACATTTTTATGTCCCAGTTCATACGTTCCAATCGAAATGCTAAAATATTATTTTTAATAACTAATAGTAAAGTTTTTTATAAAAAATAAACAATATGGAATTAAAAAAAAGACATTTCTCTCAGTGGATGTAAAATTATTTTCAAGCCGTGGAAAGAAAGGAATGGTTTTCGTGAAATAGGAAAGACTGTTGGAAGACAACATTCTTCTGTTGAAAGAGTAGTAAACAACTTTAAATCTAGTAAAATTATAACATCGAAACCGCGTTCTGGCCGGTCTTCGAAGTTAACATTTAGAGAAAGGCATAATATTGTAGCTTTCAAATAACTGCACTCCAAATTGCAAAATATATTAAAGTACTATTTAAAAAGCAAATTTGTGCTGTTACTACGCGAGAAATATTAAAGAAGGGTGGGTATTATGGACTTGTTACGTTTAAGAAACCATTTATTTTACGAATCAATAGGCAAAAACGGATCGCATATGCAAATAAACATGTTAATAAACTAATCCAGTTTTTCGAAAACGTGCTTTTCTCAGACGAGAGAAAATATTGCATTTTTGGAATAAAATGGCTTAAAATTGTATGGAGAAAGGCAAAATCTTGCTCTTACTGTGAAAAACGGTGATGGTGGAGTAATGGTGTGGGGGATAAGGCAAGCAGTAGCGTGGGACAAATGTAGTTTATAGAATCCACTACAGATAAATATGCTTACTAAATATTTTCAAACAAAATATATGGCAAAGTGCTGAAAAATTAAGTCTAGGTCCCCATGAGTTTTTTTTATTGAAAAATATTTCCGTATTGATAAATGTACGTAGACTATTTCTACCTCTTGTGTATATATATATATATATATATATATATATATATATTTACGTATAAAGGCATCCCAGAAGTAATGAGGTATTTGAAATGAAATACATATACAAGTTTGTAGAAAAGGCTTTTATTTTTTAATCAATCAAGGGGCTCTGCTCCCTATTCACTTCATTCGTAAACTCACGAATTTTCTTCTGTTTAACAATGTAAATAAGTTATGAAAAATAAAACGTTTAGAAAGCTACATTATTGCTGCTGTGAAGACGATGTTTATTATAGATTGGTGGTCCAATGTGTATTCAAATCTAATGCTAATACAATCAAGTTTTTTCCAAAAAACTCTTGAAGCATCTGATTGAAAATCTTTTTCCATTCTTTATTAATCTTAAACAAACATACGACACAAATGATGATCAGCTTGCTTCAATTTTTATGTAAGCTGGGCTTTATAGGCATGAAGATGTAAAAATTTTCGTAAAATGTTATGTAGAGTGCATCTTGTGATGTTTACTTGCCGTGAACGTTGACGAATCGATGTTTGAGGGTCTTTTTCAACACTTTTACGTATAGAAGAGATATTTTCAGCTGAACGATCACTACGAGCATATGTCTTTGGTCTGTGGTCTCCAACAGTACCAAATTATTAAAATTTCGTGATTATATTACGAACAGCAGGCTCCAAAGGCACTTGAATACAAGGGAAAGATGCACGAATTTAACGCATTAATATTGTAAACATTTTATCATTTTTATAATGATTTTTCACTATTTAAATGCGTTGTTCAAGCGTGTAGCTTTCCATCACTAAAATTTTCCAAGTTTTTAAAAAAACTAGTTCAATATTTAAATAATGCTAGTTCAATATTTGACAATTCATCAAATAATAGTCTACTTATTTCCTAACCTCAAATTTGAACACCTGATATATGGAATATCATCTGATATATGGATATTCTTTTTCATTGAAAAAACAATAAGTTATCATTCTGATATATATATATATATATATATATATATATATATATATATATATATATATCATCACATCACTATTGGACGAAAGCCTCAATGAATGCTACCATTCATATTGGTATTGGTATTTGGTCATATTCACCACGCTGACCAGGCGGATTGGTGAAGATTTTTTTTATTCGGGGTTTATTCCCTTATTGACAGTTATTTTTTACAAGATGAGGTTGTCGGCCTTCATGCTCAACCCTCGAAAATGAGGAACTCTCCGACTGGGAATCGAACGCAATCTCCCGCATGACACGCGGTGATGCAAACCACTGTGCTACCCAGTCGGTATATATATATATATATATATATATATATATATATATATATACGCGGTCAGATAATTAAGTAATGGGACAAAATTTAAAAATCGAGTATATTTAAAAATTAAGGTACATCGCTGCGATCCCCTTCAAAGTAGTCCCCTCCCGCATCTATATACTTATTCCAGCGAGTTTTCCAGTTTTCGTAACAATTCTGGAACACTTCTTGTGGGACCTCTCCGAGTACCCTCGTCACAGATTCTTGGATATCTTCAACGGAGTCAAAATGTCGACCTTTGACGAATTTTTTCATATGGGGGAATAGGAAAAAGTCGCAGGGTGACATGTCCGGTAAATAGGGCGGTTGTGGTAACGTTGCGATGCCTTTAGACGCCAAAAACTGAGAGACACTGAACGCACTGTGACAGGGAGCATTGTCGTGATGCAGAACCCAAGTCTTCGCGATCTCTGGACGCACTCTGAGCACCCTTTTTCGTAAAGAATACTTGATTTACGGTTTGTCCAGGTGGTACGAACTCTTTGTGAGACCCCTTTGCTGCGCATTCGCGTCGGTTCGCACTTGAATTGGCCTTCCGCTCCGCGCCTCGTCTTTGACGCTCTCACGGCCTTTTTTAAAATCGGCATGCCACCGAAGCACCTGACTACGACTCAGGGCATCACTACCATACACTTTAAGCACTTTTTCATAAGTTTCTGTCGCGGTTTCGCCGAGTTTTGCACAAAATCTAAATTTCTCTGTTCCATTTTCGTGACATGCACTACTCGCGCGTTGTTACAAAACACTAAACAGCTGGCGAAGAAATGATCGTACGAGGATGGTCAAGGTCTCAATCGAGAGAGTAGGGATCTGCTATTACGGTGGCGGAGTTACAGGTTCGCAGTGTTACCACAGGCCGAGAAAAAAAATCGGTCGCATTACTTAATTGTCTGACCTCGTATATATATGTATATTGAATTTTTTCAGTATTATTCAAATAATATAAGATTATAAAACAGCAAAGAAAAACAACTAACATAAACGAAAAAGATAATGACAATAGCTAGATTTTACGTCTACACAACAATATAAAATATTCTGGGATTTACCAACTTATAATATATGTTCAAGAAGATTTACTTTTTATTAGTAGTCGGATATTTTTATGGATATAAAAATTACATTTAAAAAAATTCGGAAATTTTATTATTTAAAAATAATATATATATATATATATATATATATTTGTATATATATATATACATATATATATATATATATATATATATATATATATATATATATATATATATATATATATATATATATATATACATGTAGAAGTACTCCAGTTAAATTTTTAACAAGTAAATAATATATTCCGAATACATAAATTCAATACATAATACATAAATTCAATGTTCAAATTATTAGATACGTCCGTTAAAAAATTTTATACATCTAACTTTTAAAAGGCTCTAAAATAACTAAAATAAAATACAATTCGTAAAGAATGTAATGTAGTTCAAAATGTCATTGATTTCATCAGAATATTTATTCATTAGACGACTACGCCAGTTCGTCTAGACATTCAGTCTCTCTTGAATTTTATTGATATTTTTCTCGTGTCTATTATTATATTAAATATATGCTGGTTTTGTTTATTGCAATATCTATTTATATTTGCTAGGCATTTAGGTTTAACAATATCGTCCTTATTATTTAGTTTCATTAATACTGATTTTATAAATGTTGACATTGAAAATAAAATTATTGTATCTGCATTCTCAACTTGAATAAAAATATCATTTTTAATTGTTTACTTAGTAAACATATTCGAAAATATTTTTCTAGTTGATATAAGCTTTTTAAATATTTTTAATACCATGGAGATCTGTCCCTCACTTGCCTCGCTTGTCGAACCCTATATTCACTTCTATTTAACAATGTCAATAAGTTATGAAAAATAAAACGTTTAGAAAGTAGGTTAATTTTTCTGTACAGACTATGTTAATTATAATATATATATATATATATATATATATATATATATATATATATATATATATATTAGGTCATTAAATATTAAATATTCGATTTGAAATCAAAAGTTTGATTTATTACATTTCAAACAAGAAGCAATACAATTGATTAAAGTATGCGCATGCGCCTAAACTACAGAAATGTCTCGACTAGAAGCAAACTGATGATTTATAGAATAATAATTAGGCCAGTCGTAAGCTATGAGAGAGAAACTTGGACGCTTACTCTATCACAAATAAAGAAGTAAATATTTTTTAAAGAAAAATATTGAAGAAAATATTTAGACCCATCTATGAAAACGGGATATGAAGAAGATATAACGCAGAAATAAAAGAAATGTATGGATGTGCAGTATTATCATCTTTCATAAAATGTCAAAGTCTTAAATGGTTGGTCCACTTAGAGAGAATGCCAGACGAGAACAGCCAAAAAAGAGTACAAAACAACACCACAGGGTACAAGACCAAGAGGGAGGCCAAGAGTAGGATGGAATAATAACACTGAGAATGATGTCAAAGTGCTCTTTAGAACAAATTTGTATCAGAAAACATCTAATAAGGAAAAATGGCAATGACTGGAATAGTCTGTAGACCCGATGATAATGATGATGATGTTCCTAAACTATCGACACAGTTTTGACATCCTAAGAGTCATTTGCTTATACTAATAGCAAAGAAGCCTGGAGAGAGAGAGAGAGTGACGATGAAATTGCGAAAGGAATTTTCTACAACTTGTTGAAAATTGAATATATTTCCTTGCAAGAAGTGGTTCGACATCTGGAAGAAGTTGTAGTCAGTTGGTGCAAAGTCTAGTGAATATAATGGATGACAGAGAGTTTCCAAGTCTAACTCCTGTAATGTTAGTAGCGTTGTTTGTACGATTTGTGGGAGAACATTGGCTTGCAAGAGGATTGGCCTATCTCTATTGACCAATCTCGGCTACTTAATCGCAATCACCTTCATTATTTTGTCCAGTTGTTGCAGTAGACATCCAATTTAATTGATTGACCAGGTTTCATGAACCTGTAATGGATAATACCAGCGTTGGACCACCAAACAGACACCGTTAGTTTTGTTTTTGGTGAATATTCGGTTTCGGACTGTGTTTCGGCACTTCATCTTTTCCGACCACTGTGCCAAACACTTGCGATTGTTGAAAAGAATCCATTTTTCACAATATAAAAATGGTTCACATTTTATGTTGTAACAGCAAAAAAAGGCATACTTCCAGATGATTTCTATTCTGATGCTCGTTTAATTCATACATAATCCATCTATACAACATTTTTACACTGCCGATTCGTTTCAAACGGTCCGATATTATTGGAATAGTAACGTCAAACCTTGCTGCTAATTCACGGGTGGTTTGAGATGTATCTTATTCCACTATAGCTTTCAGCTCATCATTATTCATCTTGATATCAGGTCACCCACGTGGTTTATTTTCAAGATTTAAGTCGCCAAAACGAAACTTCTCAAACAGTTTACATATTGTACATTTTATAACCACATCCTCGGTAAATACTTCTGTTGATATTTCGAGCTGTTTGTTTAACTAAATTTGAAAATGTCTACATTTATTTGAAATATCGTTTGATAAAATGTTGACTTGACGTTAATCCTGACAACCGTGACGTAATATTCAACAGGTGTGAAGCTTCAGATGCTAAGTTGGGTTTGATGTACATAATTCCCGTTTCATTTAAATAACAACAAGTGGCAGCAATTATCAAAATAGTTTCAAAATTAAAGACGTTCAATCAATTAGAGAATCTCAAACACTGAATTCAATCAATCTTTATCAATTCATTAATCAATTTATCAATCTTTTATCAATTTTTTAACGAAAAAAAAAGAATATGTGTACTCATGTACACATGCCAGAAGTGAAACTTCTTATCAATAAAGTAATCAAAAGGTACATGGACAAGCGTATGCCTAAAACTCGTAGATGAACAAATTCTTCAGAATAAAGCAAGTAACAAAATGCAGAAATGTAGTAGGAAGAGAAGCGATAAATACACGGGATAAAAATTTAAGTAGAAAATGATCAATGTTTTAATTAAATTAAATTTTTACAATTATTTCATATTAACACATTGTATGCGGACAACACGTCTCGATGATGATCTTTCGCACTGTAGTAATAGTATGTCGTCGAGACTTTGTCCGCATACAATGTGTTAAGTAAGATTAACAATTATTTTCAAATTAAAACTTTTATAAAATTATGAATTATGAAAATTTATTCGTTTCTTCGATTTCCATTGCTCCCTCCGATGGTGACTGAGTAGGTATAAACGATACAATTAGTTTTTGATAAGTAAAATTTTTGCGCAATAGACTTTACCATCTTAAAGCCTGTAAAAACATTTTTTTTAATTACTATTATATTACTGTTGTATAATATATAGTATACAATTAGATCAATGTTTTAAAAATTAAACAATTAAAGGAAATACTCACAAATAATATCTACCTGCAATAAATAGCATCTATTTAGATACTATTTATAGATAATTGATAATTTTATAACACCACATAAAATTCAATAAATCTTCAAAATGACACCTGAGAATAAAGAATTCATAGTTATTGTGAGAAATTGTTACAAATAAAACAATAGATAACATCAAAACTGTAATAGGTTTCGATAATTTTTAAATACCATGTGTTTTAATTGTATTTCTTTTATTTGATAAATAGATCAAATGTATATACCATAACGTTATAAAATACTATATTTATGTTTTGTATACATGTACATAACCTCATTTTCATTTGATAAATTTTTAAATACCACATGGATGTAATTTAGTATTAATTATTATTATAATATGAGATTATATAAATTAATATACTTACCAAAAATATCAATGTAATTACAAAATAACACTCTTATTTAAACACAATTCACGTAATGACGCGCTCAGCTATTTACTTAGCTTAACTTATAAAAGCGACGCGCATACGGCTTCATACGTCTTTCTCTGTCTATAAGCATCTTATGGAAATTCAAATAAAATTTATTGATCTAAAGTATATATAATATTATATATATATACATAAATTTTACAGTAAATGAGATAATAAGTCGATGAGGTCTGTTATCTGTTAAGATATTTTACCAGTATCCAGTGAAGGTAGGTGTTTGTGTTTTGATATAGACCAAGGAAATATTTTCAAAATATTTTCAAAAAACGCGGTAATGGTGTGGTGCATCAAGGGTTCCGCATCCGAAAAAGAGACAATAGCAGTTCCGCCTCCGAAAAATGCGACAATAGAAGTTTCACTTCAAAAATTAATATGAAAAAATTTTCACAATCGGTTTCGATTTTAGTAATAAAATAATTTTTATATTTAACCCAATAATATGCATTTTTTATTTTAAAATTAAAATATGTGCATTAATAAAAATAATAGATTAAAAATGGGGAAAGAATAAAAAAAATCATTTTTTTATTAATATTTACTAACAAAAATATGATGCATATGTGAATTATAGCACATTTAGAACAATTTTCAAATAAAAATTTAATTTTCATTAAATGCTCGGAATAATTTTTTGTCTTAATTAAAACATAATGCAAAATTACATTTTTCACAAACTACATACTTCAATCCGGAAACTAACAGAATTTTTGGAGTAAAACACATCAGAAGTTATTTATTCATCGATATTAATTTTGTCGCCTTCAAAGTACTTCCCATTGGAAATAATATACATATGCCAACGCTTCTTTCAGTCCTCGAACGCCACCGAGAATACACTTTGTGGTACAGCCTTCAGTTCACATAGCGAATTTTCTTTAATGGATTTAATCGACTCGAAACGATTCTCTCGAAATGAAAACTTAAGTTTTGAGAATATGAAAAACTCGCATGGAGCCATATCAGTCAAATACGGCGCTTACAGAATGATATTCATTGAATTTTTGGCCAAAAATTTACGAACAAAAACAATGTACTTGGCACCATACGTAGCAAGGCTCGGTCTTCACCCGAAGAAAGTTTTGAAATCTATTTGGTTGGACTGGAAGGATGTCATTTATTATGAACTGCTTCTATAAAGTAAAGCCATTAATTCAATGAAATACTGTTCCCAACTGGACAAATTGAAGGAAGCAATCAGCACAAAGCGGCCAGAGTTAATGAACAGATAGGCATCGTTTTTCAGCACGATAACGCCAGGCCTTACGTGTCTCTAGCTGCTAGAAACAAATTGTTAACATTTGACTGGGATGTTCTAACTTATTTTCCGTACTCTCCGGATATTTCCCCTTTTGATTATCCTTTTTTTCATTTAAAAATTCTGTTTGCAGTAAAAGATTTAGTTTAATAAATGACATAAAAATGTTTTGGAACGGTATTTTGCCAGTACATCATAAAAGTTTTGGAAAGATGGCATTATACGAATGAATTAATTATGGCATTATGAAGGAAGGCAATAGAGTAGAATAGAATGAATATAAGTCAGTAATATAACATAAAATGTAAAATATTGTACATGTATTACTTACCAATAAAACGAAAGAAACTTTTGACAACCTATATAATAACTATCCACAGGAAACATTTCAAAAAATCTGCATAAATACAATCTTATTTTGAGTTAAAACTATTTATATTTACTATTTCGTGTGTATTTTTTTATTTTTATTCAATGCATCTCCAATTTGTGGTTAACTTTTTTTCATTTTATTATATACAAGGGTCTTTCAATAGCCACGCCTGAATTTAATCTTGGTTATATTTAAAATTACAGCGCTCTCATTCTGTGACGTTAGTGTTCTGTCGCAGAATGAGATCTTGCCATTAGTCACGGAAAACTACACGCTTCAACAACGCATCGAAATTGTAAAAAAATATTATCAAAATTCGTGCTCTGTTTGCCCAATTTTGGTGAAAAAAGTATATTTAGTAACGAGGCGAATTTTTGGCTAAATGGCTTCGTAAACAAGCAAAATTGTTAGATATGGGATGATGCCAATCCACAATAGTTCCAGGAGCTTCCTTTGTATCCAGAAAAATTGACTGTTTGGTGTGGATTTTGGTCGGGCGGCGTCATCGGGCCATACGTCTTCCGGAATGAAAAAGGTGAGGTGGTAACTGTCAATGGCGAAAGGTATCGAGAGATGATAACTGATTTTTTTAGCCAGAATTAGATAATATGGATATAGTCAACATATGGTTCTAGCAAGACGGTGCTACGTGCCACAATGGCGTTATTGAAGGAAAAGTTTCCAGGTCGAGTTATTTCGAAAAAAGGTAATATGAACTGACCACCAAGATCGTGTGACTTAACGCCCTTAGCCTTTTTTCTTTGAAGCAACGTTAAGTCTTTGGTCTATACCAATAAACCAACAACAATTAACGACCTGAAAAACAACGTCATTCAAGCCATTGCTGAAATCCAACCCAACTTATGTGGAAGAGTCGTCCAAAATTGAGTCTCTCGAATCGACTCCTGCAAACGAAGTCATGGATGCCATTTAAACAATTATATATTTAAAACATAATGGCATTGAATGTACTTTAATCTGTAATAATGATTTCAACCATACCTTATATACAACTCTTTTTATTCAATTTTAAAGATTGAGGTCCTTTATTGGAAGACCTTGTAATTTCAGTGCGTATTTGTATGTGTTTATTTGTTTGTATCAAAGAATTCTATCATTTTTAAATGAAGAAATGTTATTTATTATTTTTTAACATTATTCTTGTATTGGATTTGAATTCCTTTGAAAAAAAGAACGCAATTGGCATATTGCCATTGCATGTTACTTTTCAATCAAATATATTTGTGAAGTCTGTTAGAGATAGATTGAATATCTGCATGTATTATTTTTCGTGTTTCTTATTTCTATAATAGAATAACGTGTTTTTATATTACATATCCTTTTTTATATAATAATATATGCATATGTTTTATAATTGTACTTTTTAAAATATTGTTTTCGGCAGTGAAAAAAGCTAAAGAAACTCGAGGTTATTACGCCATTGTCAAAGTTTATTTCACGCAATTTATTTTTGAAAGTTTCCATGCTCTCGTAAAATTTAAATCTATTTTTTCGTTATTTCATTTTTTAATTTTTTATGGTCATACAAATGTGAAGCCTAGATTTGTGTTTTATTAAAAAGAAACAAGAAAACTATACACGTGTTTTCCTATATACTACCCTATACACGTTTCTTTTTAATAAGACATAAATATGGGCGTCACATTTGGATAATTATATTTATCCTACACTGTGACCATTTTCGATAAAATAAAAAAAGAGTCGACCACTAATTGAAGATGCGTTGAATTAAGATAAGAAAACAAGCAAGAAATTATATATATATATATATATATATATATATATATATATATATATATAAGAAGTTTTAACTAAGAATTAATCCCCCCATCCTCACACTTTACGTCAAAGTGAATCTCGAAATAATCAATAAATTCCTCAACCGACTCACTATCTGTCACTTTACTAAAGCCAGATGTTTTACCAACTGCCTTATTCGCAAACTTGATGTATACCGAAAAACGTGATAAACGTTAAACGGACAGAACTTTTTGGTATATCTAATATTTTATTGATCCCAATTATACAATAGCTTAGTCTTTGAAAAAACATCTGTGGTTTTACAATTATCTTAACACGTGTCACTTATTGGACAAGAAACATCTCGTCTTATCTCGATTTAACTAAATTTGATTGAAATATAACAAAGTATAAACGTAAGAATCTCAAAAATTTTATTCAACATTTAATAACAAGTGTCGTAAACCGATTCGAAATTTACGTCCACTTTTATTTACTGTACCATAATATATAGGAAAGAGAACAATTTCGGCAGATAGGCCTGACATTTATTATGAACTGTCTAGTTAAATCACTAATTTATTATTAAAACATTTTACGAAATTATGACTATGTCATAAACATGACTAAGATATTTGTATTCATATTCTAACTAAAACATCAATTAACACATATTTAAATAATTAACAATTATATATATATATATATATATATATATATATATATATATATATATATATATATATATATATATATATATATATATATATATATATATATATATATATATATATATATATATATATATATATATATATATATATATATATATACATATATAGGGTCATCCAAATATGACGACTAGATTTGTGTTTTATTAAAAAAAGACATGAGTACAAAGTAGTGTATAGGGAAACATGTGTATAGTTTCTTTTCAATGAAACACAAATCTAGGTGTCACATTTGGATGACCCTATATAATTGATTGAAGTACAACTGCTATTTTTTTTATTAAAAATTAAAGTTGACTTGCAAAAACGTAAATTATTTATGACTTAATTTATAATAAAAATAAATAAACTTAAACAATTAAAAATAACAAATCGGATTCACAAAAGTCATGATGTTATGTAGTAGTTAGAATACAATTATAATGATAAATTTTATTCAAATTAATTTTAATATTTAGAAGGGTTTCTATTTGATCCTATAACTTTGTTTAATCTTTATGGTATTGATTTTACTGAGTTAATAGTTACTTGGTTGTGAATAATGACCTATTTATGTTTTAAAATCTTTTTAAGTATCTTCTTAAAATTGTATAGACATTAACCGTTATGTTATTACCCGGAATTTTCCACATTAATTACTACCCGGGGTACACGTGTACCCTATTACAAAATGTCATTATTACGGCCCTAAATTCGTATATCTGGCATCGTCTATTATATAAATATAGTGGATTTGTGAAGCGGAAAACTTCTATCCTCTCACTGGTCAAATTTATACTGGACAATCAGCATCAGGTAGAGGAAAAAAATTAGGAGAGCGAGTTGTAAAAGAATTGATGGCTTTGTTAAAAGGATCAGGCCGAAATATTATCATAGATAATTTTTTTACAATTCTCTCGTTAGCTCGGCATTTACTATCATGGAAGTTGACAGTCGTTGGGACATTGAAATGTAATAAAAAATATATTCCTCCAGAAATGACACAGACAAAATCTCGAAGAATAAATTCTTCATTATTTGGCTATAACAACAACGTGACAATATTTTTATATGTGCCAAAAAAATTAAACCGTCATAATTTTGTCATCGATGCATCACGACGACACAATGACTGGACCCAAAAATAAACCCGACATAATCCATTTCTATAACAAAACCAAATCTGGTGTAGACATTATGTACAAATTAGTAGGATGCTACAATGTGAGAAGGCGTACAAACAGGTGGCCACTTGCATTGTTCTTCAATATCGTTGATATTGCAGCTCTTGCAGCATATATTATTTATTTTGAAAATAATTGAATGTCCAAGAAAAAGATAAATCAGCGCCGAGTATTTTTGAGATAATTAGGAGAAGAGCTTTGTCTTTCAATCATTCAAGACCGTTCTTTCAATGTACAAATTACAAAAAAATTGTCTACAAAATTACCGATCGAGAACATGCTAATGAAGTCAATCTTTTGCATACAAACTGCATCTACTTCTGCGTCGATTGCTTCTACATTTACTACTACTCCAGCTCAACGTGATATACGTGGTCATAAAATCGTTGTTGGTTCTTGCTGCATTTGTCTTGCAACACCGCATAAACGGAGAAGAAAGACACGCAAATCATGTGTACAATTCCAGAAATCTATTTACGATGAACATTCTTCGACGTATTCAGTTTGTAAAAATTGTCCATCACCTTCCGAAAAAGGACATTTTTCGGCTTATTTTTTTTTTTTTGAAAATACAATAAAGTCCTATAATTGAAACGTATTATTTACTTATTTTTTTATTTATTCCTGCCTTTTACAAAATACCTATGGGTACACGTGCACCCGAGTAGTAATTAAAGGGGTATATCAGTTAAATGTCATTTGAATTAATATTTTTTTAATAAAAAAAATTATAAATACCTAAATCTTCTTGAAATTTCCCAAATAATGGGGATCTGACTGGGCAAAACGATCCTTCCCATAGAAATTTATTGGCTTCGACGCAAAGGCGAAAATGAGTACATGTGTACCCGGGTAGTAACATAACGGTTAAACAATATACAGTTTATTAAATATAAAACAATTGTATTTTTCAACCAGAATTTTATTTGTTTCAACAGAAGCATTGAAAATAAACACTGAATAAGTAATTCATAAAATTGGACGACAATTATGTGAAAGAATGACTAAAAATTGGACTAAACGAATACATTATATCAAGCGAAGTCGTGATGGTCATATGAGTGAGATTGTATTCTATCATCCTATAGAAATATGCTTAGAAATAGAAATAAATAAATCATTATTCAAATACTTTTTGTTTTATTTGAACTTCTGAAACGCTTATTTGAAAATCTTATATAATAATGGTTATTTCTTAATATTTATATTTTTTTCAATTTTGATATCTACGTGACACTTGATTACCGACACTTTGAAATCATCTGCATTTTTCAATATAAAGATAATAAAATCTTGTGAGTTAATCCTAAATATGCTTTTTTTAGTTTACCAAATAATGTAATTAAAAAAATGCCAGACAAACACACTTTTTATTTTAAATGAACGAATTAAGGTTTTTATGATTATTGCAACTGCGACACATAATTACCGCCATGATAAGGTAAAATTAAAAAAATATTCATTTTTATTTATTTATTAATAATGTGTACGTCCTCTGTTATTTATCTCAATTTCGAAATTTCGATTTTCCAAATAATTATACAAACTTTTAATTGAATTTAAAGGTATTTTATTCCATGCATTTCGTATGGCTTCTTTAAACTCTATTGTGCTATTAAATTGATGGCCTTCTGCATAAAGATTACGAGAAAGCTATCCCCAAAGGTTTTCAATAATAATTAGGTCTTGAGATATGGATGGTCACTCTAAGACCTCAATATTATTTTCGTTCAGCTACGTTTTTACTAATCGAACTGTGTGAAATAATCGAATTATCTTGTAAAATCCAATTATTGCATCCAAAACTTCATTTATTCGTAGCATCTCTTGCTGAAGAAGGTCTAAATATTTTTGTACGTTTTCCGATTCTCTAAAAAGACGAAATCGATTGATCTTTTTAACGAAATCGCAGCTCATACCATGAAAGATCAACCTCCACTATGCTTCCTACTCAAAAACCATTCTTCCTTTCTCAAATCATAAAAATAGTTCTGGTCACCATTTTGTTCACCAAAATTAACTTTTTTTCATCAGAAAAATCGCTCGCTACTATTCATCTTTCCAGGGCTTGTGAGTTGTACAAAACTGGTTTTGTTTCTCTATGTTGCAGTAGTAAATGTGTTTTTTTTTTTATTAATTTTTCAGTCTTTAAGTTTGGACTTTGTTGAATAGCTCGTTGAATGGTTCGCATACTAGACAAAACGCCCACTTTTTGACCAATTTGCCTTGTCGTTGCCATAGAGTTCGATGCCTCTCTCAAAATTGTCCTAAGTCTTTAATCTGCTGTCACCGTATTTGTTTGTCCACGATTTTTCCATAATTTTCTATATTTTTAAGAAAATTATTTACCGTCCATTGATGTCATTTTATTCTAGAAATTTCGCGGTTAGAATAGTTTTGCTTCTTTAGAGCAATAAGTTTTCCTTTCTCCTGCTTTGTTAAAGTTTTGCCACGACCAATTTTTAAATTAATATTTTTTAAAAACTAAATTAAAAACATTTTGAAAATTAAATTAAAAACACAATATTAAATAAATTTCAATACTTCCGCTACAATGTTCAAACACAAATAATGGCTATAATCACGTGTCACAGTTACAATAGTCACAAAAATCTAAATTCGTTCCTTCAAAATAAAAAGTTTGTATGTCTGGGATTTTCTAAATATGATAGACCTAAATATTATTAAAAACCTTTGGGGATGGCTTTCTTGAAATCTCTATGCAGAAGGCCATCAATTTAATAGCACAACTGAGCTTAAAGAAGCTATACGAAGTACCTAGAATAAAATACCTTTTAATTTAATTGAAAATTTGTTTTATGGAAAATCAAATTTTTGAAATCACGAGAAATAATGGAGGTAATACACATTATTAAAAAATAAAAAAATTAATATTTAACGTGTTTTTATTTTCCCTTATCATGGCTATAATCATGTGTCACAGATGCAATAGTCACAAAAATCTAAATTCGTTCCTTTAAAATAAAAAGTGTTTTTGTCTGTCATTTTCTTAATTACATTATTTAGTAAACTGAAAAAGATATATTTAGGACTTAACTTACAAGCTTTCACTACCCTTATATTGAAAAATGCAGACGATTTCAAAGTGGTGGTAATCAAGTGTCGCACACACCTTTAAAAATATTATCAAGAGACTGGCAAGGTATTTTTATTTAATATGAACTTTATTTTTGAAGTATTATTTTTTGTTTGTGAGAAACTGTTGAATATATTTGTGACTGATGAGAATTAAATACAACCTAAAATATTCTACTAAGTTTATTAATAATCATTTTTTTATTACAAGCAGCAGTAAAACAATCACATGGAGACTGAGGTAACTGAATAACCACTTTTTTAAAAAAATAAAAAATTAATTATTTATATTTTTACACGCTGCTTAAAAACAGGATAAACCTGGAGAAGTGCAAGTTAGTAGTAATGCCGGTAATGATAATGGAGTGCAGACGAAGAGCGAAAAACAAATGGTAAGTCCATCTACTTGTTTTGGAACTGTGGTGAATTCACTTTTATACAAATTAACTGTTATTTTCACACCACAAGATATTGTAAATGTGTTTAGTAATTATTTTATTGTACAGTTGATTTTTTTATAAGCTAATGCCTATTTCATGATAATTTATTAAATTACGTTGTTACAAAAGAAATGACCGATTTTTATTTTTGACTTTGAACGATTATCAATCGAACTTAATGGGAACTATTTTAATTAAGTACCTGAGTATTAAAATAGTCCCCATCAACGTAAATATTATTGAATCTTTGCGTTTTTTGCAAATAGTTTTAGGAAAAGAAAAAATAAAAATGCAACATTTTTAATCAATTATATATTTTTCTTCATTTTTCACAACCTTTCTTCATTTGTCAAATATTTTTTTCAATACCTATTTCGAAAAACATTGAATTTTTAGAATCAATAAATTCTTCAATATCATTTTTATGTCAACAATCAATTTTTGTCAATTTTTATGTAAAACATTATTAGTGTTTCAATTTCATATATGTAATAGCTTGTAGTACTACAATTATATATATATATATATATATACCTGGGTCTATTTTTATGCGGTAGATACGTTCCGCAGAAAACCGTATTAAAAAAATCGCACAAAAAGACTTAACTTACATTGAAAAATTAGGGATACGTTCCGTAATTTTCGAAAACCGCATAAAACCAAAGCTACAAAGTAAAATTACTCTAAAATTTGTATAAAAAAATCAGGAAATAAAGAATGTTTAAAAAAATTTCAAATATCTGCAGAAAATTGATACAAAATAAAGCTTTTTTACTTTATTTTTTTAACAACTATTTAATTTTATTCAAAGCAATATGTGCATATGTGTAATTTATTTTAGAATTTTTCATACATATTTTAATCATCATCGCAATAATAGCTGCACTGTTTAGAATAAAAAAAGAAAATAAAAAGAAACTAAATAGCTGTACTGTTTTCAAAACATGTAGGCCAAGCCTTTTTCCAACAGGTATTTAAAGTGTGTGGTTTTATTTGAGTAATAGCAAAAACAACAATATTTATAAAGTCAAAGATAGAAATTGTTTCCCAAGTGTCAGTTACTGTTATTGACTCATTTTTTAGTTTATCCAATATAAATTGAAAAGTATGTTTAACGAAATATTGTTAAAAGTTGCAATTATACGTTGATCTAATAGCTGAATAATGCTTGTTGTATTGGGTGGAAAAACATCTTGTTTACATTTGGACGTTTTAAACATGGATAACCTGGTGCGTTGTCAACAAAAAATTTGGCAGCTTCTTCATCTGCCGATGCAACTGCACCCGTAATATTCACCTTATGCAGTGCATTCCTTTTTAAAAACCGTTAACTCCCCTTTGCTAGCCGAAAATTCCTTATCAGTTTGAGAAGCGGAAGTAAATGGCTCTGATTCCTTCATTTGTTCATAAAACTGAAGAGCTTTTCGTTGAATTATATAATTGCCTTAAGAAATTCTTAACAAAAAATCATAAAAATATACTAAGAAGAAATATGAATGAGATAACTTCAAAATCGCATTAAAAATTTTTTCATAAAAAGATATTAAGAAAATATATGAATCGCATAACTTCAAAATCGCATTAAAATAATCCGCACAAAAACAGACCCAGCTGTATATATATATATATATATATATATATATATATATATATATATATATAATATAGGAATATATATATATATATATATAATATATATACAGGAATAATCCGGTTCGGTCACTGATTGCCGAAATATTTGAAACCGGACAAATCGAAACATCAACTAAATACAAAAAACGTTAATTGGTTCCAAACAATTTTTTTTTCCTGTTTTTCAGTAAATAAAACGAGGGTAATATACTCAAATGTTTGCATATATCAACAAAACAAAATCAGGGATTTATACATTAATTTTAAATATATTTTAAATTCATTTTCAGATGGGTTATTAAAATTTAAATATCAAAAAATCAACTTTTTTCTAGTGTTGTGAATCAAAAACTAATAGAAAAAATCCCCACAAAACTATAACTGCGCATGCGTTGCACGTAATGTGCATATACGATTTCGGTTTTCTTTTTTATTGTTTTCATAATAAAGAGGAAAACTTGAAAATTTACGTATGAAAATAATTTTATGTATTAATTTTTTTGGTGTTTTTAAGAAAAATTTTAGTAGGATTTTTTCAAGTAAAAATTTTTTTTTTCGGAAATTTCAAACTGTATTAATCGAAGCCGGACTATGCAAGATATTACTGTATATGTATATATATATATATATATATATATATATATATATATATATATATGTGTGTGTGTGTGTGTGTGTGTGTGTGTGTGTGTATACGTGCATGCGTGTTTTATGCATACGTATGTACATAAAAAATGTATATGTATGTATAAAAAATATTTATGTTCAAAATCTATTTCACAAGCTTATTTGTTCGAGTAATATAACAATATGTGTTTACAGTCGTATGATTAACTCATTAAACATCCATTTCTTAAATTGCCGCGATGAATAAATATAAGTAGAATTATAAATTGCGCTGAATTGAGTTGATTGAACCGGTCTTACTGTCTATGAGACCATCTTCTATGCATTCTATTCTATCAAGTAATGTGTAACCAGTTAGAAAATCACTTTTGAACGATATTTAGTATTGACGAATATATGTACGTCTGTAAAATTGATTAATAAGAATTTTGTACTACTAGAGAGATCTTGTTAGGCTATATTCACACCTATAAAGTAAAATATTAATTGTTGAAATATTATAAATCAACTGTCATGTATACGATGAAAAATAAAGACTAATATATATTAATAGAGAGATTATTCTAAAATTGAAACCTTGTTCACTGATTAGGTAATTCTAATTATATACAGTGCCGAATGAAACTATTGGCACAGTTAAGTAGTTAGAACGTTATAACGTCTATCTACATAAAGAAAATTTTTTTTTTATATAAATCACATGATAATACATTATTTGTTTACATTATAATACTGTAAAAAAATCTTACTTTTAAAAGCAATAATAGTAACTATATAAATAAAAATCTATTACATTGCAAATAATTAAACGACAAATATATTGGCACACATGCACAGTTGTTCACAAACTACCCGTTAACGAGATTATCTCTAATTTACATTGATATTAGGTGATTTTTCGAAGTTTCTTTAATACTTATAATTGTATTTAGATAAATAAGATATTGAAAATAGTGTTATTCTCACTTGAAATTCAGCCAAAATGTCGAAAGGAAAAGAAACTACAGTTGAAGAGGGACAAATAATTTTAAATTTAGTTAAACAAAAGAAATCTTACTCAGAAATATTAAAAATTATTAATAAAAACTGTTTCACCGTTATAAGTGTTGTTAAGTGTATTATAGCCAAAAAAATCTATAAAGTGGCAAAAGAAGAGTTCGTCCATCGAAATTAGATAGCAGGGTATCTATTAAATCATTATAAAAAAGAAGTACATCCAATAACAATACGCAGAGTTTTCTGAAAATAATGGTTATAGTTGAAAAATTACAAGAAGAAAATCGTACATTGGTAAGGAAAAAAATATTATTATTTACAGAAGAATACATTAATAAGGATAATGAGTTTTGGGACAAAGTATTATTTTCTGATGAAAGCGAATTTAATATCTTCCACTCGGACGGTACAATTAAGGTATGGTTTAAGTCCAATATTGAATTTGAGAAAAAGAATTTACATGCAACAATTAAACATGAAAGTGGTCGAGTTATTGTATGAGGATGTATGTCAACTTTTGGTGTTGTAAATTTAGTGTTTGTAGGTAGTGTTATGTATAAATACGTTTACTTAAATATTTTAAAGGAAAATCGTCCAAAAATTAGACCTAGGTAAAAAAATATTTTAAACAAGACAATGATCTAGAACATAGGACTTATATAGTTCCCCAATTGATCATTTTTAATATACTTCATACCTGGCCAACTCCACTCCAATTTCTTGATTTAAATCCTATTGAGAATCTTTAGACACATTTAGAAAAACAAATAAGAAGATATCATATATCCAGAAGAACTCACTTAAAGAAAATAATATTAGAAGAATTAGAAAAATAGACTCGCCTTAATTTAAAATTTAGTGTATTTGATGTTTAAAACACTATTATTTGTTTCTAAATGCAAAGGATGAGCAACAAAATACAATTATACTTTTTTAAATTTAGTTTTTCTCCTGTGCCAATACTTTTGTTCACCAAGGAATTAAATGTAGAATTTATTTTCAGTTTTTTTTTCAAGTAGTATTATTTTTTTTAAATATTACTGATGTACTATATTCTACAACAATAAAAGTATGTTTCTTTAAGAGCATTTAAATTTTTTTCTAAATACACTGGAATATTTAGAAACTTTATCATTAGGCCGATCTCATGGTTAACAGTTTTTGTGACGCAGTGATCGTTTTCAGGTTTACTCTTTCTTCTTCGGACATACAGCCTTCCGTCGGATACGTACATGTTAAATTTGGACTCGTTTGAAAAGATTACATTTCTCCAATCCATTGCAGTTCAATTCTTATAATCTTTGGCCCACAGAAGTTGCTTTTGAAGGATTTGTTTTTATGAATAGTGGCTTTTTGGAAGGTTTTCTAGCACACAATTGAGCTTCCTGAAGCCTTCTTCTAACAGTTTGCGTACTTATTTTCGATCCACAAACTCTCTTCTTATATCCATCGCAGTTTTTAAATGTTTTCTCAAAGACAGCTTGATTAGGGTACGATCTTGAGCTCCAGACTCTCTTTTCCGATTAATAGACCATGTTTCGTGATTTTTTTTAAAAAATTTTCAGCTACGAACGATTTTTTGAATCCGACTTTATCAGCTATTTTACAAACATTTAAATTCTTTTTCGAATAATCCAAAATATTAAGTTTGTTTCCTTCGGTTATTTTTTCATATTTGCCATTTTTATACTTTTCACACTCTCCAACTTCACTTACAACGTTATTTTACCAACCACTTATTGCAGAATGAAAGGAAAAGTCATTTAAGAATTCTTACATAAAAAAATACAAACAACAGGAGCTTCCCCGTTTTATTGGCTGAAACTGATTTAATAAACAGTGTTACCAGAGTGTCCGGATTTCAATAGTCACTACTGTAGATCTGTAATTTAGTGTTACTATGGTAAAAATCTTTAATATATATAGTGCATATTTAGATTAAATAAGTATTTTTTCTTTACAATACAGTAATATCCCGAAGTTACGCTATAGGTGGGACCTACGAAAATCGCGTTAGTCGAATTCGCGTAAGTCGGAGTACAACTTTGCATAGAAATGCATTAAATTTTGTTTAATTGGGACCAACAACTAACGAATATACTAGTTTAGGAGAAAAATATTTAATAAAAATTGCAATTCTTTATACATATTAATACAAAATATTAAAAAATTAAATGAGTTACCTAAACCGAAGTTATTTCGATGTCGATGGTTTCATAAAATTGAACAAACTCGTCTAACGACACAATGTCTTCTTTTTTCACGCAGAATTTCTTCGTAGCAAGCTAATAATTTTTTTATTCCTTGCTTTGTAGCTATAACGCGTTCTTCGTCGGAGTCTGTGTTTTCTAATATTTGTAATTTTTTTCAATTAAGTCAAGAGCTTATGTCAAGTTTGTAATTGCCATGTGCTTTTCTGGTGGAACTGGGTTTGAAGTACAAATTCTTCAGTAACGTTTTGCTCACGCATCTCTATGAACTCATCATTTGTCAGCTCCTGACTATGTGAATCCAACAGCTCGTTGACATCATCACCTTTGACTTCCAAATCTAATTGCTTGACAAGATTGACAACTTCTTCTATCACATGAGCGACATGATCAGTTCCTAGCGTTATTTCCATCTCAGCAATAATACCATGACGTTTACAAATTATGCTTGAGATCAAGGATTTATCATTTTTCACAGCTTCGAGAATTCTTTCTTTATCTTTTATGATTGTTCTTACTGTCAATTCTGGTAATTCAAACTTCTTTGCCAATTCACAAATTTTCATTCTGCTATCAAAATCTTTGATATTGTTAAGTTTACATTCCAGATATAACGTTTTTCTTTTCTTACTAAATGTAGGAGAATCAGATTTAGTTCGTTTGGACGACATAGTTTTTTTAAGGGTTTAAAAAACATTAAGCAAAATAATTTTAACTTCATCATCCTAGAGTGGGTTCGTGAATATAGAGTTTGCGCGAAACACGTACAGCCGTATTACAGTAAAAAAAAACACTGTAGATACATGTGGGATGAGGGACGAAGCGGGAGAGGAAAATCAAGAACCGTGGAACTCAGAGTTCGCGTAAGTCGGGGTATTACTGTATAGTATTTTTATTTTATCAATCAAATTAGTACATTTCATTATGTACAACCTAATAAAGGTCATCCTAATGTGACGCCTAGATTTGTGTTTTATTGAAAATAAACATGTGTATATTTTTTTTGTTTCTTTTCAATAAATCACAAGTTTAGGCGCCACATTTAGATGGCCCTATACTACTCTGTACAAAAAGTAAGGTGACTGTTTAAATAAAACACATACTATTTATTTAATTACCCAAATTTCCCGTTGCGATACACATACTCCAACGTTTAATCCAATCTTGGAAACACTTTTCTAATTCACTTTTTGGAATTTCTATCAGCACCTCCTTATCGATGTAACTGAGTAAAATTGGGTTCCTCAAAGTGCATTTTTAATCGACTAAACAGTAAAAAGTCGTATAATGACATATTTGGAGAATACGGTGCTTATGAAGCAATATTTGTTGAATTTTTGGCGAAATATTCACAAATAATGATTGAATTATGAGAAGATGCGTTATCGTTAACCCAAAACATCATCTAAAATTGCATCTACTGAACCTATTGATATGCCAATATCTCCAGCAAGCTTTTTTGCAGTCAAATGACGATTTTCAATTACATTATTTCTATTTTTTTCGATATTTTCTTCGGTTATTGATGTTGATGAACGACTAGAACAAGGTTTATCTTCTATAGATTCACCACCTTCTCTAAACAACTTATGCCACTGAAATACATTTCTTTCGATAAAGATTGATCACCGAATGCTTTCTGCACTATTTTAAACTTTTCAGTAGCATTAATTTCATTTTTAATATAAAATTTAATGCAACTTCTTTGTTCAACAATATTAAACATTTTAAAAATCAAAAAAGGCAACAAGTTGATGTAAATAAACTATTGTAACTTATAAACTATTTAACATATCGAACTCAAATTAGGAGTGAATATCACTGAAGGTTGTGCCAATATAAGAAAAAAAGTTTTTTGAACTACGACTTTCACCCGAGTTTTAAATTAAAAAGTCACGTAATTTTTTGAACAGAGAAGTATATTTGAATTGATAGTGAAAGAAATTCAAATATTATTGTTATAAAATTAATTATTACCTATTTATATATTTTATATATTTTTTTATGAAATAAGTACTAATATCAGAATTTATTTAGTCGTATATATTGTAAAATCGAAAGTTATTTTCATTTCACATAAAAATAGCATTCATTACAAATATTGTGCCAACTGTGTCCCATTCATTGAAAAAAAATCTAAAAACTGTACGCGAATTAATGATTCCGCTAAAACTTTACGTTTTATTTATGACGAAGTAAGATTTTTTTATAAACAAATCAATTCAAGTAAAGTGCACATACACATATGTGTACACTGTGATGCACCCATTTAATTGAAAAGTATATATGATCATTTTTGCTAACACTAAATCCCATCTACATAGCTACACATGTGAACACATAACAGTTTTGTTGGCAATCAAATTCGAGAACATTAATGTGTAGGCAGATAAATAGCTGAGACAAGAGTTTGATCGGCCGTTTATATAATGCCGCGCTTGAAATATACTATTTTAAAAATAGAAGCGTACTAACGATTTTGAATTGGCCACATTTTATTGTTTTCGCGCGTTCTGTGGCACGGTTCGTTGGCGCAGAATCTTCTCTTCAAATATTTCAAAGTATTGAATTATGTTTCAATAGATTAATCTAATTATTAATTCATAATGATTCAACGTATTATTATGTTAAAGTACTCAACAATTACTCATTTATTTTTAGTATATTTACGGTGAATTACATTCTGTTCAAAAATTACCAGGAATTTTTATTTAAAAGACGCGCTTTAAATGAATCCTAATTTTTTGTGGATAAGTTGGCAACACTGCAGTTGAATTTTATGTTAAGTGTGAGTGTGATCTATTATTTAGTTTGTTTATGTCTGCCGTTTATATAAGTCGATCGTAAGAACCAAAAACGATTTTTACAATGAATAAAATTATTGAGAAAAGATTTTGCCTTAAAAAATGTGTTTCGAATGAAATTTTTGTGCCAAAGCGCTAAAAATGTCAATGATAAAAATATAAATGGTGTTTTAATAATTCTATTATTTTCATAGATGTATGGCATGTAGCACCGTTTTATTTAAACCACATATCGTGCAAACCATTTTCAATCATTTTTGGAAAAAAAGTTCATTAATCATGATTCGTAATGCACTCCATTTACTGTAACGTGATCTCCAGATTCATTTTGAAATTTTTACTAACAGAAGTAATATTGGCCTCATTTCTTGCATTTATTAGTCTTATGTGCACTGCTGTATCATGTAGAATAAAATTGTTTTCAAATTTTTCAACAATTCGATAAATGATACATTTACTTGGACGATTGGGTTTATCGTGAGTTTCCCGAAGTAGACGATCAGTTTTACGAATCAAACATTGATTTTTTTAACAAGATTTTACAATTTCTAAATGCTGTTGAAGTGTTTAACGCTCCATGATAATTCGTCAAACTATATTAAGTTGAAATATCAAAATGAGCTTAAAAAAATTCAAACATGGCTGCCATTAACTATCAAAATTCTGATTTTCTTATTGGAAAAACCTAGATAATGTATTAGGTCGTGTAATATGAAATGTCAGATTTCTCATCAGTCACAAGTTGATCTTCAAAATGATTAGTTATAAGTTTAAAAGTTATAATTTTTTTTGTGCTCAGTTAAAGTTCATACAATTCTCAGTAAATTACCGTTATTTTTTTAAAAAAATTTGGATAACTAATTTTTGCACAAATTTTGTATAATAAAGTCGACCAAGGAATTAAAGATTATTTTTTGTACGAGTTGAAATTGGGTAATAGTGCAACAAATGCCGCTCGTAATATCAATACTGTGTCTGGCGATAGTACCGTTAATGAACGAACCATACAAAGATGGTTAGAAAAATTCCACTGTGGATAAAAGAACATAAGAATAAACTTCACAGAAAACCACCTGCCTTTGTTGATGACGACGTTTTTCGAGCACTGATGGAAACTGATCCCTCTCGAACATTGTCTTCCCTCGCAGAAGAACTTAGGGTGTGTTGTAAAACCATCGGTAACCATCTCAAGAACATGAGAAGAGTTAAAAAGCTAGACAAATGGGTTTTATATGATTTGAATGATCAGCAGATGCAGCGAGGATTTGAAATTTGTAGTTCGGTTTATTTGAGGAACAATAGGATACCTTTTTTGAGAAGAATTGTAACCTGCGATGAAAAATACATCAATTGCAACAACAGAAAGCGATCGGAACAGTGAGTTAATCGTGATGAACATCCAGGACACACACTGAAGCCATCTCTACATGACCAAAAGATTATGGTGGACTGCAAGGGGTTTCGTTCATTATTCATTCTTGAGGTCTGGACAAACAATAACTGTTCAGTCATATTGTCTTGAAATTGAAGAAATGCATAGAAAACTTATAACAATGTAAAACCGTATGTAGCGCAAAAAACCTTGCAAAAGCTGAACGACTTACAAGATCCTACTGCGTCCCCCATACTCGCCTGATCTTTAAACAGATTAATTCGCAGTTTGGAACACTACATACGAAATAAGACCTTTCGTAATATGAATGAGGTCGAAGGATCTTTACAGACTTTGTGTTTTCTAAAGACCGGGACTTTTTTGAAAGACGAATTTTTTTGTTGGAAAAGCGTTAACAAGAGGTTATACAAGCTAATAGTGCTTACGAGGGTATTCCCATAAGTACCCGGCCTGACCTAGAGATGGCGGTAGTTGTTTGAAAAATATCACTGTTTTAGAAAGTACACAATATATAAGCATATGTTTCAAGTTTGAGGACGCCACGTTGTTTAGTATTTGTTTGGCAGCCATCAATAGTGAACGTTTTCAGTGAATTTGTGAGAATGGAGAAAATTGGTCATCGTTACGTGATAAAATACTTTTATTTGAAAGGCCTCAGCCCAACCAATATAAAAGCTGAACTGGATTCTACTCTAGGTGAGTCTGCTCCTTCGTTTACAACAGTGAAATATTGGGTAGCAGAGTTTAAACGAGGTCGTACGAGCTGCCAAGACGAGCATCGCAGTGGTCGACCAAATGAGGTGATGACTCTAGAAATGGTGAAGAAAATCCACAAAGCGGTACTGGATGATCGTCGACTGAAAGTGCGCGAGCTAACAGACATAGTAGGCATTTCAAAAAGTGCGGTACATCGCATATTATCTGAAAATTTGGACATGAGAAAGCTGTGTGCAAGATAGGTGCCGCGTTTGCTCACACTCGAGTAAAAACAGTGTCGTGAAGATGTTTCAATTGAGTGTTTAGCAAAGTTTCACAGCAACAAAGCAGAATTTTTACGCCGTTTCATAACCATGGATGAAACATGGGTCCATCACTTCACACCCGATACAAAAGAACAATCAAAACAATGGACTGAAAAGGGAGAACCGGCTCCAAAGTAGGCGAAGACCGTTTTATCTGCAGGCAAGGTCATGGCGTTGTTTTTTTGGGATGCGCGTGGGATAATTTTCATTGACTATCTTGAAAAAGGAAAAACTATCAACGGTGAGTATTATGCGAACTTATTGCAACGTTTGAGCGAAGAAATCAAGCAAAAACGGTCGCATTTGGCTAAGAAGAAAGTGTTGTTTCATCAAGACAATGCACCAGCTCACAAATCCGTTATTGCAATGGCCAAAATTAATGAATTAAAGTTTGAATTGGTACCTCATGCACCCTATTCGCCAGATTTAGCCCCCTCGGATTATTTTCTGTTCCTAAACTTGAAAAAATGGCTTAGTGGTCAAAGATTTCCCAACGATGAAGAAGTGATGTCGGCAGTTAATGGGTATTTTGAGGAGCAAGACAGTTCTTATTATAAAAAGGGTATCGAACTTATTGAACATCGCTGGGAAAAGTGTATATAGCTGAAAGGAGATTATGTTGAAAAATAAATATATTTTTTTCCAAAATTTTTGTGTTTTCTTTGTTGGATCGGGTACTTCTGGGACCAATAAATAAAATGTTTATTTAAATTAAAAAATCAATTTTTATTTCTCTTTGAATAATCCGACATTTCACATTACACGACCTAATAATACATTTGAAAATATTAATTTTACATACTTCGCAACTCAAATAATTTCATCGTCATAAATAATATGATGCAATTGATTTATTATTAATAAATAGAAAGTCATTATCAACGAATAATAAATTATATTCTTTAATCGATTATATTAATAAGTAATAACTAATAATTTGTAAATAATTACTTTATTTTAGTATTATTAATAATCCATTATTCACCGTTGCATTATCGCTACGTTAATAATCTTGTCTTAAAAAAAGTTGTTCTTAAATAATAAAATCATATAATACAAAGCGTATAATATGAAGAGCCTTAATTACACAATTCTAATAAACTTTTCTAGGCAAGTGAAAATATATTAATCATTTTAAATGTACATCCAAGTCTTTTGTGCATTTAACGTTTGCAAATAACATGTTTTATATCATGGTACTTTGACAATAGTCTACTCGTTCATCCACAACATACGTCATAAATTGTATATAGGAATATCTCACCTAGTCCGGCTGATAGGTTTCACTGATTAGCCGGACTATTTGAAACCGGACTAATCGAAACATTAACTAAATACAAAAAACGTTAATTGGTTCCAAACAATGTTTTCCCCATTTTTCAGTAAATAAAACGAGGGTAATATATTCAAATGTTTGTATGTATCAACAAAACAAAATCGGGGGTTTATACATTCATTTTAAATAAATTTTAAATTTATTTTTAGACGGGTTATTGGAATTTAATTATCAAAAAATCGAATTTATTCTAGAGTTGCGAATCGAAAACTAATAGAAAAAGAAAAAAAAGACCACAAAACTAGAACTGCGCATGCGTTACGCATAATGTGCGTATACGATTTCGGTTTTCTTTTTTATTATGTTTTCATAATAAAGGGAAAAACATGAAAATTTGCGTATAAAAATAATTTTATGTATTAATTTTTTGAGATTTTTTTCAAGAAAAACTTTTTAGTAGAATTTTTTTCAAGTAAAAAAATTTTTTTTTGAAATTTCAAACCGGACTAATCAAAGACGAACTATGCGAGGTATTACTGTATATGTTAAAAATAGAAAAAAATGTTTGGATTATCTTCATGCAACGATAGCTTAGAATGACAGTTTGTTCAAAATCTCAAAATAAACAGAATAATTAATATCCCAGCGAATGTATAGAGAAAAGTATTTTCATTAAATTATTTTTGTATCGAAGTGTTAATAAAGGTATTTATTTAGGATACTACCATTATTTTCATCTCTTCCAAAAGTACAGTTTGATTATGGCATTTTAATTACATATTTAAGCTCTAGAGTGGCGATCAGTCGAATTATTCTACGATTAAACTTACTTTCTGTCCGGAAACTATCGGAACTTTTGAAATAAGACATATAAGAAGTTATTTATTCGTCAATATTTATTTTGTCGCCTTTAAAGCAGAGCTGTCCAAACCACGGCCCGCGGGCCGTATGTGGCCCGCGAAGGGGCTTTATGCGGCTCGTGTAGCATTTTTCCATAATACATATATTATTTCATGAAACGTTAAATATTATTTGCCATCAAATAATACATGCTTACCTTTAACTATTAATATTACAAACGTAAAATCCGATTTGCAGTTAGAGTTGTGTGATTTGCAAACAGATCCCTTGTTTAGTTACAAATGTGAAACAGGAGGAGATTTTTTTAAATTATTACCAGAAGGAAAGTATCCTAAATTGCGAGACTTTGGTTTTAGAATGGGGTCAATGCTCGGCAGTACTTATCTTTGTGAAAATACCTTTTCAGCAATGAAATTTATAAAATATAAATATAGAAGTTCCATGACGGACAAATCGTTATCAAATTTACTGCGTTTGGCTACTACAAACATTGAAATTGATATAACTACATTAGTAAAGGAATCAGAGTTACCGCAAAATTCTCATTGAAATACACAATTTTGTTAATATTGTCTAATATTTCAATAAAACATAGTTAAACAGTAATAAATGTTTTTTTTTATTTTGGGTGCGGCCCGCGGATCATTTTTATTTTTGTATTGCGGCCCTTGGGTTCCTAGAGGTTGGACAGCCCTGCTTTAAAGTACTCCTCCATGAAAGTAATAGATATATTCCAACGCTTATTCTAGTTCTCCAATGCCCCAGCGAACGCGTTTTGTTGTATAGCTGCTTTCAGTTCAAGCAGCAAATTTTCTTTTACGGCTTTAATCGACTCAAAATGATACCTCGGAGTGACAACTTGAGTTTTGGAAATAAGAAAAAGTCTCACGGAGCTATATTAGGCGAATACGGAGTTTTCGGAACAAAATTTGTTTAGTTTTTGGGCCAAAAACTCACAAACAAATTCAATATTCTTGGCACTATGCGAGAAGCGACACGTTTTATGCTCAACATTTCAGCCAAGATGACATGACGTTGTGTTTTTAAGATTCCCACCTCAGCTGCTAATTCTTTGATGGGCTCTTTGCGATATCACGTGTCGTGCGATGTTGATTATTTTTAATTAAAGTTGCGATTTGGTCATTATCGATAACCTTAGATCTACTGAAGTGTTCTCTGTCCTCTAGATCAAAATGGCCACTTCTAAAGCGGACGAACTACTTGCGAATAGTGCTTTCCTCTACAATATCATCTCCATAAACAGCACATATCTTTTTTACTGTTTGGGCAGCATTCTTCCCATCCCGGAAATCAAATAACATGATACTGCGTAAATGCAAGTTGTTTACATCTATGTTTAAATTTCAAATTAACAATATGCAATATGCATAAAAAAACGTGTACAAATGTTACCTGTCAAAATTATAAATAGTCAACCATGTCAGATAAATAAAGTAAGCGGAAAATTACCTTTAGTTCCATCTATTAAAAACGCTACGAACTTTTGTTTCAACCGAATACGTAGAATAATAATCGACTATAAACTTGTTATGAACAAGTATAAAATCAATTTTATTTTTAATATCGTTAATGCCTTTCCAAGTTAATTTCTTGTTAATATTTTTCTTAAAAAATGAATATATATATATATATATATATATATATATATATATGTGTGTGTGTGTGTGTGTGTGTGTGTGTGTGTGTGTGTGTGTGTATGTGCGTGTATAATATGTGTGTATAAATAAATTAAATATATTTTTGGTATGTTTATGAGGCATATGGTTGTAAATCACTTAAATACAATCCAGTTATACTAAATGTAAAGACGCGTGACCAAAAATTTAGGTTAGTGGTCTAGTTCAACCGGTTTACAATATATTGTTGGTCGTGTTTCATACAGGTATTCTCTTACCTTGCGGTCTTGCTAAACGCGTAAACGACCTTCGTACGGACAGTAATTTCATACAAACGATATGCTGGAAAAATATTGTTTAGAATTAAATTGAAATGTTAAACGAGAGTGAAAACGTTTGCGGCTCGATTGTCAAAAATAGCTCGACAGTAATTAACGTTACTAGAACTATTGTCTTAATTGCGCTAGTGAATTTACGTAGAAATTTATCTTTCGCTATTTCACAATCGTAAGTTCAAGTCGGTGTCAATTACACTAAATTTTTTTCAAAGGAAATTCGTCAGACGATCTAACGTTTCACGAAACTGATCGATGAGATAATAATTTTTTTATTGTGTATAATTAAAATCAATTTATTATTGAGCTAATCAAATATAGGGAAACATAAATAATGCTACGTATTATTTTTGACTTTATTATATAGAGTAAACTAAATGAGACTGAAGGATAGAAAATGATAGCAGTATGTCTAAATTTTTCATTTTCATTTAGGTTACCGTATATATGAAAATTATGTATATATTATTTATTTAAGAGAATTTAATGAAAAATATTGTTCTTTATACTTTCTGTAAATGAATAATATTTACAAAAATTCTATTTTATTAAAAGTAAACATTGTAATTGTACAATTATAACACATAAAACAGTTACATAAGGTTTTCCAATAAGCGCTTCAGAAGTTTAAATGGAAATAAAATAAAAATATTTAATTATAACGGAAAAATTATGTCGGGTTTTTGCACTAGATGTCACTAATCAATTTTCTATAGAAGCAACGTCATTCGCATCCATATAATTGTCGTCATTTGACAGCTGACACTTTTTCCTTCATTCAGATAAAAAATTTGAGTACTTTGGTTAAGTTTTAAAGATTTTAAAACAAGTTAAAGATGAAAGAAGATCAAACTGTATATTTTTGTCATATTTTAGTGTTTAATTTCCATAAAGGGAACAACTCGCGGCAAGCTTGTTATAAGTTGCGTTAAGTTTATGGTGACCATGCCTAAGACAAGAACAACAATGCCAACGATGGTTTGCGAGATTCTATGCTGGTGATTTTGATCTTAACGACGCTTTTCACTCAGGAAGGCCAATCGTGGTTGATGACGACAAAATAAAGGCATTGATCGAGTCAAACCCGCGTTACAAACACATGAAATTACAGAAACATTAAATATTCATCATTCCAGTGTTCACGATCATTTGAAGAAGTTGGGACACATAAAGCTCGACATTTGGATTCCTCATGTACTCAAAGAAGTTCATTTGAATACGCGTATAAACATATGCGATATGTTCATTAAACGTGAAGAAAGCGATTCATTTTCGAAGCGTATTATAATTGGAGACGAACAATGGATTATATACAACAATGTGAAATGCAAACGGTCTTGGTTTAGGCCCGATGAGTCAGCTCAAATAACATCTAAAGCAAGTGTTTATCAAAGGAAAATCATACTCTGTTTTGTAGGATTATAAGTGTGTCGTGTATTTTAAGATCTTACCAATGATTAAAACAATCAATTCTGATATGTACTATCGCCAATTAGACAAGTTGAACGAATCCATCATCCAGAAGTGTCCAGAACTCGTTAATCATAAAAGAGTTGCGTTCCAATATGACAACGCAAGACTATACACAAGTTTGGTCACTCATTAAAAACTATTGGAGCTTGGATGGGATGTGTTGCCGTACCCAGTGTACTCGCCTTACCTTGTGCCGCCAGACTTCTACATGTTTTGGTTTTTGCAAAACTACTTACGTGTTAAATTGTTCAATTTCGATGAGACTATAAAACAGCACCTTGTCCAGTTTTTCACTAATAGAGACGGATCTTTTTACGAACGTGGAGTTATGAAGCTCACCGAAAGATGGTAAAAGGTCATCGAATAAAATCGCAAATACATTATTGAATAAACTTTGTACTATACATAAATAAATGATATTTGAAAAAAATAGTCAAAATGCGTCATGACTTTTTTGATAATCTAATATATATATATATATATATATATATATATATATATATATATATATATACCGACTGGGTAGTACAGTGGTTTGCATCATCTCGTGTCATGCAGGAGATTGCGTTCGATTCCCAGTCGGAGAGTCCCTCACTATCGAGGGTTGAGCATGAAGGCCGACAACCTCATCTTGTAAAAAAATAACTGTTAAAAAAATAAGGGAGTAAACCCCGAATAAAAAATCTTCACCAATCCGCCTGGTCAGCGTAGTGAATATGACCAAATACCAGTAAATGATAGCATTCATTGAGGCTTTCGTCCAGAAGTAGATTGATATGGGCTTAATGATGTGATGTAATATGTATATATATATATATATTTATTTATAGATCGATAATGATTTAAATATAATTAAATCTTGTTATTAATGTGAATTTTTATTTTAAAGATTTTTATTGTTAATATTTGTTTAAATAAAAAAAATTAGTCTTCCTAAAATATGTATGAATAACAGCAATAAGTTTTCAAAACGTCAATTTGGAAACCTCCTTTAATTGAGATCCCCAGGTAGATGTCTATTTTATCCATAGTATAACATGCCATTGATTATTATATTGAACATATCAACATTCTTATTGCTAAAAAATAATTATATTCCCTTTTTAGATGAATCATCTAGCAGTTTCGATCCAATTAAATTATTTTTTGACTAATTGAAATATTTATTGGTTTCATAACACATATGATATCAATTTTATCAAAATGTATCCCTTATTTCTTTATTTATTCTCTTAGAAATGTTTTTTTTTTTAAAAAAATGAGTAACAAATTTAATAAAAATTCTCAATTTCATTTTAATTAATGATGAAAAACTGATCATAAATTTTAATATATATGAGGGTTGTTTGATAAATATGGTAAATTTTAAAATTTTATGGTAAATTTTTTTACCATACTTATAAACGACCTTCCTACATACATTTTTCTACTTTAAAAAAATGATGCTCCATCTACGGGTTGATATGAAAATTTTATTTCTGAAATCTTCCGGAATTGTCCAAGAATTATCGAAATACAAATTTTACAAAATATTAAAATTACCAAAACAATGGAAAACTGATAGATTTTCAAGCAACCATTTCGGACAGATTTTCGGACAAAATAAATTTTAATTGTATTGCTATCGTCTACATAGAAACATTGACATAGTTTTCTAAATGTTTAATTTTTCATAACTTATTTACATTGTTAAACAGAATCAAGTTCGTGAGTCAACGAGCGAAGTAAATAAAGGGCAAAGCCCCCCGAAATAAAAAATTATAATATTGTACAATGATGATGACCGTAAGACAACAGAATGTTTTTATAAAAAAATGATTTATTATTGATTACTATTTAAAAGAAATTGTGGCATTGACCAGGGATTCGTTTGTAAAAAAAATATTAGTTGTTTTATATTTATTCAGTTCTTAATGTTCCTTTTTTCTTTAAAATGTTTGTATGTCAAAAAAATTGGATTCACATTTCAAGAATAAATTGCTTAAGAAATATATATATATTCACATTTCAAGAATAAATTGCTTAAGATATATATATATATATATATATATATATATATATATATATATATATATATATATATATATATATATATATATATATATATATATATATATATATATATATATATATACAGTGAGTATCACTTAAAATCGTACAGTAATTATAAAAATAAGTTTCATTTAAAATTTCTTTTATCATAAGTATCAAGTAAATAATCATGTTAATTTTAGTTGAAATAAATAAATGTATTCAAATGCAGTATACATTTTTTTGGGATTTTTTTTTTATTAACTTTAACTTGGGATCACTTTTTGTAAGAACGAAATTTAGGCGTCATCTAAAATCGTACAGCGTCTTTTAGCGTACATAATTCGGAAAATGTCTCAAGAATTTTTCTTGGGATATAGAAAGTAACATCTTCTTTCTATGCTTAAGACTATTCAGTGCAGTTTTAACGCTATACGAAGCATGTTCATTCTATAAATTTTAGAAATGAGCCAAACGTCTGCAACAGTTCGTGAATTTATTATTCTTCTTCATACAAATGAAAAAAAGTTACGCAGAAATTGCTAAAATTATAAACCACTACTTTATTACAGTTCAGTACATAATGAAAAGATACAAAGAAGAAAATCGTACAAGAAATAAATTAAAAATTCGATCTGATAAAAAAATTAACCCCTAGCAATAAACGATGAATAGTTCGTAAAATTAGAGAAAATTCCCGAATTTCATTCCTTAAGACCGTTGCGGATATTAAAATATATTTGGAGAAAGAAGTGAGTGGTTCCACAATTAGGTGAGTGCTGAGAAAAAAATATTTTCATGGAAAAATTACACGCAACAAACATTATATCAACAGAAGGGATAAAAAAAGAAGATTAGTTTTTTCAAGGGAATATATAAATAAGTCTTTGGAGTTTTAAAATTACGTCATTTTCACCGATGAATTAAGATTTAATGTTTTTGCATCAGATGAAAATGATACAGTATGGAGAAAGCCAAATAAAAAAATAAATATTAAAAACTTACGATCAATGGTGAAATGTAGTAGAGAATCGCTAATGGTATAGAAATGTATGTCAGTATATGGAATTGGTAATTTAGTGTTTATAAAAGAAATGATGGATAAGTGAACGTAATTAAATATACTAAAAGAGAATTTAAAACAGAGTGCTGGAGGAATGAATATCCATAAAACTTTTAAACTATATGTTGACAATATTGAAAGGATTCTTTACACATTACACGAATATAGACACTGTATTCTACCCAAAAATTATACAAACCTTAGCTCAGTCTCTGGATCTTAATATAATTGAGCATATTTATAATTAATGAAGTAATAAAATTCACACACATTCAATATCAAACAAAAATAATCTAATAAAAGTCCTACGAAAAAAGTAGAGAAATCTAACGAAAAATTACTATGGAAAATTAGTAATTTCCATGCCTAGAAGACTACAAGCAATAGAAAACAACAAGCGGTTTCCAACTAAGTACTAAAAATATTGTTTTAAATCATTTTTCAGTCTCTTATATCATATAATTTACTCTATGATTTTAACTGACTGATAAATTTTGCACTAAAAATATTTTTTTTTTATTATTTGAAAACGAATTTTGTAATTATTTATTATTAACTTGAATTTTAATATATAATCAAATATAAAACAACTTGTTTTATTAAACGTATGTGTAATAATAAAAAGTTTCTCAAAAACCTAGCTGTATGATTTTAAATGACACTCACTGCAGATACGAAAAAAATTAGGTTATAAAACATTGATAGAAAATGGAGTTTCAAAAAATTATTACATTTTTCTCTTTGCTGTACTGATGGATTTTGTATCAAAAACATGAATTATTATTTTAAATAATTTAATTTTAACACATAATTAAATATAGAACAACTTGTTTCATTAAAGATTTGTGTAATAACAAAAAGTTTCAATCAAACGTTTCTTAAAAACCTAGCTGTACGATTTTAAGTGACACTATGTGTGTGTATATGTAGTGTGTCAAAAATTTGTGAAGGTCATGAATTCATTGAAAGCAATGACATTATAAGCGACCCACGCAGCTGGCAAGTTGGCCCCATGTTCATATTGCATTCGTTTTTTTAATCTCATTTCTTTCGCAAGTCAGAAAAGAACCGAACATTGAGTGAGATAATTCCATTAAACACTTTACTTTCAAATCATTGAAATCGCATGAACTTGTACAACTAAAAAAATTCTAATTACAGCAATCATAAACTATACTACTGTAAATTATGTTTAATAGGATTTAAAGATCAGCGAATTGTTACAGCTGTTAATTTTTTGTACTCAGATTAGCATAGAAAATATATGTGTCTAGTGACATTTGTCTGTTTTTTAATAAGCATTATATAGTATCAATTATGTGTATAAGAAATTGTTAAATGTTAATAAATTGTTTATAATTATTACAAAAGTGTTCATCGAAGAAAATCATGAACAAATGTTACACTCCTTTTTAACTTTTTATCGAATAAAACATAATTAAAAAATGGATATATTTATTGTATTTGATACTTAAAATCATTTTATTTCTCAAAATATTCACATTAACATTGAATGATATTTATCAGCGGAAAAATAGTTATAAATGTCATTTAATATAAAGAATTTTTATTTTTAAAAAATTGAGGATTTTCTATTTTTAACGTTATGTCATTATTAAATTTTTTACTATGCATATGGTTATCCAGAGACAAAAATAACTGGAAATTCTATAATGATACGTCTGGTGAATACGAGGGAAGAGAAACAATTTTCTATCTTAAATTCATTTTCATTTCTCTTGTCATTACCGCAACATGTGGTCGAGCTGTGTTATCTTACAAAAATGAAACTCTTAAATGATCGCGAGACATGCACTAATTGTTTTTGTTGTAGTACATTATGCACTCTTTGTAACCGTTTACTGTAAATATCCGCTGTGAACATTTTGCCAACTTGTGGATATTCATAATGAATAATTCATTTTTAAGTCCACCAAACACAAAGAAGAATTAATTTTACTTTAATTGTTTGTAGCAATGGGTCGTTTGATGATAGCAAGTGGCAACTAAATACGTTTATAAAAGAGGGTTTTTTTAAGAGTGATATAACTTTAAATTCAAATAAAACACATACTAATTGACCGGATCATCATTTATTTAGTATTATTCGAAAGATAATTTTATAACATTAATATTTTTAATTGATTTCGAGCATATATACACCACGGATACCTTTAATACACCACAGTCTTTCAGTCAAATTTCGGGACACTTTTTCAAGTAATTGGGGCTTTATATCCGCAATAATGCGAGTTATGTTAACTTCTAATACCTCAATTGTTGCTGGTTTATCAGCATAAATCAGAGACTTCACATATCCTCAAAGAAAATAATCCAGAAACATCAAATTACACGATCTTAGAGGCCAATTCAAAGGTCCATTTCTGGAGATGTCGTTATCGTCCAATTTTTGTTTCAATAATTTGATTGTTTCGGTCGAAATATGTCACGTGATACCATCCTGCCAAAACCACATCTCTTCCAGATCGATGTCAAGCAAATTTGAAAATAAATAATCATCGATCATCCAAAGGTCAGGGTCATCCAAATGTGACATCTAGATTTGTGTTTTATTAAAAAGAAACTATACAAATGTTTCTTTTTAATAAAACACAAATTGAGGCGTCACATTTGGATGGCCTATATAAATAAACACTTCAGTCTTATTTGGGCCACTCTATACAAAAAGTTATATATTTATAAAAAAAATCGTATGGCATAAAATTATACAATATAAATTATAATTTCAACTTGCTCGTCACTTCGATGTTTGTTTTTAACAGTTCTCTTTTTTGTTTTTGTGTTACGTCGTGCAATGTTTGACATTTGAGCAACATCGTACATGACACAAATGTTTTATGTTAATTGCTAATTCATTTACTATTTACAATATTTGCAACTACTTATGCGCATAAATTACATCAAGATTCCTTTCTATTCATTTTATATTCACAAGATTATTTTTCTAATAATTCAACTATACACAGTAAAATTTTATATTTTAACGTGTTCTTTGAAACAAAAACTGAATAATGTAATTAGTTGTATTGTTTATTTCTATATCTGATCATTTTCGAATATTCCAGTTGATATTTCAAGGTAAATCTATATTGATGTAATATAAAGCCAAGTATTAAGAAGTTTTTCATTTATTAGAGACACTGTTAACAATATCAAAAAATCAGAATTAAAGAACTAAAAGTGTTTACTCGTAGTGAAATTATTTAAAATATTGATTATTCTATGCATAGATAATTATATAAGAAAAATTATGAAAAATCTGAATAATAAATTTTTAGTAGAAAAAAACAAGTTAAAACTAGAAATATAGTTATTATATAATAAAAATTCAATCAATTTTGTGACCATAAATAATAAAGGAGAAGAGGAACTCTTGGTCTAGCCGCAAAAAAGTTTAATGTTTCAAAAGATATATTAATGTTGAGAAATTATCATTATTTATATTAAATTAAAATATGTAAAAAAATGTGAGAAGTTTTTTGATGGTTGGAAAGCAACATTGTAATATACGAGTATATATATTTTATACATTAGCGTGCAAGAACAGGCCATTTAAAAAAATCTAAATTAAACGTGACCTATCAAAGAAATTGCATGAATAATGAAACTATTTATTGTCAATGAACTTAAATAGAGAAAGAAATAAGAATTTTGAAAATTTATCTGAAATTTTTTGAACAAGTCAAGAAAAATCAAAATTAAAAATTATTGCTAAAAGAGATCATTGAGATTAGTACAAAAAAGAAATAAAAATACAACAAAATGATATTTTTAAATTTTATAATACGAAATATTTTCTCTTTTATTTTTGATCACAGCTTGAAAACGATTTTTGAATGATTTCACAATTTTTTCAAAAATTATAAATTCTCCCTTATCCCTCATATGCACCAGATATATAATATGATATTATCATCGAATTTACATTTATTTTTTGTTTCGGGATAACCATACGTGTGGTAAGGAATTTAATAGTCATCAGCATTAAAAACCGAAAGTTTTGATTTTTTTTAAATAAAAATTCTGAATTTTATAAAAGTGGAATTTATAAATTATCTTTTTGTTGGCAAAAAATAATTCCATATGAATTTGATGAAGATTTTGATGAATAAAGTTATTTTGAGTAAAAAATACAAGCGTTCTTATTTTAAATTCGGAAACGATAACACTTTTTTAGTTACTTAATATATAGAATCAAACCATTATATTGTTCAACCGATGTTTTTCTAAATTGTAAACCTTATAGTTATTTATAGTATTATACAAATTTTGACCTAACTATAGAGTGACTCAATTGGAGTGAAAGGTTAAGACATACATATACTTTCTTATTTATTGACAACAATCAAATATCATTATATCTTCTTAATTGTTTTCCCAAGATTCTTCCACTGTTTCCTCTCTACAACTAATCACACACTTTGTCTCCGCAATACTTCAATTTTTTAGAGAAACTTTTATTTTTTTAACACTGTATCACTACTAAATTCCTTACCACGCATACGGTTATCCAGAGACAAAAATAAATGGAAATCCGATGACAATATATCTGGTACATATGAGGGATGAAGGAGAACTTATAGTTTTTTTAAAAAAGATTGTGAAATCATTCATAAATCATTTTCAAACTCTAAGCAAAAATAAAAAAAAAAGTATTTCATATTAAAAAAATTCAAACTTTAAATTTGATTCCACTTTTATTCCTTTTTTTGTACTAATCCCAATAATTAATGAAGTACATAATATCATCATTGATAAGACCTCTTGTTGTGTCTTGGTTGCCATTCCACAATGATTTCCATCCATCTGTTGTAATCTTTTCTTACTACATATCCAGCTCATATCCATTTTGTCAACTTTATTTGTTCTATTATATCAGTTACACTTGTTTATTTTCGTATCGATTTATAAGTTTTCAAATCGCCTTTTGGAATTCCTAACATTCTCTTTTCTATGCTTTGCAAGATTACTAAAAGTTTTTGCTTAATTTTTGCATTCAGTGTCTAAGTTTCCGACCCATTAATACGATCAAATAATTTACATTGGTTATATGTATACTTTCTGTTTCAGATTCAATGGTACTAGACTTTTCATTATATTATTAATTTTCCAAAATGTTGCTCTAATTCTTGATTTTAACTCTGGTCATAGTTCGCCATAATAACGTATAATTTTTTTACGTATTTTTCTTCATCCACTTGTTTCAAATATTCGCTTTCACACACACACACGCATATATATATATATATATATATATATATATATATATATTTATATGTTTTTCTAATGAGAATGTCAGAACTTTGACAGCTAATGGCAGCCATGTTTAATTTTTTTAAAAGTTTATTTTGACATTTTAACTCAGCATAGTTTGAAAAATTATCATGGAACGTTTAACACTTCAACAACGCTTAGAAATTGTAAAAACTTTAATAGACTTATTGAAATAAAAATTTAATGAGTCCAATTTTTGACGAAATGGACTCATCACTTGGCCACTAGAGAGATCATATGATCTAACTCTATTGGATTATTTTTCGTGGAGTTATGTGAAATCATTTTTATGCTGATAAACACAAATAACAGAAGCATTAAAAATGAACATTGAACGTGTTATTCATGAAATTGGACAACAATTATGTGAAAAAGTGACTAAAAATTGGACTAAACGAATGCACTATGTCAAGTAAAGTGATGTTTATATGAATGATATTCCATCATTAATGTCATAGATTATATTAAAAAAAATAACTAATTAATTAAATACTTTTTGCTTTATTTTCATTTAAACTTTTGAAGCGTTCATTGAAAAACCCTCTCCCTTTCTCTCTCTTTGTATATATATATATATATATATATATATATATATATATATATACATAGAGAGAGAGAGAGAGAGAGAGAGAAATGTTTTTTAAGCGTGATATACTTTTAAATTGAATATCAAAAATTCTACCCAACCTAAAAAACACCTTTATCATCCCTTTATACGAGGTCGTTTGATAAGTCCGTGTAAATTCCGAAAGATGGCACCACTGGTGCATATCGAGGTTATTTTTAATTAGTAGCACCTCTTGGAAGAACACACATCAAGTTTCAGCAATATCGGTCTATTCCTTTGTGTTTGACAATCGTTGGAATCAAGGAAATCGAGTGATTGTCAAATAATGGACGAAAAAGAATTTCGCGTGTTAATTAAACACTACTTCATTAAAGGCAAAACACCTCAGTAGACTAAACAGAAGCTTAATAAACATTACGGTGACTCTGCACCTTCGATTAGTGCGGTTTATAAGTGGTTTCAAAATTTTCGGAGTGGCCATATGAGCACAAGACACGCTGAACGTTCTGGACGCCCTGTTGAGGTCACCACTCCAGAAATCATTGATAAAATCCATGATATGGTGATGGATGACAGAAGAGTGAAAGTGCGTGAGATTACTAGTGCTGTAGGCATCTCGTGTGAACGGGTACATAATATTTTGCACTAATATTTGGACATGAAAAAGCTATCCGCCAGGTGGGTGCCGCGATTGCTCACGATCGACCAAAAACGAGGTCGTGTGAAGTGTTGCAAGAACGGTTTGCAGCTGTTTCAGCGAAATCCGCAGGACTTTAAGCGTCGTTTCATCACTGTATATGAAACATGGATACATCACTACATTCCTGAGACCAAAGAGCAGTCTAAACAATGGGTTATCAAGGGGGAATCTGCTCCGAAAAAGGCGAAGACAATTCCTTCGGCCGGGAAGGTTATGGCGACTGTCTTTTGGGATTCGCAAGGAATAATCTTTATCGACTATTTGGAAAAGGGTAAAACCATTACAGGTGCATATTATTCATTGTTATTGGATCGTTTGAAAACCGAGTTGCAAGAAAAACGTCCCCGATTAGCCCACAGAAAAGTCCTCTTTCATCACGACAACGCACCAGCAAAATTTTAATTTAATTACACCTCAGCAGTTGTGGCCGCAAAACTAATGGAAATAGGATTCCAAATCGTTTCACATCCCCCCTATTCTCCAGACTTGGCTCCATTGGACTATTATTTGTTCCCTAATATGAAGAAATGGCTCGCGGGAAAAAGATTTTATTCGAACGAGGAGGTGATTGCAGGAACGAATGACTATTTTACAGACTTGGACAAATCCTATTATTCGGAAGGGATCAACAAACTAGAGCAGCGTTGGATGAAGTGTATAAGCCTAAAAGGAGACTATGTTGAAAAATAAAAACGATTTATTCAAAAAAATGAAGCAGTTTTTATTTTTACACGGACTTATCAAACAATCTCATACACACATGTATATATTAGGTTGTCAAATATCTCCCTTCCGCCTTTTTGTCTTTTGAATTTCGCAGCTATGTACAAAAAAAAAAAAAAAAGCGGAAGGGAGATACTTGACAACATAATATAAAGAGTGTTTTTAGGTTAGATAGAATTTTCGATAAGGATTCAATTTAAAGTTTTATCACGCTTCAACTCTCTCTCTCCCTCCCTCTCTCTCTCTCTCTCTATATATATATATATACAAATATATATATATATATATACAGAGAGAGAGAGAGAGAAATGTTTTTCAAGCGTGATATAAAATTATATGATACCTTTAAATTGAATCTCTATCAAAAATTCTACCCAACCTAAAAAACACCTTTATCATCCTTTTATATATACATACACACATGTATATATAAAGAGTGTTTTTAGGTTAGATAGAATTTTTGATAAGGATTCAATTTAAAATTTTCATCTTCACTTCTCTCTCTCTCTCTCTCTCTCTCTCTCTCTATATATATATATATATATATATATATATATATATATATATATATATATATATATATATATATATATATATATATATATATATATATATATATATATATATATATATATATATATATATATAGATAGATAGATAGATAGATAGATAGATAGATAGAAAGAGGGAGAGAGAAAAAGAGAGATCCAAAATGAATAATAATTTTTCTGTTATTAATCACGTTTCGTTTTTGTACATTAATACAATTCACATTAAATGTATGTTAATTTTTAACGTTGACGCTAATGAATAAGATATAAACTAGTGCTAAATAGTATGAAATTGAAAATGAATGTTAAACACGTTTTGTTATACATCAGTAATATATTTTTTTGTTTCGTCACATTCAACGTGTCATTTTCAATAATTATCATATAAACAATTGTAATGTGCATATGAAGTTCATAATTTAATTAGTACTTTGATGTCTTTGTGAAACGAAGTCTGACGTTGTATATTATTATTCAAAGAAAGATGTATTTGTTTAAAAATATACATGAATAATAATTGTTCAATATTATTCATATTTTATATTTAAAAGAAAATGTTTCAGTCTCTTAATGTGAATGTAGATCAAAAGTAAATTAAATGAGAAAAATTTAAAATTTATATTCAATTTCGTTTTATTCATTCGACTGATTTATTTCTTTCCAGTAGTATAAAGAACAATAATCTATCAACATGTGCTATATTTCTGTATAGTCTGTGATTAATTCATCATAAGATTTAATAAGTGTAATTTCAACAAAATGGAATGAAATCTTTTATATCATAAAAAGTACAGAAAGTTGAATTAACATATTTAAATATAATTAATGTGTGTTTGTATCGATTAAAAAATCCTAATCTCACTTTCCAACGTATGCGAATTAATTCATTGTACGCTTCATGTCTTTTTTATGTTAAATCAAGGTATTTTCATTTTTTCTATTTATAATTTGTATCATTAGTACCTTGTTGGATTTTCTTTTAATTTAATTACTTCTCTTAATCTATTTTGCATAGATTAATTTAACTTTTGTATAAAATCTATCAGTACTCTTCTTAAATTGTTTATTTCAAGGTTATTTTGGATGTTATTTGACATTGCAGTTGTTTTTCAAAATAATCTTATAGAAGTTATAAAGTTTTTAAATCTGGACTTAGTAGAGAACAATTCAATTGTTTGGGAGTGATGTGCAGTAACGACTTTCAACAATTAACGAATTTTTTTATCACTTTTTTTCTTTTCTCGCGTTATATTTTTAATGAAAAAATAACGCAAAATGAAAAAAGTTTACATGTTTCACATGTAAAAATGCTTTTCTGAGCTTAAGTCAGAAGGTGTTAACAAGAGGGACATATTTTTTTGCTTTCTGGTATGTAAAACTACGTTATCATCGCTATCAGAATCACCCATCTAGAGGGTAAAAATTAGCAATAACAAGCTATTTTTTCAACTAATTTTTATACTACTATTCTTTATATTTTATTTTGATAATAACTAAAGAAATCGGTAAAAGTCATTCTAAAACTCTTTTTGAATCTTATAAGGATTACCTTTTTACAACGAACTATATATGACAAATAGTTTGAGGGTCTTTGTGCAACTTATTTATATATATTTAAATTGTTATCGGAGTATACCCGATATACAAAGTAAATTATCCATCCAGTTTGTAAGAAGAAAGATTTCATAATGCAATTGGGGGAATACCCGATATACCAAAAAAAAAACAATCAACTAAGTTTATAAGAAGAAAATAAACGCTACAAAATTTTGCCTTTGCTTGACAACATTTTAAAAATGTTTTAATAAAAATTGAACATGGTCATTGAACATTGCAGGTTTAATAACAATATAGATAAAATATACAACCAAATAATTTTTTTTTACCTTTTTATTAAAATTAAATATTTTCAAAGCAAATGGTAATTTTTCTTTTCACATGACGAGTATACTCGACGAACACACCAAATTCAGGTTTTAAAAAGACGTGTATACAAGTCAAATGCAGTAAACTGGTTAATCATTTATACGACTAAGAAATTAAAATTAAAAATGTTAAGCATATTTTTAATTAAAAGAAAATTTAGTCGGCTAATGCCCTATTCCGAGTGTATGTATATAATCAGTAATATTTTAAAAAATATTATTTTGTACGAAAATCGAATGCAATTCAAATCAATTTTTAGTTTAGTCTCCTTTATTTTATTACTAATAAAACGAATATTTACCAATAAGTGTTTAAATGGCTACAAAAATGTCTTAATTGAATAGAATGAAATTAAATTAGATTTAAATAATATATTTTTATCTCTATGACTATGACTATCATATATATATATATATATATATATATATATATATATATATATATATATATATATTTCTCTGTTCAAAAAAGAGGGTGACTTTTTAATTTGAAACTCGCGTGAAAGTCGTAGTTCAAACATTTTTTTCTTATATTGGTACAATCTTCATTGACATTCGCTCTTAACTTCAATTTGATATGTCAAATAGTTTATAAGTTACAACAGTTTATTTACACCAACTTTTTGCTTTTTTCGATTTTTAAAATGTCTAATATTGTTGAACAAAGAAGTTGCATTACATTTTGTGTTAAAAATGAAATTAATGGTACTGAAACGTTTAAAATGATGTAGAAAGCATTCGTTGATTAATCTTTATCGAAAAAAACTGTATTCCAGTGGCATAAACTGTTTAGAGAAGGTTGTGAATCCGTAGAAGATGAATCTCGTTCTAGTCGTGCATCAACATCAATAACAAAAGAAAATATCAATAAAATTAGAAACGAAGTAATGGGAAGTAAGAGAGCTTGCTGAAGATATTGGCATATCAATAGGTTCTGTAGAATCAATTTTAAGTGATGTTTTGGCCTTGAAACGTTTGTCAGCAAAACTCGTTCCAAAATATTATATTGAATTTTTTGCAAAAATAAGATCGTATTGATGTTGTTAAAGAAATGCTTGAACAAGTGAATAATGATCCAGCATTTATCAAACGTATCATTACTATTGATGAGATATGGGTTTATGAGTTTGACATGTTAACAAAGCAACATCCAGATGAATGGCGTATTGCAAATGAACCAAATTCGTTAAACTCAATCAAAAACCAAGATTTTGCTCACTGTTTTCATGGATTATCAAGGTAGTGTGCATTATACATTTCTTCCAGGAGATGGAACAGTTAATAAAGAGTACTATTTACAACTCATGCTTCGTTTGCATGAAGTCATTCGTCAAAAAAGACCAGATTTATGGATAAACAATTCGTGGATTTTCCACCACGATAACGCATCTTCTCATAATGCAATCATTATTTGTGAATTTTTCGCCAAAAATTCAACAAATATTGCTCCACAAGCACTGCATTCTCCAGATATGTCACTATGAGAATTTTTCCCGTTCATTCAATTAAAAAAAAAACACTTCGTGGAACCCGATTTGACTCAGCTGAATCGATAAAACAAAAATCGAAGGAGGTGCTAATGGAAATTTCAAAAAGTGAATATGAAAAATGTTTCCAAGATTGGATTAAACGTTGGCGTATGTGTATCGCAACGGGAGGAGATTACTTTGAAGGAGACAAAATAAATTTCAATGAATAAATAAATAGCATGTGTTTTATTTAAACAGTCACCTTATTTGTTGAACAGAGTAGTATATATATATATATATAAATAAATATATATATATATATATATATTATATGTCATACAAATGTGACGCCTAGATTTGTATTTTATTAAAAAGAAACTATACACATATTTCCCTATATATCACCCTATACATTTGTTTATTTTTAATAAAACAAATCTAGGCGTCACATTTGGATGACCCATATATATATATATATATATATATATATATATATATATATATATATATATATATATATATATATATATGTTTATATATTTATATATATATATATATATATATATATATATATATATATATATATATATATATTAGGTTGTCAAATATCTCCTTCCGTTTATATTGCTATAATATATATATATATATTGCATATAATTATATATTTACATAGAGATGTTTATAATATTATTATAAATATTTATAATAAATGTTTATATTGCTATAACATAGAGCAAAGATGATTAAACCATATATAGTTTTGTTAAACAATTCAACTATTACGTTATAATTTGAAAACTGCCGAAGAGAATATCAAGAGGGGGCAACATAGGTTTAATGTTAATGCTCGATGGCCAAGGCTTTCAGTACAATCATGAGTAGGGAATACGAGCACAACATTGTATCGACAAACTTTCAGTTAATTGTTGTATTGTGTCTGTCTATTTCTGATCTTATACACGTTTTTAGTGAAACAGAAAAAATAAATAATTGTTTTACGTACGCACACATCTTATAACTTATTTTGTACGATTATTGTTAGTGTTTTAATATCTGTGAATATAAATCCGATTGTTATTATAAGTGTTTTGTGTGATTTGTTATTTTTTGTATTTCTTATATTTGAAGTAAAAAATGGGATTCGGCGTTAAGGTAAGGATCTTATTAATTAATAATATATTTGAAATATTTGTTAAGTTTCGCTATTTAATTTTTTTTAAAAAGTATGTACACTATTAAATGATATATAGTTAGCGTAAAATTAAAGTAGACTTATTTTAAATAACATAATATTTAATTATAGTATTCTAAGGAATTTTAGAAACTAATAACAAACTTATTATATATATATATATATATATATATATATATATATATATATATATATATATATATATATATATATATATATATATATATATATATATATATATATATATATATATATATATATATATATATATATATATATATATATATATATATATATATATATATATATATATATATATATATATTACATTACTTTAGTTAGTATCAGTTCATGTCTTATTAAATTTTACCATTCATTGGTTTTTAGCCATATTCGTCACGCTGACCAGGCAGATTGATGATGATATATATATATGTATATATATATATATATATATATATATATATATATATATATATATATATATATATATATATATATATATATATATATATATATATATATATATATATATATATATATATATATATACATATATACATACACTCATGTGCAAAAATGAACATACAACCAAAATTATTTTTTCATTAACTTTTTTGAAAAATTTGAATTAAAAATTAATTTTTTTTAAATTGAATCTTAAATTTAATGCGTTTTATTTTCAACTCAAAATCAATAACAACAATAAAATAAAAAGTCCAATAATTAATTTGTATTATAAAATAACACATTTTTAACAGTGCAAAAGTTAACATACACTAAAAATTTATTAAATAAATATATATTTTTTAACACTCAATATGAAGTTGGACTACTTTTATTTTTATTGACTTCTTTTAATCTTTTGATCATAGAATAGATGATTATTCTTGTTATTTCGTATCCAATATTATCCCATTCATATCGAAGGATTTTTCTTAAGGTTTGTTCGTTTTGTACACCTTTTTTCTGTATTTGTTGTTTTATTTCGTCCTATAAATATTCTATGAGAATTAGGTCTGGGAATTGGGGTGAAGTTTTAAGATGTTTGGGGCAGTTATACAAAAGCCACTCACGCACTATATGTGATGTGTGCTTGGTGCTTAGAATCGTTGTCATGTTGGAAAATGTATCTACTTTCCAGGTTTAAATTTTTAGCACTCTCTTTCAAATTTTGTTATAAAATGTTGAAATACCTCAAGCTATTCATTGTTGTTTCAATGAAAGTTATATTTTCAACCCCAGAAATCACAAAATATGCCCTGACCATTACGTTTACACCTCCATGCTTCACCATACAAACTAAATTATTGGTTTCATATTCTAAATTTTTTCAATACAATTTAATCCTGCCATCTTTATCAAAAACATTGAATTTACACTCATCAACAAAAATTATGTTCTCCCAGAATTTTCTATCTTTATTAACATATAGTTTAGCGAAGTCAATATGCTTTTTACGATTAATTTTATTTATATAAAATTTTCTTCTAGGTACTCTATTATAGTACCCTTCATTATTCAATATTCTAGATATAGTAGTTTGATGACACTTTTTATTATATTCTGTTAATACGTCTGTGAAAATTCGGGCTGAAGAAATTTTCGCATTTTCTTTCATTCTCCTTACGTTTTTGTTTTTCTGTAAATATTTTTGGCCTTCCAGATAATAATTTTGAAACGATACTACCAGTTCTTATATAATTTTTTATTACTGTTTGAACTGTAGATCTTCTTCTTTATATATTTTTGCTATTTCACCCAAACTATTTGTTGTTGCCTTAAATCACTATTAATTTTCGTAAATTATTAGATGTTTCCTTTTTGCGGGACGTCATTGGCTTTAATTACTTTTATATTTTATTTCTCTATTATTTTAAAATCCTATTTGTATTATAAAATTAAAAAGATATTCTTATAAGATACACACATTTCATAACTTTCCTCAAAAATGCCTAAAAACGAACTAAAATACAACTGTATGTAGACTTTTGCACACAAGAAATAATATTAATGGAGGATTCCATAATTTTTTAACAATAATCAAAAAAAAATAGAGAAACAATCTTACCAGAGTGAAATAATTTCTCAAAAAAAATTTTGACGAAAATACTCTAGCAGAAAAAAGAATAATCATTTTTTAAAAAATATTCCCTGTATTTTCACTTTTGCACATGATTGTATATATATATATATATATATATATATATATATATATATATATATATATATATATATATATATATATATGTACATATATTAGATAACCAAGAAAGTTCTGTCACTTTTAAGATTAAAATAAGAACGTTTGTATTTCTTACTTTATATAAATTTATTATATCATGTCATCAAAATAACAACTTCCACATTGAACTATCCTTTTCCAACGAGAAGACATTAATAAATTTTATTTTTTTAAAAATCATAATTCTTATTCTCAAAAATTGAGAACTTTTTATAGGATCATTCAAATGTGATGCCTAGATTTGTATTTAATTAAAAAGAAACATGTGTATAATTTCTTTTCAATAAAACACAAATCTAGATGTCACATTTGGATGACCTTATACTTTTAACATAGTATTAATATTAAATTCTTTGTTATGCATATGATTTATCCAAAGACAAAAATAAATAGAAATTATATGGAGATATATCTGATGAATATGACGGATGATGAAAAATTTCTCATCTTAAATTCATTATATTTCTCTTGTCATTACCACAGCATGTGGTCGAGCTGTATTACCTTGCAGAAATAAATCTTTTTGATGGCCGCGAGATCAACGCTGATTGTTTTTGTTGTAATGCATTATATACTCTTGTAACTGTCTGCTGTGAGGGTTTGACCAACTTGTAAATATGCATAAAGAATAATTTTTCTTGAAGTTCACTTATACAAAGAAAAAAAATTCTTATTAATTTTGCTTTAAGTATTTTTAATAAAGTGTCATTTGATGAAAGTCAGTAGTAACTACATTTATAGTTAGAATAAAAAATCTATTTTTCGTCACGGATGAAAATCTAATAGAGAAAGTTTTGTGATTTTGGCCATAAAATAAGAGAAGCATAAACCCATTTACATAATTTTTACATCTTTCTTGTTTCATGCCAATGATTCTATTTTATTTCTTCACTTACTTTAAATTCTTCAGCAAGATATTAACATGTTTAATTCGAATTTATTTAAATCATTTTCAATAATATATGTTCATGAGATATATTCAAAAAGTTTCCAGAAAGTGATTATTATTTGTAAACGGAATATTATATTTATAATTATTCGATGTGAATATAAACCTGTTTAGAATTGTGTTATCTAACAGTGCTACACAATACTTACACGTGGTGTTATGTCAGTTTGAAATTACCCTTGCATCTGAGAATATAGATTCGGTTAAAATTGAAGTGCGCGTTAATACTAAATTCCTAGTTAAATTAGACTAGAAAAAACCTAGTACACCTGAGTCTGTTTTTATGCGGTAGATACGTTCCTCAGAAAACCGCATTAAAAAAATCGCACAAAAAAGACTTATCTTACATTGAAAAATTAGGGATACGTTGCGTAATTTTCAAAAACCGCATAAAACCAAAGCTACAAAGTGAAATTACTCTAAAATTTGCACAAAAAAATCAGGAAATAAAGAATGCTTAAAAAAATTTCAAATATCTACAAAAAATTGATACAAAAAAACTTTTTACTTTATTTTTTAATTAACTATTTAATTTTATTCAAAGCAATATGTATATATGTGTAATTTATTTTAGAATTTTTCATACATATATAAAATTATCATCGCAATAATATCTGCTCGGTTCAGAATAAAAATTACGAAATAAGAAATTACGAATTAAGAAAATGAATAGCTGCACTGTTTTCAAGACATGTAGGCCAAGCCTTTTTCCAACAGGCATTTAAAGTGTGGTTTTATTTGAGTAATAGTAAATGCAACATGATTTATACAGTCAGAGATAGAAATTTTTTTCCAAGCGTCAGTTACTGTTATTGACTTATTTTCTAATTTATCCAATATAAATTGAAAAATACGTTTAACGTAATATTGTTTAAAAAATTGGCAGCTTCTTCATCTGCTGATGCAATCGCGCCCATAATCTTCACGTTATACAGTGCATTCCTTTTTAAAAACCCGGTTAACCATCCTTTATTAGCCGAAATTCTTTATCAGTTTGAGAAGCGGAAGTAAATGGATCTGATTCCTTTGTTCATAAAACTGAAGAGATTTTCGTTGAATTAAATAACTGCTTAAAGGAATTCTTAAAAAAATCGTATAAAAAGATACTAAGAAGAAATATGAATCGCATTAAAAAAATTCGCATAAAAAGATATTAACAAGAAATATGAATCGCATAACTTCAAAATCGTATTAAAATAATCCGCATAAAAACATACCCAGCTGTACTATTAAGGCTATCACAAATGTTTACGGAATCAATGTACCAAAGGAAACCACTTTTTAGAATGGATTAATAATTTTACAAGCGGTGGAAAGAACGTCAAAGACGATAGTTGTAGTAGGAGTCCGTCAATTTTCGTTTCTGAAGAAAATATTTGTGCTGTAGAAACTTTAGTGAAAAGAAATAACCGAATAACAGTGCAAATGAAAGCTTAACTGTAGGTATATCCATAGGATCAGCACAGAGCATTCTAAAAGATAACTTGAATTTAAGCAAGCTATTATCAGAGATTTTAACAAAAAGACTCTGACGATGATGGCGTCGCTGTCGAAATGCATCAGCCAATATATTTATAAATAAAGTGAACAATAAGTGATTATTAAACATTTTAAAACTATTGTACTGTTGGGGTTAAACATTCATTTGTATTAAAGCTCTCATCGTGATGGGAACCGAAATTGTTACGCGAAGATCAACTGGCATTGCGCGATAAGTATTGGATTCAATTTTTAAATAAATTTGTCGCTGATTCTGATGCTTTTCTAAAAAGATTGCTACGGTTGACGAAACTTGGATATGTCAATTTGATCCCGAAAGTAAGTAACAATCAAAGCAATGGTTATCAAATGGTCCAAGTGCTTCTATAAAGTCTAAAGCAGAAAGAATGATTATGAAAGTAATAGCCATCATTTTCTATGACAGATTTTCTTGAAGGCCAAAAACAATAACTGCAAGTTATAATGAAACAGTTTTAAGAAAACTGCATGCTGTTCTAAAAGAAAAACGATCCAAAAAAATCATCAGTCTGTCTTGTTTAACGGTCATAACGCACCGAATTACTCCGTAAGTTCTACCAGGACAGTACTGATGTAAGGTTTTACAGCATCCTCCATCTAGTTCAGATTTGGGCCCATCAAATTTTTTTTATTCCCAAATTATAAAAAAATCATTAAAAGCTTTCACTGAGATAGATAAAGTTGAATATTTTTTAGGACAGTGACTTTTCACATTTGTCATAATATATGTAACTTTTGTTTTCTCTCAGACCCATTCATTTTTTTAATTTCTAACATATATCCTTTCATATTTCTCTGTGTTTTCCTGAACCGCTGAATTATTCTGGCATTCGAGACCTATTATATGTAGATGAAATTTATATATATATATATATATATATATATATATATATAATCCGTCAGTATATTGCATTTCATTGGCCAGTGCCTCGTAATTAGGTAATGTATGACGATAATTTTTTATAAAGATGCTTATCGGCCTGTGGTAACACTGCGAACCTGTAACTCCGCCACCGTAATAGCAGATCCCTACTCTCTCGATTGAGACCTTGACCATCCTCGTACGATCATTTCTTCGCCAGCTGTTTAGTGTTTTGTAACAACGCGCGAGTAGTGCATGTCACGAAAATGGAACAGAGAAATTTAGATTTTGTGCAAAACTCGGCGAAACCGCGACATAAACTTATGAAAAAGTGCTTAAAGTGTATGGTAGTGATGCCCTGAGTCGTAGTCAGGTGCTTCGGTGGCATGTCGATTTTAAAAAAGGCCGTGAGAGTGTCAAAGACGAGGCGCGGAGCGGAAGGCCAATTCAAGTGCGAACCGACGCGAATGCGCAGCAAAGGGGTCTCACAAAGAGTTCGTACCACCTGGACAAACCGTAAATCAAGTATTCTATCGCGATGTGCTCGAAAAATTACGAAAAAGGGTGCTCAGAGTGCGTCTAGAGATCGCGAAGACTTGGGTTCTGCATCACGACAATGCTCCCTGTCACAGTGCGTTCAGTGTCTCTCAGTTTTTGGCGTCTAAAGGCATCGCAACGTTACCACAACCGCCCTATTCACCGGACATGTCACCATGCGACTTTTCCCTATTATAAAAATCATTAAAAAATTCGTCAAAGGTCGACATTTTGACTCAGTGAAGATATCACATTTGTCTGTGACGAGGGTTCTCGGAGAGTCCCTTTTGAAGTGTTCCAGAATTGTTACGAAAACTGGAAAACTCGCTGGAATAAGTGTATAGATGCGGGAGGGGACTACTTTGAAGGGGATCGCAGCGATGTACCTTAATTTTTAAATATACTCGATTTTTGAATTTTGTCGCAATACTTAATTGTCTGACCTCGTTGACATATATATATATATATATATATATATATATATATATATATATATATATATATATATATATCAAAGCTTTTCAATGAGCACTTCAGAAATTTAAGTGGAAATAAAACAAAAAAAAATTTAATTAATTACTTATTTATTTTTAAGCACATATGGCATTAATAATAGAACACAATTTCACTCATATAACCAAAACGACTTCATTTGTGTACATAGTGTATTCCTTCAGTCCAATTATTAGTCACTCTTTCACATAATTAAAGACAAATTTAATGAATTTACACGTTCAATGTTTATTTTTAATGGTTCTGTTTGTGGTTTATCAGCATATACCAATGATTGCACATAACCCCACAGAAAATAATTCAATGGATTTGGATCACATGATCTTGATGACCAACTGATGAGTCAATTTCGTGAATTAATGAACTCATTAAACTTTTGTTTCAATAATTCTATTAAAATTTTTACAATTTCTAAGCGTTGTTCAAGTATTAAACGTTCAATGATAATTTGACAAACTATACTGAGTTGAAATTTCAAAATAAAGTTAAAAAAATCCAACATGGCTGCCACCAGCTGTCAAAGTTCTTACATTCTAAAATACTTATTATATATATATATATATATATATATATATATATATATATATATATTTATAAAATTTTAAAAAGAAAATTGAATTTTTCATACCAAAGAGCTACAAAATCGACTAGTGTACATTATTAATATAATTATTTTTTTAATTTATGAATATTTGCATTGTCACATAATGTAAATATAACTGTGATAATTCTGACATTTGTGCATATTCATATAAAAATATAAAAAAATTGAGAACAGGGCATTATGAAATTCAAACACTAGATTTTATATTGCCACACGCATTGGAGATAGAAATATATTAAACGAAATTTGTTTTAATAAAGAATAGAAACAACAAATGATTAATATACATTTTTATGAATTCGTATGATTATAAGCACTGAGTAAATTGTGTTTAAAACGATAATATTGTGCTATAGAGTGGCCTGAATAAGTCTGAAGGTTTAGACACACATTTGCATATTATATCCTTCAAACTTACTTAAACCATTTATATATATATATATATATATATATATATATATATATATATATATATATATATATATATAGTTTTTTTAAGCGTGATCGAACTTTAAGTTTAATCCCTATCGAAAGTTTGATCTAACCTAAAAACATTTTTTATCATACTTCTATATATACATAAATATATATATATATATATATATATATATATGTTTTTTTAGGATAGATATAACTTTCGATAAGAATTCAATTTAAAGTTATACCACGCTTAAAAAAACACCTATATATACAAAGACAAAAGTTCTTGTTACATGAAATATAGTGATTAGTAATTTAATATGATAACAATTTATCAGTAACTGTTTTCAATGTTATTGTTAAACAAAGAATAAATTTAACATAATAAAATTGAAAATAAAGCAAAACTATTTTACCAAAATAATAAAAAATATAATTAATATAAAGCTATTATTTTTTACCTAACAAAAATATTACTATAGTGTAGATTTGAATCAATATTTTTTTTTTAATTTGAAAAATATAACCATGACTGAATCGATGTATGACTATAAAAATATACATGTTTTTGAATTGAATTATGTTTTGCAAGTATTTGTACCTTCACTTGTGACACAGATCCATATCATTTTTCAGAGTTTTAAATTTATTATGAATAGAATATTATACATACACATATGCACACACACGCATACACACACACACACAAATATATATATATATATATATATATATATATATATATATATATATAGATATATATACACTTGGTAGAAGAAGTTTGCATATACTCATCAATAAGGGAATATTTCTCAATAAAAAAATTCATGAATTTAAATTTAAAAACAAAGATATTTTTATTAACCCTATGAACTACTAATTCTTTATACATGGCAATTAAAAACATTTTCAATTTATAAAAAACGAGATAAACTAGAGAAAGCACAAAAATGTAATAAAATCCAGTAGAAAAAGTCTGTGTGCAGCAAATGACAATCAAAAATAATATAAAGTAAAATAAACTTTTCAAAACAAATAATAATTGGTTGGATAGCCTCTTCTTTTAAGAACCTCCTTTAACCGTTTTAGTATAGAATGTGACAGTTTTGTGATTTCTTCAGCACTAATCTTATTCTCTCTTCTTCTATAACTTTCTTCAACATTTCCTTTGAAGTTACAAGGGTCGTTTGATAAGTATGGTAAAATTTCGTCAGATGGCACCGCAAGTCACACTGTGTCACATGATTAAATAGAACCTATCTTTGAACTAAGTCATACATAGTTTCAGTCTGAACCGTCATTCTGTTATTGATTGGCAAACTTTAAAAGTAAGCGTGTCAGTGATAGTTGAGATCATGGAGAAAAGTAAATTTCGCGCAGTGATCAAACATTTCTATTTGAAAAAATGGACTGCACCACAGATCAAAACTGTTTTGGATGAAGTGGATGGGGACTCCACACCATCACTTAAGACAATTTATTTTTGGATAAATGAGTTTAAACGTGGCCGAAAATCGACGGAAGATGAACCGCGCTCTGGACGCCTGGTCAAGGTAACCACACCGGAAATGATAAAAAATCCATGGTAGAGTGTTAAAAGATCGTCGAATCAAAATTCGTGAGATAGCTGAGATCGTAAGGATATCCAACAGAACGAGTTTTCATATCTTGCATGTTGAATTACACATAAGAAAGCTCTGCGCAAGATTGGTGCAGCGATTGTTGATTATCCACCACAAACGGATGCGAGTCGACATTTCTGAGCAGTATTTGTTTCGTGTTACTCGCAATCCAGAAGATTTTTGGCGTCGATTCATTACTATGGATGAAACTTGGATGGATCCCTTACTACACTTTCGAATCAAAACAACAGTCAAAGCTATGGACAGGACCTGGTGAAAGTGAATGAATCGGTGCAAAAATCCAAGATTGTAAACGATTTTTTGGCCAGAAGAAGCATTACAGTACTTTAACACTAGATAATACCAACCAGTCAATTTGACCGGTCCCAAAATTGTCCTAAGAAAAATGAAAAATATAATAAGAGGGTAAATATTATTACCATTTATCATATCATGTGATTTCAATATTTAAGTGAAAAATATAATTCCTTATTATTAGAAGCTCTTTTTTTATTAATGCTTGCATTAATTGATTAAAAATTACAATTTTTTCGGTCATTTTGACCGGTTGGTAGAGATAGGTTTATATGAATTCTTGGTATATCTAGTGTTAACACCCTCTATATTCACTTGATTTGTTTGCTTGTGATTTCTTGCTATTCCTAAAATTTAAGTTGACGATGAAGAGACACCATTCCAATATTATCTAGGAAATTCAAAAAGTTTCAACCACGATTTAAAGGTTATTTGGAAAAATGAATGTAGTGATTATTTTATATAATTTTTAAATCATTTCCAGCAATGTACTGATTCAGAAGGAGTGTATTTTAAATAATAATAGTAATGAAAATTGAGTTTTTCTGACAACACCAGTGGCACCAGATCTGGAACACACTGTGTACATATTGAAAAAATATTTTTCCTCTTTTCTGTAACTTTTTTTTTAATATCTTATTTATAAAGTAAGTAAAAAGACACATTTACAGATAAAAAGGTTAAAATCGCAACTGCTAGACGTTATAACAAACAAAATGTTATCAGGTTGATCGGAATTATTGTCGGATTTCTTAAATAAAACAAATGAGTTATATTTTAAATTTACTGAATTTTTTTAATCATCAATGTAGTGACCTTCATTTTCAATAACTTGAGCCATCTTTCTGGTAATTTATTAATTCCGCTTGTAAAAAAATGGGCTTTTTTGATGAGAAATATTAATCCAACTGCTCCATTATTTGATTTTCGTTGACGAATTTTCTTCCGCTTAAGAAGTTTTGAAGCGACCTAAATAAGTGATAGTCCGAAGGTGCTAAGTCTGGCGAATATGGTGGGTGAGCTAAAAATTCCCATCGAAATTCAGTTAATTTATACTGCATTTTTAAACTGGAATGTGGTTGCGCGTTATCGTGCTGAAACACAACTCGTTTTCTATTCACCAATGCGGGACGTTTTTGATGAATAGCTTGGTTTAAATGCTCTAACTGTTCACAGTATATCTCAGCTGTAATTGATACTCCTTCTGGAAAAAGCTTGTAGTGTACAGGTACTTCATTGTCCCACCAAATACACAGCATACACTTCTTTTGATGCACTGGTGGTTTCGCTATTGTAGGCACTTGTTAACCGGGTTTGCAATAAGCTCTTTTTCGTTTCACATTCTCATAATAGATCCATTTTTCATCTCTTGTTATTAACCAACTTAAAAATGGCTCTGAATGTTGACGAGACAGTAAAGAATTGCATATATGTACCCGGTTTGCCAAGTTCTGTTTGCTCACCTTGAGTTCTTATGGACAAATCCTAATCTGCGTATGTGTTCAACAACAGTAAATTGAGCCACTCTAAAGTGTTCTGCAACTTCTCTTGTTGTTTTGAACGTATCTGTTTCTAATGCCGTTGTAAGAGCGTCTTCGTCAAGTGCCGGTTTTCTTTCTCTGCCTGGTTTAAATTTAGGGCTAAAGTTTCCACCATGAAATTTCGCAAACCACCTCTTCACCGTACGTTCAGATATAGCATCTTGCCCAAAAACTTCACAAATATCTTGAAGCCACACTCGCATTATTGCCTTTTTGGAACTCAGAATATACAATGCTTCAAATGTTCGTTGTTGACTTTCATGTTAACGCTTTAAAAACTTCGCAAATACTAACGTTAGAAGATCAAATGTGAGTGTTTATATAGTATATGATTCACACTTTATTTCACTAAAAAATGAGGGACTATCCATCCTTACATGAAATACGAAACATGTTTGTAAGGGCATGTATAAAATCCGACATTAATTTCCAATTAACTTAATAAATACTATGCATTTACTTAGAAACATGAACATTATTGTTTATTTTGGAACTGTGGCGGATTCACTTTAACTTAAATGAATTTTTATCCCCAACACCACAATGGTTATGAAGTGTCCAATAATTAATTATTGTTCACTTTTTTGATTATAACAATGTCGGCTGATGCGCATTTCGATGTCCTCGAGCCTTATTGTTAAAAAAAAATTAACAAAAAAGTTCTGACAATAATGGCATCATCATCGAAATGCGCATCAGTCGATATTGTTATAAACAAAAAAATAAACAATGAGTGATTATTGAATACTTCATAACCATTGTGGTGTTGGGGATAAAAATTCATTTGTATCAAAAATAAACATGTTCTTTTGAAACAACTTAACACTTAACGGACGGACCACGTAGATTTACGTTTTTCCTTAAACTGTAACCCTTTAAAACCATACATACGTATTTATTTAATTTCTTATAAAATGCCCGGAAACCAAGAAAGACAGAGAAAAACCAACCCGTCCGTTAAGGGTTAATATATACGATAAACAAAGAGGGCATATAAAGGTTTCAAGCATTCGAAATAGAATTATTATATTATCGTATAATAGTTTTGATATTCAAATTTAATAACCAATACAATGATATATTAGTCATCACTTATTTATATTAGTCGATTGATGTTATCAACGATAATTAAAAAAAATGTTTCAAGGAGTTGACAAACAAATTTTTCTACGAATGACCTTTAATGTCTAAACCAACAGCTATACTGGCACCGCCAACACGGGCCAAAATTTACAGACACGTTGTAAACACTACGTATTAAATTGCTTTAATGTGATTTATTAATCACCAAGGTCGAGGTAATGTTTGTACAATTCTTAAGTACAAAATAATGTTAAAACAGATTTTTGATTTGCCAAAATGTGTAAACGAAACAGAAACTATTTAGTTGTTTTTAATATTAACTTACATTTTAAACAAATAATATCTTCAGTCTGGAAACTAACGGAACTTTTGAAATCAAACATAAAAAGTTACTTATTCATAAATATTTATTTTGTCGCCTTAAAAGTAGTTCCCACTGAAAGTAATACATATATACCAACGCTGCTTCCAGTCTTCAAACGCCCCCGCAAATGTGTTTTGTGGTGCCTTCAGTTCACACAGCGAATTTTCTTTTACAGCTCTAATCGACTCAAAATGATACCCTGACAACTTAAGTTTTGGGAATAGGAAAAGTCGTACGGATCCATATCAGGTGAATATGGAGCTTGCGGAACGATATTGGTTGAGTTTTTGGTCAAAAACTCACAAACAAATTCACTGTTCTTGGCATCATACGAGAATTGACGCATTTTATGCCCCAAAACTCAGTCATAATGACATGGCACTGTTTTTTTGAGACTCTCATCTCAGCTGCTAACTCTCTAAAGGACATACGATGATTTTTGAGCACCAATGCCTTGTCTTAAGTGACGTGTTCATCGTCAGTTGATGTCAATGGGCGTCCAGATCGTGGATCATTATCAACAGCTTCACGGCTCTCTTTGAACTCATTATGCCACTCAAAAACTCTTGTTCGTAAGAGACAATCCTCAGGGTATATCTTTCTTAACATTTCCAACGTTTCCGTGAAGTTTATTTGGTTCACAAAAAAAATTAATGCAATTTTTTATATCAATTAATTTCCACTTTGTAAAAATCGCCGTGAAAAAATTAGCGTCTAATAAAAACCACTGTAAATTATTTACTAATGAGTGTAACGTCATAAAATTTGGCACAGATGTCATTGACAGATGTACCAACTTAAAAAAATTACAACATTACATTCGACAAGCGCGTGCTATTTAAATGAGAACGTTCTGTTAGTTTCCGAACAAAAGGTAAATATGTACGAGTTAGTCAAACCCTCATAACTAATATTTACAATGAAAAATTAAAAACGGTATACAATACATTACAATAAGAACAACCAATATTGCTAAATCAACAGAGTTTTGTTTTTGTAAAATAAAACTCAATTTCATCTTGTAGTAATGGCATAACAAAAAATAATGAATTAAGGATGAAATTATCCTTTATCCCCTGTATAGTCAACAAACGTCGAATTTATATTTAGTTTTATATCTGGATAATCATATATGTGATAAAGAATTTAATAATGACGCATCGTTAATTGCAGAAGTTTCTCAGTTTTTAGAAAATAAAAATTTTCAATTTTATACAAATTGAATTTATAAATGATCTTTGTGCTAGGAAATAGTAGCTCAATCTGAAGTTAAATATTTTGACGAATAAAGTTATTTTAAGTAAAAAATACAAGCGTTCTTATTTTAATGTCAAAAGTAACAGAAATTTTTTGGTTATATCTAATATATCATATATCCTTAAAAATTAGTTTTCAATACAAACACTAAGAAAAAAATCAATATATAGGTGGACCAAATGAAACTGAATGATAAAAAAGAATAGTAAACAATAGTAAACAAGTAAATGTATAATATTTTCAAACCCTTCACTCTCGTTGGAGCCACCCTAAATATTTTTACAGAAATGAACTATCACCACAAGATGATAAAAAAGTGTTCAATAATTAATTATTGAACGCTTTTTCATCATCTTATGGTGTTGAGGTGATAGTTCAATTATGTGTAAATGAATTCTCCATAGTTTCAAAATTATTCAAAATATTGTATTTTTAGTTTTTATCACTAATATTTTTTTATATTAAGAACCATTAAATTTATTTCATTTCTTTTTTTTGAAAATTTTCGTTTTAATAAGTCCTATATAATTCTTCGGTAATTTTGTCTTTTCATCTGAAATATTTCGAATGATAATAATATCATGAGCAAATTAAAGAGTGTATATATATATATATATATATATATATATATATATATATATATAAGACTAGAACACAGCAATTTTCAATCATAAGCATAATGAATATTTACTACGTAACAGTATGTTGACTTAACGAAGAGAAAGTTAAAAATACAAAAACATGTAGGCGTTCATTTTTATAACGGTACCAGAATATTGATTATAGACAGGACAGTTTTTAATTTCGTAGTTCATTGCATCACGTACGAAATAAAATCTATTTCATATTTGTATATTTATGTTTTATACTTATGTTATAATAGTAATATCTGAAATCGACGCTTTTTAATGTTTCATAAATAAATCATAAAAAAACATTATTGCATTTATATCTCCTTAATTTTTCAGTATTGTAAATTTTTGATGCCAGCCATATAAAACGTTTTTATCATATATAAATGATTTAGTAATTAAATTAATACAAAATTAGAATATTTTATTCTTTCAATATATTTATTCATACACACACACGCACGTACACGCACGCACGCACGCACGCACGCACGCGGTAAAAAAATTACCATAAAATTTAAAAATTTAATAAATTTCGAATTTTTCATTAATTTTAAAATTTACCATTCTTATCAAACGACCCTTGTATATATATATATATATATATATATATATATATATATATATATATATATATATATATATATATATATATATATATATATATATATATATATATATATATACACTAGAGTAGTCCCATAAGTACCTGGCCTGACCTAGAGATGGCGGTAGTTGTTTGAAAAATATCACTGTTTTAGAAAGTACACAATCTATAAGCATATGTTTCAAGTTTGAGGACGCCACGTTGTTTAGTATTTGTTTGGCAGCTATCAATAGTGAACGTTTTCAGTGAATTTGTGAAAATGGAGAAAATTGGTCATCGTTACGTGATACAATACTTTTATTTAAAAGGCCTCAGCCCAACTAATATAAATGCTGAACTGGATTCTACTCTGGGTGAGTCTGCTCCTTCGTTTACAACAGTGAAATATTGGGTAGCAGAGTTTAAACGAGGCCGTACGAGCTGCCAAGACGAGCATCGTAGTGGTCGACCAAATGAGGTGACGACTCCAGAAATGGTGAAGAAAATCCACAAAGCGGTACTGGATGATCGTCGACTGGAAGTGCGCGAGCTAGCAGACATAGTAGGAATTTTAAAAGTGCGGTACATCGCATATTATCTGAAAATTTGGACATGAGAAATCTGTGTGCAAGATGGGTGCCGCGTTTGCTCACACTCGAGCAAAAACAGTGTCGTGAAGATGTTTCAATTGAGTGTTTAGCGAAGTTTCACAGCAACAAAGCAGAATTTTTGCGCCGTTTCATAACCATGGATGAAACATGAGTCCATCACTTCACACCCGAGACAAAAGAACAATCAAAACAATTGAAAAGGGAGAACCGGCTTCAAAGAAGGCGAAGACCGTTTCATCTGCAGGCAAGGTCATGGCGTCGGTTTTTTGGGATGCGCGTGGGATAATTTTCATTGACTATCTTGAAAAAGGAAAAACTATCAACGGCGAGTATTATGCGAACTTATTGCAACGTTTGAGCGAAGAAATCAAGCAAAAACGGTCGCATTTGGCTAAGAAGAAAGCGTTGTTTCATCAAGACAGTGCACCAGTTCACAAATCCGTTATTGCAATGGCCAAAATTAATAAATTAAAGTTTGAATTGCTACCTCATGCACCCTATTCGCCATATTTAACTAGATTATTTTCTGTTCCCACAATAAAGTAATTTTGTTGCACGATAACACTAGACTACACGTTTCCAAACCAGTGAAAGGAACGTTAGAAGCATTTGGCTGGGAAATCTTACCCAGATATTGCTCCTGATTTTCATTTGTATCGGTTGATGGCACACTGACTTTTTAAGCAGCACTTTAATTCTTTTGAAGACGTTAAAAATTAGCTTGATGGATGGATCGTATCAAATTAAAAGTTTTTTTGATGGAAATTATAAGTTATCAAAAAAATTGGAAAATATTGTAGCTGACGATGAAAATTATATTGAATAAAAAATTATTTACAATTTTTTTAAAAATAAACGTATTTTTATTTGCGAATTAAAGGCGAAATCATACTTGTACATCTAATAATAAAAATAATATTTATTTTCTACATTGATCCTTAATACTTCATATTATTGCCTAATAATACAACACAATGTACACCAGTTATACTCGTGTTTTATAAATAATTCATCTAATCGACCAGAACGGTATAAAATTACAAAATGCGGAAAAAGTATCTGTTGTGTTATCTAATCCTATTATCAGATATCGAGCCGTTACCTATTTTTCACTGAGTTATAATAGTTACGCCACGCCTTTCAGTTGTACAAACATGCCTGTTGCAATTAATAAATAATGTACATAGATCTATGATCCTTCGATTGGCTAAAGCAATTGTATAAATTAAGTTTACTTTAAACTGATGGTATGCAATTGCGTTATATTCGTCAATTAGTTTGATTGCATTGCTACATCGTCGATGTTGATATTATCAACAATTTTGTTTTGATGATTCTTTCGAAACTATTTTCCTATTTTTAATTATTTTATTTTCGTCTGTACATAATTCATACCGGGTGGCAGGAAGTATTTTCAGTTTTGATATATAAAATAAATGTTTTTTTGTTATTTTCTTTTTTTATTCAATTATATAATTTCCATTATTTCTTATTACTATACTTTATCAATTAGAAAGTATTAAATCGTTGCAAATGGAATGGCCGTTTTACGAAATTTAAAATTTCTACCTTGTTCTACCTTTTCTATGTACGAGGGCCGTTTGATAAGTCCGTGTAATTTCCGAAAGATGCCACCACTGGTACATATCGAGGTTATTTTTAATTAGTAACACCTCTTGGAAGAACACACATCAAGTTTCAGTCATATCGGTCTATTCCTTTGTGTTTGACAATCGTTGGAATCAAGGAAATCGAGTGATTGTCAAATAATGGACGAAAAAGAATTTCGCGTGTTGATTAAACACTACTTCATTAAAGGCAAAACGCCTCAGTAGATTAAACAGAAGCTTAATAAACATTACGGTGACTCTGCACCTTCGATTAGTGCGGTTTATAAGTGAATCAAAATTTTCGGAGTGGCCATATGAGCACAAAAGACGCTGAACGTTCTGGACGCCCTGTTGAGGTCACCACTCCAGAAATCATTGATAAAATCCATGATATGGTAATGGATGACTGAAGAGTGAAAGTGGGTGAGATTACTAGTGCTGTAGGCATCTCGTGTGAACGGGTACATAATATTTTGCACCAACATTTGGACATGAAAAAGCTATCCGCCAGGTGGGTGCCACGATCGACCAAAAACGAGGTCGTGTGAAGTGTTGCAAGAACGGTTTGCAGCTGTTTCAACGAAATCCGCAGGACTTTAAGCGTCGTTTCATCACTGTATATGAAACATGGATACATCACTACACTCCTGAGACCAAAGAGCAGTCTAAACAATGGGTTATCAAGGGGGAATCTGCTCCGAAAAAGGCGAAGACAATTCCTTCGGCCGAGAAGGTTATGGCGACTGTCTTTTGGGATTCGCAAGGAATAATCTTTATCGACTATTTGGAAAAGGGTAAAAACATTACAGGTGCATATTATTCATTGTTATTGGATCGTTTGAAAACCGAGTTGCAAGAAAAACGTCCCCGATTAGCCCACAAAAAAGTCCTCTTTCATCACGACAACGCATCAGCTCACACCTTAGCAGTTGTGGCCGCAAAACTAATGGAAATAGGGTTCCAAATCGTTTCACATCCCCCCTATTCTCTAGACTTGGCTCCATCGGACTATTATTTGTTCCCTAATATGAAGAAATGGCTCGCGGGAAAAAGATTTTATTCGAACGAGGAGGTGATTGCAGGAACGAATGACTATTTTACAGACTTGGACAAATCCTATTATTCGGAAGGGATCAACAAACTAGAGCAACGTTGGATGAAGTGTATAAGCCTAAAAGGAGACTATGTTGAAAAATAAAAACGATTTATTCAAAAAAATGAAGCAGTTTTTATTTTTACACGAACTTATCAAACAGCCCTCGTAGATGGTGCTACATGTATATAATTTGAAAAGTACACATACAATATAACATGTGAATGTAGAAACATAACTTCATTTATATCGTAAGTTCCTCGTGGTTAAGAATTGTTTTTCTAGTAACACGGTAACAAGGAAAAGAAGAATAATTTTCTTGTACAAGTTAAAATTTAGGCATAGTGCGGCCGAGACAATGCATTTATATGGATTTCGGTGATGATTCTGTGAGTGAACGAACCACTAGCCCTTAATTCGAAAAAAATCGTTCTAGTGATACAAACTTCGAAAATTTGCCTCACGGATGTGCTATCATCAATGATATTTTGAAAAATATGATCTAAAAAACAACGCCTGACTATCCAAGTCATCTTGAAAAAATTAAATGTTAATTATTCAACCATTCCCAAACACCTGAATGATTCGAGAAAAATCAAGAATCTCGACAAATGGGTATTGCACGATCTCAACAAGAGAGATAAAATGCATCGTTTGGAAGTCTGCTATTCTTTGATTCCCCGGAACAAAAACGAAGCTATACGATATTGCCTCATATTGTGTGTTTCGACGAAAATGGTCTTTGACAACCGTCCACGATTTTTGCAATGACTAGATGCAGAAGAAGCACCGAAACCGAGCCTTTATCCAAGTAAGATGGTGGTCTACTAATGGCATGATTCATTTTCATTACTGGAACAAAGTAAAATAATTCATGTTGAGAAATATTGTTAAGAAATTGAAACAATGTATGATAAACTGCGTGGCATTTGTGTATAGTTTCTTTAAATTTCTATAACTTACCCCTGTTTTTTATACTAGTCCTTTGTTTAATATAACATGAATTTGCATAACCCGGAAATTTTTAAAAACCTACCGACCGTGTTATTCGGGAGTTACCCCCTCTCTCTCTCTCTCTCTATGTGTGTATATATATATATATATATATATATATATATATATATATATATATATATATATATATATATCATCAGCCTTTTTCTATCCATTGCTGGATGAAAACCTCTCCAAAACTTATACACATCTAATTTTTAATGCGATATTTTAAAATAAAATGCAGTGCAACAAAAAATTTTTTAGTGTACAATTAATATTAATTTAGGTAATTAATTTAGGTACCAAACAAATTTCATTGCATAATTGATAACATACACATTACACACATAAATAATTTAAAAAACTTGTAAGTTATTTTCTTGTTAATTTTATAAAGAAAATTATAATTGTTTTATATAATTTTTTAATGTGAATTGGTTATATCTATATTTAATTTAACATACTAATATTATTTGATTTTAAAATTAAGAAACATGTCTGAATACCAATAATAATGTAATATAAATCACGTACTCTTTAATAAAATATGAGACAATTGCATCAATAAAGACAAGTACGCCCCTCATTCAAGTATTCAATACGTTCCACTGATCCGAACTTGTATTACTTGCGGCACGTACACTTTTTCTTTCTATTGACAATTACATGAATTGTTAACTCTTCATTTCCTGTTTAAAGATAGCCGTCGCACTTTATGAATGAATTTGCCAGACACGTCGAAAAACAAGGGTACCATTTCATTTGCGTGACTCGAAAATAAATAAAGGTGTACATGCACACAAACGCACATGTATACAAGTTTATGTATGTGAATATTACATATATATATATATATATATATATATATATATATATATATATATATATATATATATATAATATATATATATATATATATATATATATATATATATATATATATATATATATATATATATATATACACTATCGAGACAAAGTCTGCGCACACCCATTATATCTTTGTTAATATCGCCTATAACATAAAAACACTATTGATGATAACAAAGTAACCATTTTTTATTTTTTCTACAGTCTTAAAAATTAAAGAATATCAACAAAACACTTTTAAATATCAATAAAGTAAAGAAAAACAAAAAAAAAACAAACGAAATTTTAAAAAAATACGAAATTTAAAAAAAATATTTATTTAAAATATAATTTAAATAAATTTCCTAACTTCGATTACTATAGTAAAAAATAAATAAACTTAAATATTTAAAAACAATAATTCGAGCTCCTAATGTCCATGAACAATATAATGTTAAAAACACAATTACAAAGATAAATTTTATTTAAATTAATTTTAGTATTTAGTAAGGTTCCCTTTTAATCCTAGCACTTTTTAATCTTCTTAGTTTTTATTTTGCTAAATTAGTAGTTACTGGGTGGAAATATAAGTCCATTTATCTTTTAATTTTTGTTAGGTTCCTCTTTTGAAATAATTGTATGTTTTCTAATTCTTTTATCAAGAACATCTCAAAAGTGTTCAATTGGGCGAAGGTCGGGAGACTAGGTCAGCGTTTCAATTACTTTCGGGAAATTATATAAAAACTAAAACTGCACCCTAGATGATTCATACTTTGGTTCATTGTCCTGGTAATATTTATAAGTGTTCTTCGGACTTAATTTCTCTACATTTTGCATTAAGTGGTTTTTAAGAATATTTAAATGTTCAGGATACCTCGCATAGTGCGGCTTCGATTAGTACGATTTCACTATAGTACGGTTTGAAATTTAAAAAAAAAATTGCGCATGCGCACATTATACGCATCGCATACGCAGTTCTAATTTTGTGGTCTTTTTTCTTTTTCTATTAGTTTTCGATTCGTAACTCTAGAGCAGTGATTCTCAACCACTGTACCGCGGCACTTTAGTGTACTGCGAAATTCTTGAAGTGTGCCGCCACTGCGAATACCCATACAAAAGCGAATACCCATACTTTGAAAGAAGAAGAAGAAATAATTTCGGTGTGTAATAACCGAGATTTAATTTCAAAATATTCAGAAAAATCAATTAATTCGTTCTGGATTAATCTTAGATATAATTATCCGACAATATCACAAAAAGCTTTAAGTGTGTTATTACAATTTTCCATATCTTATTTGTGCGAATTCGGATTTTCGGCTTTGACCGACAGAAGAACGAAAAAAAGATCCAGGTTTTTAAATCTGGATCACGAAATGAGAGTAGCATTATCATTTTTAGGCCCAAATATAAATGAAGTTATCAAAAAACACCAAGCTCAAATTTCGCATTAAATGTAATTTGTAATTTATCGTTAAATAAACATTTTGTTTACTTTGTAATGCAATTTCATTTTATATTTCATTGAAAATTATTATCGTATGCTATTTTTACAAAATATATTATAGGTACATCAATCAATTAACTAAGTAAAATTCTTTTAAATTTATCTTATTGTTAGTGTGCCGCCAAATTTTTAAATTATTAAAAGTGTACCGTGATGAAAAAAAGGTTGAGAATCACTGCTCTAGAGTAAAGTCGATTTTTTAATAATTAAATTTTAATTGAAAATGTATTTAAAATGAATGTATAAACCCCTGATTTTGCTTTGTTGATACATACAAACATTTGAATGTATTACCCTCGTTTTATTTACTGAAACACAGGAAAAAAATTTGTTTGGAACCAATTAACGTTTTTTGTATTTAGTTAATGTTTCGATTAGTCCGGTTTCAAATAGTCCGGCAAATCAGTGGAACCGATTAGCCGCACTATGCGAGGTATTCCTGTACTTGATAATTCATTATCTTATCAATAAAAATCAAATTTCTAACTCCAGTCGCCGATATATACTTATAAATCAAAATACCTCCATCACTATTCTTCACAGTTAGTAGTCGGTTTTCTTTCTTTAATTCTCCATTAGGCCTTTGCCACATGATTATGTGACGATTACTTCCAAAAATGTTGAATTTCATTTCATCTGCAAATATGATGTATTTCTAATATTCGAAATCTAATTTTTTATTAATTTTTACGAATTCTAATTGCTTTTTTCCATTTATATTGTCTACGAAAAATTTTCTCCTTCCAGTTTTTCCATGAAAACCGAAATTTCTAATAAAATTCTCTTTACTGTATCTGAATTCATGCTTTTTCCTGTTACTATTTCTAAATTATTAAAATTTTTGTTACATTTATTCTTGGATTTTGTTTGATTTATAAATAAAAATGTTTCATTACGTTCGTCTAATAATTTTAGAGGACTGTATCGAGCTTTATTTTTTAGTCCGTTTTTAACTTAAAATCTTTTTATTGCATAAAAACTGCAGAACAACTTATTTTAAGTACTTATGCAATTTATCTTACAATTTTGATTTCCAACATACAAATGCTTAAAAAATATACTAAAAAGGACTTTAGTAGATGGATGAGTCAATAGTTCCACTCAAGAAATTATAAACTTAGTAAAATCAATACCAAGAAGATTCAACAGAGTCCTGGAATCAAAAGGAAATCCCACTAAACATTAAAATTAATTTAAATAAAATTTATCAATGTAATTATGTTTTTATGATTTTGTGAGCTGGATTTTTTACTTTTAATTGTTTAAGATTATTTATATTCTATAATAATAACCAAAGTTAGGAAATTAATTTTCTCTTTTATTTTTGCAACATTTACGTTTGTTTATATTAAAAAAGATTTTGAATTTAACTTATCAATTAAATTATTTTTTAGTTTTTTTTTCGAAATTTTACAACACCCTTGATTCTTACGACTCGTTGTATACACATTTATGTATTCCTGCCTGCGTACTATGCATACATATATATGCGCATGCTTGCATACAGCATTTATACCGAGTTCATGTATAGAACATTCGTGTTTTTCAATAACTAATTGATAATTTTAATAATATAGAATTATATTGAAATGTAAAGCAACTCGCATAACGTATGATTATTTATGACATGTGATTAATATATTAGTATATAAATGCTAAATAATCGTTTAGCGATGTGCTAAATAATATTAATGATAATATTTTTGTTTAATAGACTGAATCCAATAGCATGGAATTTATTTCAGCGGTCTTTATAAATAATTTTTATTCTTTCTTTTTCAGTTTGTACTCAAAACGTTCACTGTTTTAAATATACAATCAAATTAAAAAAAGTAAAAAAATCATTGAGTTACTTTTAAACAAATGTCAGTATAACATCAAATTATAGAAAATTATTTTAGCACCAATTGTGATATCTTTTTTAATATTGATGAAACAAAAGTTCGTAGCGTTTCTTAAATTTACTTTAACAGAGATTTTTACATAGTTCTAATTTTTTGAAATTTATTATATATGTGCCATCTTGTTGTATCACTTTTCGCCATATTTCAGGTAACTTCATTATTCTCTTCCCTCATAACTTGGTGTCTTTTTCTACTATAAAGTGCTCGAGGTGATTTTTTTAGTTTTCCAATGAACTGAAGTTCTTTCCCTTAAACGAATTCTATAGCGACCGGAATAAGTGGTAGTCTGATGGCGCTAAATCTGGGGAATACGGTGGTTGTGGTTGGACATCCCACCCAAGTTGCATCAATTCTTGTCGTGTCTGTAAAGATACATGCAGTCTTGCATTATTCTGGTGGAAGACTACGCCCTTTCGATTTCCCAGTTCCAGACGCTTTTGGTCGATCGCTGCTTTTAATTGATCAAGTTGAAAGCAGTACTTATCCGAATTTAACGTTTGGTTATGTGGAAACAGTTCGTACTAAAAAACACCCTTCCAATGCCACCAAATGCACAGCATTGCCTTTTTTGAATGCAAACCGGCTTTTGGAATCTTTAAAGTTTGATTATTTTGTTTTGTCTAAAATATTTTTAGATCCATATTGTTGTACATCCGTAATAATCACCCGTTTTCATCACCCGTAATAATCCGTTTAAAAATGAGTCGCTATCATTACATTTTAAGAGTGTATCGTGAGCAGAAATACGGTCCATTAAATGTCGTTCTGTCAGATTATATAAAACCCAAACATTATAGCGATTCACATAACCTAGTACGCTCGAATGCCTTGCAATACTAATTAAGATACCTGAAGTACCTCTGCGATATCACGCGTCGTGTGATATGGATTATTTTTAATTAAAGTTGCGATTTGGTCATTATCGACAATCTTAGACCTACCATAGTGTTCTCTGTCCTCTATATCAAAATGGCCACTTCTAAAGCGAACGAACTACTTGTGAACAGTGCTTTCTGCTACAACATCATCTCTATAAACTGCACATATTTTTTTACCGTTTGGGCAGTATTCTTCCTTTCTCGGAAATAAAATAATATGACGTTACTTAAGTGCTAGTTGTTTACGTCCATTTTTAAGTTTCAAATTAACGTTTAAAAAATCAATAAGTCACTAAAATATATGCACCAAAAGCGTATACAAATGTCACTTGTCAAAATTGTAACTAACCAAACATGTCAGATAAATAGGGTAAATGGGAAATTACCTTTAGTGCCATCTGTTAAAAAGCAGTACAAACTTTTGTTTTAACCCAATATTTTTTTTAATTGCCAAAATTTTCACAATTATAAAACGATTGTATCGTGCAATTTCGAAAAAGGTATTCATTCAATACAATACTGATTAATTGAGTTCAAAGAAGCAATAACTTTTTCCAGCATTATTTTGAAACAAGAAAAACTACCATTATTATTCGTCAAAAATGGAATAAAAATCAATTAAAGCTATTAAATATATTTTTTAAAAATCTTGGAATTTATCATTGCATTTATAATATAAATAATTTTAATTTTCAGTTAATTATAATAAGTAGCTAATCTTTGATATAAAGATTAAGTTCAGAATATAAAGTTAATTATAATAAATTTATTAATCTTTGATATAAAAATTAAGTCCAGAATTAAGTCCAAAAACTAGCAGAATTTTTGAAATAAAACACATAAGAAGTTACTTATTCATTAGTGTTTATTTTGTCGCCTTCAAAATATTCCTCATTGGAATAAATACACATATGCCAACGCTTCTTCTAGTCCTCGAACGCCGTAACGAACGTTCTTTGTGGTATAGCCTTCAGTTCACACAGCGAATTTTCTTTTATAGCTTCAATCGACTCAAAACGATGTTCTTGGAGCGGCAGCTTAATTTTTAGAAATAGAAAAAAGGGTGTGTATACTTATATACACGTCAGAAATGAAACTTCTTTGCTGTAAAGTAATAAAAAGGTAAATGGTCAAACGCATGCCTAAAATTCGTAAATATAAAAATTCATCAGAATAAAGTAAGTAATAAAATGGAGAAATGTAGTAGGGAGAGAGGGTGGTAAATGTACGATATAAAAACTTAAGTAGAAAATGATCAATTTTTTACATAAATGACATTTTTACAATTATGTCATATTAACACATCGTTTGCGGGAGACGTCTAAACACGACGTTCGCATACTATCGCTTGCAAACAATGTGTTAAGTAAGATTAATATTTATTTTCAAATTAAAACTTTCATAAAATTATGAATTATGAAAATTTATTCGTTTTCGTTTAGAAGTGAAATTATTCAAATAGTAAATACAGCGTGTTGCCTACTGCGTTGCAATAATAATCATATGTTAACTCGGCGCGCATGCGTGATGGGCCTCACTACTCCTCTGTCCCATGCTCTATGTATACTATGGGCTTTTGCACACGTCAGCATGCATACAGTATTCACGCCCATTACTACTCGTCTCACACCCTCTTATCATCAAACTCCCCCACCTAAAAAAATTAGTTTTCGGGTAAGAGCGTGTGAGACGAGTGGTAATGGGCCATGAATACTGTATGCATATTGACTAGTGTACAAAAGCCCTATGTAAGTATCTCATTTTCATCACTGTGCGTGCGCAACCTCTCCGTTGCATTTAAAAATTTCACTTCAACGTCGCTAAAGAAATTTCACTTCAAAAAAGTCCCACGGACTCATATCAGGCGGATACGGAGCTTGTAGAAAGATATTAGTTGAATTTTGGGCTAAAAACTCACGATCAAAATCAGTGTTCCTGACACCATGCGAGAAGCGATGCGTTTCATTCTCAGTATTTTATCCAAAATGACATGGGATTATGTTTTTGAGATTCTCACTTCAGCTGCTAATTCTTTGACGGGCATACGACGATTTTTGAGAACTAATGCCTTGACCTGGGTGCCATGTTTGTAGTCAGTTTATGTCGATGGGCATCCAGATCATGGTTCATCATTGACTGTTTCACGGTCCTCTTTGAACGCTTTATTTCACTCAAACACTTTTTTTGTGATAGACAATCATCAAGGTATACCTTTCTTAACATTTCCAACGTTAACGTGAAATTTATTTGGTTCACAACGCACAATTTAATGCAAATTCTTTAATCAACCTATTTCGACATCGTAAAAATCGCCGTGAACAACAATCACCGTCTAACAAAAAACACTGTAAATTGTTTACTAATGAATGTAGCGTCATGAAATTTGACACAGATGTCATCAACACATTTACCAACTTAAAAAATTACAACGTGACATTTCACAAGCGCGCGCAGTTTAAATGATAAAGTTCCGTTAGTTTTCGGACTTAATGTACATATTGAACTATTTAATATGAAATTACATATTTTGAAATTAAAAGTAGTAAAAGTCATTGACATTTTTAGAATAAATTTCTAATTAAAACATTTTATACTGAAATTCTTGATGAAGTTACATGTGCAACCTGCGAAGCGTTTCCAAACACACTTCTACTGTAAAAGGCGAATACAACAGAATTGAAATACCTTTGAAAAATAATAATATACACATACATTGAAATAAATCATTATACACAATATATATATATATATATATATATACAAGTAGTTTGATAAGTCCGTGTAAATTCCGAAAGATGGCACCACTGGTGCATATCAAGGTTATTTTTAATTAGTAGCACCTCTTGGAAGAACACACATCAAGTTTCAGCCATATCGGTCTATTCCTTTGTGTTTGACAATCGTTGGAATCAAGGAAATCGAGTGATTGTCAAATAATGGACGAAAAAGAATTTCGCGTGTTGATTAAACACTACTTCATTAAAGGCAAAACGCCTCAGGAGACTAAACAGAAGCTTGATAAACATTATGGTGACTCTGCACCTTCGATTAGTGCGGTTTATAAGTGGTTTCAAAATTTTCGGAGTGGCCATGTGAGTACAAGAGACGCTGAACGTTCTGGACGCCCTGTTGAGGTCACCACTCCAGAAATCATTGATAAAATCCATGATATGGTGATGGATGACAGAAAAGTGAAAGTGCGTGAGATTACTAGTGCTGTAGGTATCTCGTGTGAACGGGTACATAATATTTTGCACCAACATTTGGACATGAAAAAGCTATCCGCCAGGTGGGTGCCGCGATTGCTCACGATCGACCAAAAACGAGGTCGTGTGAAGTGTTGCAAGAACGGTTTGCAGTTGTTTCAGCGAAATCCGCAGGACTTTAAGCGTCGTTTCATCACTGTAGATGAAACATGGATACATCACTACACTCCTGAGACCAAAGAGCAGTCTAAACAATGGGTTATTAAGGGGGAATCTGCTCCGAAAAAGGCGAAGACAATTCCTTCGGCCGGGAAGGTTATGGCGACTGTCTTTTGAGATTCGCAAGGAATAATCTTTATCGACTATTTAGAAAAGGGTAAAACCATTACAGGTGCATATTATTCATTGTTATTGGATCGTTTGAAAACCGAGTTGCAAGAAAAACGCCCCCGATTAGCCGACAAAAAAGTCCTCTTTCATCACGACAACGCACCAGCTCACACCTCAGCAGTTGTGGCCGCAAAACTAATGGAAATAGGGTTCCAAATCGTTTCACATCCCCTCTATTCTCCAGACTTGGCTCCATCGGACTATTATTTGTTCCCTAATATAGTTCTTTTTCACCTTTTATAGTGTATTATTAGTTCCCTAAGAAATGACTCGCGGGAAAAAGATTTTATTTGAACGAGGAGGTGATTGCAGGAACGAATGACTATTTTACAGACTTGGACAAATCCTATTATTCGGAAGGGATCAACAAACTAGAGCAGCGTTGGATGAAGTGTATAAGCCTAAAAGGAGACTATGTTGAAAAATAAAAACGATTTATTCAAAAAAATGAAGCAGTTTTTATTTTTACACGGACTTATCAAACAACCCTCGTATATAGGGTCATCCAAATGTAACGCATAGATGATGAAACATATAGGGTTTTTTTGATAACCCTATATTTATAAAGTTTTTTCTTAAATTAAATTTAAGATTTAGTTCAAAATTAAGAAATTTTTTTGTAAACCTATATCTTCATATATTACAATTTATGTAATGATATACAGCTATAATTGTTCGAAAAATTCTATAATGTATTTGCTCAAATATATACTAGAGATTTGTAAATAATAAAGATAAAATATAATCAACTGATAATTTTCACACAAATATCTAATTATTCCTTCTAAGAATTAATATATATATATATATATATATATATATATATATATATATATATATATATATATATATATATATATATATATATATATATATATATATATATATATATATACATATACATATATATATATACTTTAACTTTTTATATTTGAGATAAAACAAATATATTAAGAAACGTTTGTATTAGTTTGTTGTAAATGAAATGACTGTTATTTATTTTTAATCTTGAGCGTTAATAATCGAACTCGATACATACGTATTTAAACAAAAAAAATCTACTAACGTAAATATATTTCTTTCGATGCAATAAAAATACAATAATGTTAATTGTTAAAAATCGAAAAAAAAAGTTAAAAAGACTTCAAATACACTTTTTACAACGTCCTATTTGTTAAATAATTTCCCCGATAAAAAAACTAAGATATTAGGTCGTGTAATATGAAATGTCCGATTTTTATATAATTTCTGATTTAAAAAACTGAATTTCATATTACATTACCTAATATTTATAAAAAGGGTGGTCCGTCGGCAAAAGGTCTGAAAAATATGATGGGTGAAGAATAATTTCATACTCCGAGTTTATCAATTTTGAATGTTCTGCTTAATTTGTGGTTTGGCGTTTTCTTTGACATTGACATTGTGTACAAATTGAATTTTTCATTCTTGTGAGTTTCATAACGTAATACTCTGATGATGATGGCATCGCCATCAAAATGCAAATTATCTGACTATTGTTATAAACAACAAAATCAATAAAAAGTGGTTGTTGAACACTTTATAACATCTTGTGGTGTTAAGGGTGATAATTTATTTGTGTGAAAATGTAATTTTCATACAAAGTATATATAGAGTTTTCCAGTTATAATGGCAAAAATTTGACAGTTGGTGGCAGCAATGTTTGAATTTTTAAGCACATTTTGACATTTCAAGTCAGTATAATTTGGCAAATTATTATGGAACGTTTAACACTTCAATGCTTGAAAATTGTAAAAACTTCAGTAGATTTATTGAAAGAAAAGTTTAATGAGTCTATTATTTCAGGAAATAGATCTATCAATTGGCCACCAACATCATATGATCTAACTCCATTGTATTATTTTCTGTGGGGTTATTTGAAATTATTGGTTTATAATGATAAACGACAAAAAACAGAAGCATTAAAAATAAACATTGAACGTGAAATTAAAGAAATTGAACTATAAATATGTTAAAGAGTGAATAAACTTGGATTAAACAAATACAACTAATCAATCCAAGTCGTGGTGATCATGAAATTGTATTCCATTATTAATACTATAGAATATACTTAAAAACGAAAAATAAATTATTAAATACTTTTTGCTTTATTTCCATTTAAACTTCTGAAGTGCTTACTGGAATTCCCTATATTTTTCAATATTTCTTTAAATTTCTTTAATGAAATTTAAACACAGAGTATATTTTACAAAATGTTGAAAAAAATCATCAAATAATTTGTCTGACTTGTGAATGTGTAGTATTTCTTAAAAATGAAGGATAAATAACACTAAGGAAGAATAAATGTAATGAATGCAATTGGGTCAAGAATACACAACAGCTGAAATAACATCTGTATTATTTACATTTATTACTGTGACTTGTAATATGATAAGAAGTTATATGTATGTAGAAGTATGTGAATGAAATAATAACTTGTTTTATGTAGGAGGTACAGATTTATAATCGCATTAAAAAAATATATAAAAAAATCATATTATATAATACATATATAATATATACTATTTATAAAAGTTTTTGTAAATGCAGCTGTTTTTCTATTTGCTACAATCAGTTTCAGTGTTTGTTTTTTTTTAGATAAAATGTCATTGATAGTTCTTAGTATAAATATTAATCCATGTACATACATACACATGTTAAATTACTTAAAGATAAAATTGATTCTAAAATCGCAGCATACGAGAAAACATAGTATTACAAATAAAGAAAAAATATCAATATATAACTTTTCCAAATAAAATTTTTATTAACATATTTTTTAAATTAATGTCTTATCAATCGATCAATTCTTGTCATATTATTTCTTACAATCACATTTTTTTATTATTCATAGAAATAACCTTCCTACAACATGGATTAGATTCCTAGAAAAATTCTATTTTATATGAAATCATTTTATACCCAAAATAGGACAAAATTATTCAATTAACGACCTACGACAAAGTTTAAGATGTGTAAAATTAATTGTTAAGATTAATTTATTAGTTGTTTCAAGTAAGTGATAAAACGATTGATTTAAAGTTAGTCGTTTTAAAATCAAGCGGTGGCTAACGACTTGTAAATTAATCATTAGTCGTGATTGACATTTTAATAAACTGATTGGTTTGGATATTCGAAATTGTGTAATATTAGTCAAATACAATATTAATTCAACATGACTATTAATTAAAACGTCACTAAAAACTATTTAAAGCTTCAAAATGAAATTTTCAAATAAAATTAAATTTCTTAAAGAAATTATAAATAATTTCCAAAATTGAATTTTAAATGATTCTTAATGAAATATAGGGTCGTCCAAAAACCGCGCCTACATGTTTCTTTTTAATAAAACACAAACTATTTGATTTTTTTTCAATCTGCTTTTTTTGTTGAAAGTATGATTCATTACAATTATAAGTGAAACAGAATTTTGTTTAAATGTCCATCACGACTGCGTCTGCAGACATCAATTCAAATATTGAGATTTTCAATGATTTTTCTCTATGTTGCTGGATTTATTTCACGAACTGCAACTTGAATGTTGTTCTTTAGGTCATAAATTGTTTGTGGTTTGTTAGTATAGACTCAATTTTTAAAAAAATCCACAAAAAGATCGAATGTTATTGCATGATATTGAAAGCCAACAGAAATCTGCATTTTGTGAAATTACAAGTTGAAGAAATTTCGATCGTAAAAACAGAATGCCAGAACTTTGACAGCTGATAGCAACTATGGTTGATTTTTTGAAACTTATTTTGACATTTCAACTCAGTATAGTTTGGCAAATTATCTTGAAACTTTTAACACTTCAATAACGCTTAGAAATTGTAAAAACTTCAATAGACTTATTGAAACAAAAGTTTGAGTCCATTATTTCATAAAATGGACTTATCAATTGACCATCAAGATCATGCGTAATCTAATTCCATTGAATTATTTTCTGTGAGGTTATGTGAAATCATTGGTTTATGCTGATCAACCACATTCAACAGAAGCATTTAAAATAAACATTGAATGTGTTATTCATGAAATTGGATCACAATTATATGAAAAAGTGACTAATAATTAGACTAAATGAATTCACTATGTCAAATGAAGTCGTAATGGTCTTAAGAGTGAAATTGTGTTTCATCATTAATTCCATAGAATATGCTTCAAAATAAAAAACAACAACTAATTAATTAAATACTTTTTGTTTTATTTCCCTTCTGAAGCGCTTATTGGAACACCCTATATTAGATAGTTATCAAATCAAAAATATTTTTTCATTCCTTTCTAAGAACTCTCTAATATGTTAACATAGAAAATAGTTGAATACAACACACAATTGTATTTATTATAAAAAATTCAAATTTAGATAACGTTTTGGATATTTTTATAATTCTCTATGAAAAAGTTCTACTGATTTTTCTAGGAATAAGTTACTATGATAGATTTTTTTGGGGGGTTTTTGACTTTCAAATTATTAAAACGGCCAAAGAAATAATAGTACAAAATACAACTTAACATAAAACATTCGAATAAACTTTAATAATCTTTGTCTGGTACCAAAAAGATGTATAATTTGCTATTAATAAAATAATAAAACAAACTGCTTATTATGATATTTCTTTCTTTCGATTATAGCCTTTTTTCTGTTATTATTACATTTAAAATGTCTGTTTTGTATTATTTGGTTAATGTTTAAAAGTTCATAGTGGATAATATTCCATAAATTTTCAGCGACATTTTTTAGACACATAAAAATCGTTTTTTTTAACTATACTAGTTTTTTTTAATTGTAAGAGTGGCAACTAATGTTACTTCATTACACATAGAATAATCAAGTAGTATCATGATTTTATCCAAACTATGATTTCACTCAAACCATGATATTACAATATAATAAAGATATTTAAACTTGATATGATGCAATTTTCTGCAAGTTTTTTCTTTATACTTTGTCATGACATTGGATTTTTTATAAAATGATTACACATTTTACACAATTTCTGTAGCATTTTTATACAGTGACTCGCAAAAGTCATACGACACAAATTAATGAAACATTTTAAATATTTCAAATTAGTTAATAAGTGATGGTCAAAATATGATACAGTTATAGAATTATTTTCATATATTAGACATATCTGGCTGTCTCAAAAGTTTCTTTAATTTATTAATAAGTAATACATGTACAATATTTTGTTATATTACTGACTTAAGTATATACAAAAAAGACAATTGAGATTATGAATAAGAAGAAGGGAATTTGTATTGATTATTGAACTTTGTTTAGAAAAATAAACCTATATCTATTCAGAAATATTTATTTGTTTCTTTTTTAATTAAAACAATACAATATTTTCAATAATTTAATTCTTAACAATTACACATACTTTGTTATATAGTTTTCCAATAAACGCTTCTGAAATTCAAATGGAAATAAAACAGAAAGTATTTAATTAATTAGTTAGTTATTTTTAAGTATATTCTATGGCATTAATGATTGAACACAATTTCCTCACATAACCATTACGACTTTACTTGACATAGTGCATTCGTTTAGTTCAATTTTTAGTCATTCTTTCACATAGTTGTGGTACAATTTTATGAATTACACGTTCAATGTTTCTTTTTAATGCTTCTGTTGTTTGTGGTTAATCAGCATAAACCAATTATTTCACATAACCCCACAGAAAATAATCCAATGGAGTTAGATCACATGATCTTGGTGACCAATTAATAGGTCCATTTCGTGAAATAATGGACTCGTTAAACTTTTAATTCAATAAGTCTATTGTTTCCGTAAATGTATGGCACATCGCACTGTCCTGTTAAAACCACATATGATGCAATGCATCATATGTGGTTCAATGATTCATTGCATCATTGAAACATAAATGGCTTGCACTGTTCTGTGCAAGCCATTTTTAAACATTTTTGGAAAAAAATCAATTATCATTGTTCAGTAATGTACTCCATTTACTGTAATGTGATCTCCAGTTTCATTTTGAAAAAAATATGGTCCGATGACACCACCAGCATGTAATACACACCAGACAATTATTTTTTGTGGATGCAGTGGTCTTTGTTCAATGATTTATGAATTGCTTTCACTCAAAATTCTGCATTTTTCTTTTTTTAGTATTCACCGTAAGTGTTACGAATCGAACATTGATTTTTATAATTAGTTTTTACAATTTTTAAGCATTGTTGAAGTGTAAACCTTCCACGATGATTTGCTAGACAGAGTTAAATGTCAAAATAACCTTAAAAACAAAAAATTAAAATGAATATTAAAAAATATAATCGTTATTTTATACTTATTACTATAGGGTCATCTAAATGTGACGCTTGATTTGTGTTTTATTAAAAAAGAAACGTGTGTAGAGAAACATATGTATAGTTACTTTTATTTATTTTTTATGATACACAAATCTAGATGTCATATTTGAATGACCTGTATAACGTTATTAATGAATTTTGCGAGGTAGATTTTTAATTTTTCTAAAAATGTGTTTTCTTATTGTATATTAAAATATTTTTACATTTTATTAATTAGATGAAAATTTGTATGTAATAAAATATTAATCAACTATGGTATCAGTTTTTGATTTTGTTTTGTTGTTTGTTTTTTATTATTTAAAATATTATTCATTTCATGACTTTTTCGAGTTACTGTAAATTAATTTAAAAAAATTCTTAAAAGAAATTATTTTTTTATAGATGAACTCGTATTTGTATAACCTTTATTCTAATATCTTCAAATCATTTTTTTCTTCGGTGAAAAACGTTAGTTTCAGATTAAAAATTAAATCAACAAAAAGTGGTCTTTTTCCTTTTCAGCATTTCTTGTAACAAATTTGTTGTCCTAAACAGGTGAATTATCATTATTTATTTATTGAATCAAATTCTGTTTGCAAATAATATAGAAATATTCATTAGTCATACAATTTTTCTTTTTGAATATTTAAATAAACAAATTTGGATTACGATTTTTTTAAAAAAACAATTGTTATATCTCCTCTTCTTATTGTGTACAAGTACAATTTTTTTGATTTAATAATTATCTCGAAAATTAAAATAATATTAATTTTATTTTGTTGATAATAATTATTAAATGATATATTTAATTATCATAATCGATAATAAACAACTAAACTAGGAAACAATTCTAAGTATGAAATAATTTCTGATAAAAGTTTATATTATGAAAAATATTACACTGAAATTATAGATATTTTCCAAATTTCTCTTCTCAAATAATATAATTTCACTTCGTTTTAATTTACAAAATTATTAAATTTAAAAAAAATCATATTCAATTTTAATCAACAAAGATACATATTTAAAATGTAAACTGCTCTAGAAATTTTATTTTAAAAAATGAAGCTTATTCGGGTGGCTAACCTTGTAAAATGTGGACTTAATTGTATATGAAATTTATTATTATTATTATATTTTTTATTGCAGTCAAGATATCTGTTAAAAAAATCTTAAATAATTCGTTACGTTTTTTCCTTTAAATAATTTATAGATCTTTTATATCAGAAAAATACAATTTGAGAAACACTGATTTAACATTTACGTATGTGTGCATAGAATATATTTGCATATTTTACACGAAGCTATTTATAGATTTTTCGTTGATATAGTGATGTGTCTACACACATTACGTATGTTTAACTTTCTGTTTGCCCCTTTTTAATGAAAGCAACGCCTATAAGATATCCGTTTACCTTTTTTTCTGATGCAATATTGTAAAACGTGCGTCATGACACACACCACATTTTGCTCTACGTGATTGGACGAACGAGTCATGCCTCTCATATCTGTCAAGTTGTATACTTGTTTCTTATCACAATTTTTTTTATCATAAGTGTATTGTTTTTGATACTTTATTGCTAATGATGTATAATTCATATCTCAAAACTGTCTATTTGTTTTTATACATAAATACATAATCATTATATATATATATATATATATATATATATATATATATATATATATATATATATATATATAAATATTTTTCACATACATATATACGAAGGCCTTTTGATAAGTATGGTAAAAAAGTAAGAAAAAATCTAAATTAAAAAAATTAATTTAATTAATTAAATTAAACAATAAATAAGTTTACCGCACGCGTCAAATTGACGTATTTTTGATCATGGCTTTCACTACTGCTCAGGTGTTTTATTAAATTAAAATAATTTGCAAAAACAACTGTCGATGAAAGAGGACTTTTACTGTGGAAATAATCGGGGACGTTTTTATTGCATTTCGGTATTCAAAATAATTACATGAATAATATGCACCTGTAATGGTTTTACCCTTTTTCAAATAGTCGAAAAAGATTATTCCTTGCGAATCCCAAAGACAGTCGCCATAACCTTCCCGGCCGAAGGAATTGTCTTCGCCTTTTTCGGAGCAGATTCCCCCTTGATAACCCATTGTTTAGACTGCTCTTTGGTCTCAGGAATGTAGTGATGTATCCATGTTTCCATACTTATTAAACGACTCTCGTGTGTATATATATATATATATATATATATATATATATATATATGTATATATATTCACATACACACACACACACTCTCTCTCTCTCACACACACTCACTCACTCACTCACTCACTCACAAAATATATTATGAAAATATATATAAAATAAATATAGTGAATATTATATTTATTATCAATTAAATATATATTTTTTTTAATTTAACGACTTCATTGAATTATATCAATAAATTGCTTATGCTACCCATATAGCGATGACTTATGCACGATAATGTATATAAAGTGTACAAAAACTAAAAAAGAACTACTAAATAAAAAAACCCACAAAATTCAATATGAAAGAAACAAAAATTATTTTTGTGAAAAATAATAGGTACAGTTCCAAATTAGAGTTGTAAACTTAATATAATTTAAAAAAATAAAGTTTGTCGTTGATATTTGCTAACTGTGGATGTATATTTAATAATCAATTGTATATCCTCTATTATGAATGACATTTCTGCATCGATGTGGTATAGACTCTATTAATGTTTTCAATTTGTGAATAGGGATATCTTCCCAGGTTTTTTTAACAATTGCTCACGACTCATTTTTGGTTTTTGGCATCGATTTTAATTTTGCAATCCTGCTATTAACCTCAGCCCAAACATTTTTAATTGGGTTAAAGTCTGGTGATTGTGTCGATCATTGTAAAACTATTATTTTATTTTGATTATGCCAATTTTTTGCTGCTTTAAAGGTATATTTGGGGTCATTGTCTTATTGTATTTTTCATATGAGTGGCATATTTTCTTCTGCATGTTTCAATATTACATTTTTTAATATGTTAGTATATACCATTTGATTCATTGTGTTCTTCACCCAGTGAATTATTCCAAGTTCATACCATAAAAATTATGCCCAAACCATTATACTCCCACTGCCATGCGTTATTGTTTTTAATGTGTACTTAAGATGTAGAGCAGTATTTTTTGGACGTCTGATTGGCTTATTAATTGACTCTGATCCAAATAAATTTATTTTGGTTTCGTCGGCCCATAATATATTCCGCCATTTTGTTGTAGGCCATTCAAGATGTTTTCTTGCAAACTCTAATTTGTTCTTTATATTTTTCTGTGATAATAAAATTTTTCGGCTTCATTGCTTATAAATTATTTTCTATTAGGCGTCTTCTAATTGTATTAGCATTTATATTTAAATCAAGTTCACTTTTTATATTTGTTGAAGTTGAAAATACATAAGACTTAATCATTTTAACTGTCTTTCTATCCATTCTTCTTGTTGTTTTTTGCGGTCTTCTTCTAGTTTCAAGTAATTTTCTACACTTTAATGCAGACGTTATCATATTTTTGGAATATTCTAACAATTCTGCAATACTAGCAAATGTTTTATCTTTGCTTCTTAACTTTTTTATTACATCTCGTTGAGATGCTGTACATTGTTTTCCATGTCCCATTTTATCAATTATATTTAGCGTTAAATACAAGATCTATATTTTTTGTTTTTAAAAAGAATCTACTAAATTACTTTTTGCCTTGAAATCGTATCTAACTCACAACACTAAACTAATATGAATGAAAAGTCTAAAAATGCCTATTATATTGCACACTTGATTTGACACATTAGAGGGGATGACAAGTCGTTAAATAAAGCCACATATATAAATCAAAAAAATAATATTCAGATGCTTACCGATAAATGGTTCTCATAAATTTAGTTTGTAAAAAAAATCATAAATTTTCACATACAATAGAATTTAATTTTGTACCTATTATTTTGCACACTACTGTATAAATACGTATATATATATATATATATATATATATATATATATATATATATATATATATATATATATATATATATACATATACAAGAATACCTCGCATAGTACTGCTCCGATTAGAACGGTTTCTCTATAGTACGGTTTGAAATTTCCAAAAAATAATTATGTGCAACGCACAATACACTCATAAGACTTAATCATGCGCAGTTCTAAATTTGTGGTCTTTTTATTTATTAGCTTTCGATTCGTAACTCTAGAGTAAAGTCGATTTTTTGATAATTAAATTTTAATTGAAAATGAATGTATAAACCCTTGATTTTGTTTTGTTGATGCATACAAACATTTGAATATATATTACTCTCATTTTATTTACTGAAAAACTGGGAAAAAAATTATTTGGAACCAATTAACGTTTTTTGCATTTAGTTAATGTTTCGATTAGTCCGGTTTCAAATAGTCCGGCAAATCAGTGGAACCAATTAACTGTACTGTGTGAGGTATTCCTGTATATATATATATATATATATATATATATATATATATATATATATATATATATATATATATATATCACCATCAGAAGTTCTTGTCAGTCCACTGCTGTATGAAGCCTTCTTCCAAAACCTTCGACTTTTACCGATCTAATGTCTTTCTTTTCCAGTTCATAGATAGATAGATAGATTTCCAATTAAAAATTTTCTTACTCATCGGTGATCCTCTCTTCTTTCTACATAACCAGCTCATTTCCATTTCAATTTTTCGACTTTTACCATAATATCCGTAATTTTTATATTATCTTTAATTCATTCATTTCTCCTCTTATTTTTTCGTGTTATTTAGAACACACATTTTTTATGCTTCTCTGTATTGTCTAGACTCACTGAATTATTCTAATATTCAAGACATACATGTTACTACCATAGAAGAGAACAGGTAAAATATATTGATTAAAAACTTTTCTTTTAAAAATAAAAAATAATAAAATTCATAATATGTGAATTTATTCTGACCTGTTCCTTTAGTGTTAATACATTTTCCAAATATATATAGTTTTCATTTTCTTCTTTTTCTTTCTCTTTTAATTATATTCCTTCCTAGGTCTAAAATTCATAGACGATGTAGTAGAAATCCATGAATATAATAGCATTTCCTTGAATTTGGCAGTAGTTCTTAATTCTTATTGGCATTTTTGGATAATAAAAATTCCCTATAATTTTTTATAGAAATAAAAATAATAGAATATCGAGCAGTGATAAAAGATTTTTTAGAAAGGCTTAAATGCCAAAGATATAAAATCTAAATTAGATAGAGTTTATGGTGGTTCACTCCTTCATATGCAACAGTTCTAATTCGGATTTCTGAATTTAAACGACTGCATCATACTCAGGAAGGCCAAAAATAGCTACTGATGAAAAATTCATCCAAAAATTCCATGGAACTGTGGTGAATGATAATCGATTATAGTCAAAAGAGATAACAAACGCTGAAGACATTTTTTATGGCCATACATATTGCATTTTATATAAATATTCGAACATGAGAAAGCTTTTTCCCCGATAGATGGCATGGTTCCTGACAATAAGTAATGCTTAAGCACTATTAAACATAATAAGGGAGAATTTTATTATGTGCAAACATGGATCCATCAATACACATTAAAGACAAATCAACAGTCAAAAAATGAAATGAACGCGGTGAATCAGCTCCAAAGAAGACAAAGACGATTTCATTAGTCAGAAAAGTTATGATTACGTTTTTTGGGGAGATTCTCATAGAATAATTTTCATTGATTACTTAGAAAAAAACGAAAACAGTAACAGGCCGGTGTTTTGCATCACTATTAGATTGTTTGAACTATAAAATCATAGTCAAAAAGTTTTATTTTGTAAAGAAAACAGTCCTGTTCCATCACTGTTGCACAAGTTGCTAATTGCGATGGCAAAACTGGATAAATTACGATTGAAAAATTGGATAAATTACGATTGAAAAATTGGATAAATTACGATTGAACATGCATCATATTGACCATTTTTGGCTTCCTCTGACTTTTTTCTACTTAGAACCTTAAGAAATGACTAGGTGGAAAAAATTCATCACATTCTTCAAATGAATATTTAGATAATTTTAACAAAAAACGTATTTTACTAAAGGAATGAAAGCTCTCGAAAAGCACTGGACTAATGAACAGCGTATCGAGCTCAAAGGAGACTATATAGAAAAATAAGTATGATTTTTGCCAAAAATTGCGCTTATTTTCTTTTTAGAACTTAAGGTATTAGCGTTTTTAATTTTTAATAAGCGTGTAAATGGAAATAAAACGAAAAATATTAAATTAATTAGTTATTTATTGTTTTTATTTCTTGAGCATATTCTGTGGAATTAATGATAGAACACAATTTCACTCATATGACTACTATGACTTAATTTGAAATAGTGCATTTGTCTAATCTAATTTTTAGTCAGTATTTCACATAATTGTGGTCCAATTTAATAAATTACACTTTCAATATTTAATTTGATGCTTCTGTTGTTTGTGGTTTATCAGCATAATCCAACGAATTCACATAACTCCACAAAAAATAACTCAATGGAGTTATATTACATGATCTTGATGACCAATTGATGGGTCCATTTCGTGAAATAATGGGTTCATTAAACTTTTGTGTCTAAAAGTTTATTGTTTCCGTAGATGTATGGCACGTACCACTATCTTGTTGAAACCACATATCGAGTAAACCACTTTCAATCATTTTTGGAAAAAGAATCATTAAACTTTTGTGTCTAAAAGTTTATTGTTTCCGTAGATGTATGGCACGTACCACTATCTTGTTGAAACCACATATCGAGTAAACCACTTTCAATCATTTTTGGAAAAAGAATCATTAATCATAGTTTGGTAACGCATCCCATTTACTGAAACGTGATCTGAAGCTTCATTTTGAAATAAATATGTTCCGATGACACTACTAGCATGTAATATACACCAGATAGTTACTTTTTTGGGATGCAATGGTCTTTGTTCAATTATTTGTGGATTGCTTTCATTCGAAATTTTGCAATTTTCTTCATTTACTGTTTACCGTAAGTTTTGCGAACCGAATATTGATTTTTATAATAAATTTTTACAATTTCTAAACGTTGTTGAAATGTTAAACGTTCAATGATAATTTTATAACCTATATTGAGTTCAAATATCAAAATGAGTTTAAAAAATTTAAACATGGCTGCCACCAGCTGTCAAACTTTTGATCATATTTAAAATCTATACGACCACGTTTATCTAATATACTGATTTTTTAGTTTGAAATAAAGATTTACATCAACCAACAGATTTGCCATTTTATTCAAAATTTCGGATGGATTTTACCTTTTTAGTAAAAAACTGTTACTGCATACATTGAATTTTGCTCGTATCTACTTTAAAAAGTGTACTGATATGACTTTATTCAAACAGCTGTTTACAACAAACTATTTAACAGATTGATCTGATATGTATTTAATAACTGTTTATAAAACAAGTGTATTAATACAATGCGGTAAAAATGTTGAATACAGTACTAACATTTTTACATTAGATTGTGAACTTTTCAAATGACTCTCATAAGCATATTATACTTATCTAAATTTCACAGTCACCTTTACACAACTATTTTTACTGCTTAAAAGATAGACTATAATAATATCTGGAATTATTAGAAACTTATTCTAATTTAAATAAAGAAAAAATATTATTTTAATATAAGAAATACTTATCGTATATCAAAAATAAATAAATTAAATTAATTAATGAGAATCAAGTGATAATTATAAATTTAAGGAATTATTAAAAAGACCATTAAAATAAATTAACTTTGTAATATTTGTAAAAATAAACTAATAATCAACCGAACTTAGTCGCGTCTGTGTACAATGAAAAATGCAATACGTAGAACATTCAACGTATCAAGGTTATTAAATAATAAAAAAACAAATGGACATTAATATTAAACATAACAAAACGATAAAAAGTTTATATAATTTTATTATATCAAGTTACAATTAAATATAAACTATAAATTTAAAAATAATTAATTTTTTGATTATGCAAAAACTCGTGCCCGATTTTAAAATGAAACGCAAGAGATTATTTGTTTAACTAAACGATTCAATTAATCAATTAATCTCCATCGCTTTTCATATTTTTTTAAGATACACCACAAAAACAATAAAACATGGTTGATGCAGTGTTGTGGTCTGGGTTTGTTTTTTTGGTTTTGTGTAGGTCCAATTTATTGGATTAAAGAAAAAATTGATGCTGAATTATATGTAAATATATTAAACAACATAATGCTTCTATTTGCTGACGAAGAAATGCTAATGCACTGGGCACTCATTCAAGATAATGATCTAAAGCACATGTCAAAGAAAATAAAAATATGGTTATCTGACCATAAGGTGAATGTTCTTCCCTGGTCTGCTCAATATTCCGACTTCAACCCAATTGAAAACTTATGGCTTGATATTAAGAAAACCGTACAAGAAACCAGATCTCAAAATAGGCATAAATTGTGGTTGGAGATAGAATTGGCTTGGAAGGCAATTGCTGCAGACAATTAGTCGAGTCCATGCCACGAAGGTGTCAGGCGTTTTAAAAAACAAGGGTCATGAACAAAATACTAAATACTGAAAATTATTAACATAATGAAAAACATCATCCTGAAAGAAAAAAACTCTGTATTGAATTAAATATCTTAAATGCTGCTATTTTAACGAATAAGACAATATATGAGCCGTTAAACTACAAAGTGTAATAACTCCATTTTTGGAAAAGAAATGAGTTAATGACAGTTTTAGGTAGATGTCCTCTTTTTATATTTTTAATAACAGTCAAGTGTGTACAATATACCCATAATTTAATGAAAAGAAATGTTCTGTATAGTTTTATCGCAAGAATATTATATTAGAAAGTGGTATAAGTCCATATGAACATTGAGATATTTAAAAATTATTAATATAAAAAAATAAAAATTGTTTTGATAATTTTTTTGGAAAATTTTTGGAAAATCTCTTTAAAAAGTTTTTTGAACATTTTTTGAAAAATGTTTGGAAAATTTTTTGTGAAATTTTTGGCAATTTTTTGTAAAATTTATAATTAAACAATAATTGTTTATTTATAAATTTTTATATAATATAATTAAGAATATTTCAAAGTCGATTTTTCGTTTAATTCAAACGCAAACCTTTACCTCAATGTATGAATAAATGGACTTATTCCACTAAAAAAAACAAACTGTTCAATTTGTTAAAAAAGAAAGTGGAATAACTACATTTGTAGCTAAAAAAATCAGTTATTTCCCCTAACAATTTTCTCATTTATTTCTACATAATAAAATTTAACAAGTTTATAGTTTTAAAAACATAACCCGAATTTAAATACGTTTGCCAATATTTTTTAATTCATTCAAATGCAAACCTTTAAATAACTCAATATATGAATAAATGGAGTTATTCCACTTTTAAATTTAACGGTTTATATATTGTATATACTTTTTTAATTATTGAATATTTATCTTTTTATGATTTAAAATAAATATTATATTTTGTTTTGGATATAAAAATATTATAATAAACTTTATAATGCATAACTAAAATATTGTTTTACTTTTAATTATGTTATATGAAATTACCAATATAAAAAAGTAAAATCACGCTTCTATTTTCACAAACATGATTCTGTATATTCTATATACATATACATACATGTATATATATATATATATATATATATATATATACAAATATGTATAGTTTTATATAACTAATACGTACAATGTTTATGAGATTTCAGAATAAAGCCTAATATTATCTTCAATTCTTACGCAACTGTTTCATTCAATGTACACAAAGTTCAGTGATTGGATATTTATTTATACACACCTCTTTTTGAGAAATACAGAAATTATTAAAACTCATTATCAGTTAATATTTATCGAATATTTTCTCTGAAACACAAAAAATGTTCGAGTACTGATTCGATTTTCTGAAAATAATAAAAATTATCACATCAATTTCTGAATATAATCACAAAAAATTAGAATTTTTTTATTAACGGTTGTTAAAAGATATTTTTTTTAAAAAAAAACAAATCTTAGATTAATCAAAGTTCAATGATTTTTTTTAACTTAGAGATTATCCTCATAAAGTTTTCGCCGTAAGTACTTAAAAAATATTTAAAGCCAAAAATACTTTAATCTTTTAATTTGCTTATCTCTACGAAATTATAATTATAATTTGCAACATAATCATGTTCTATATTGCAATCAGATTATATTCTTAGAAGTTATTGCCATTAAATAAACTTTTAATTAAATTGATAATATTAATGTATCAAAACAAATTTGCAGATATAAATAATAATAATAAATACGTTCATATTGTGAAACGTGTTTGTTTTTATTATTGCAGTCATTTCGTTTTCACAATATTATTTCACTTGACTAGTAAATAAGATTTTTTTATTAAAAATAAGTAAAATTCCATAAAAAATAATCTTTTATCTCTACAAAGTAAACTGTGTGTTTTACAGTAAACTATGTGTATTACAATAATACAAAATACTACATTAAAAATAAGAAAAATAATAAAAAAAATATTTTTAGTTTTTTATTTATTTTTATTAAAAAGAAAATGTCTTGCATATACATATATGAATCATTACAAATTTATAACAATTTTTAGATAAATATTTAATTTTTTTTTAAAATACTTTAAAACACTTTTTTTATTGAAACATAATGTTGTATTGCATTTTTGATAAACTACAAATACTATATTCTACATATGTATATGTACATATATATATATATATATATATATATATATATATATATATATATATATATATATATATATATATAAAGTGAGTCACAGAAGTCTTTCAATTCATATTTAATTTGGAAAGAAACAATAAAATAGGCTTAATTGATAAATGGCATTCATAATATTTTTTTAATACAAAAAAGCATAAATATCTTAAAGAAATAAAAAAATTAAATTATTGTGATTACTATAGTAAATAATAAATAAACTTAAACATTGAAAAGTAACAAATCGAGTTCATAAAAGTTATGGGACATTATAGTACTAGTCACAAAATGATAAATTCAATTTAAATTAAATTTATTATTTAGTGGGGGTTACCTGTGATCTTAGGATTTTGTTTATTCTTCTTAGCATTGATTTTACTACAATAGAGGTTACTTGAGTAGAAATACTGTCTCATTTAGCTGCTAGAATATTTTTCGGTACCTTTTTTGAAGAACTTATATGTTGAAAAACAAAACTGTAAAATAAATTTCACAAATTTTTAAAATAAATTATTGTACAGTTTTCGATGTAATACAAATTATGTAGAACCAACTATTGTAAAAAATGAAACTCGATGCGATGGTCCAAAATTATTAGATCAACATAGTAAAAGAATTATGTTAAGAAAAATCAAACAAATTCTAAGAATAAATGAACCAAAATTGCTGCTTATTTGGAAATGGTACAGGAAAGTATATAAACTCAAAAACAGTAAGAACAGTTATCAGAAACTTTTGTTTTCATGAAAGAACCTCAAGTATATTTTTATTACGTGTGAAACAAATCGAAAAAAACGATTTGAACTCACAAAAATGAATAACAATTTATATTTAGAATATTGGAATATTCGTATTTGTAGATAAAAGTTAAACAGATATAAAAAAGAAAATTGAACAAATAACATTCGTAATTTAAAAGTAAAAAAAGAGTTTAATAGGAGAAAACAAACAAAATAAACATATTCTATTACATTAAACTGTATGATCTTTTTTGTTTAGGAGAAATGTAAATTCTCTAGTAAAATAAAATACAATACTTGGAAATTACATTAGTCGAGACGACATTTTGCGAAAGTATATAGCAGGATTTTGGCGACTGTGAATATGATGACATACGACTACGTTCAAAGTCAAATGTTCAATTTTACGTTGAAAGATCACAGATCATTAACAGTGAACAATTTATTCGATGACTTGACAGTTTTTTATCAATAAAATATGTAAATGATTTCACAATAAATTCATGCAGGTATAATCTTTTATGTTCTTTAAAATCTATTTTAAATGTTTATATTGAAAAATATATAATCTATAAAAAAAGTAAAATATTATGACCTATCCATTTAATGTAGGTATAAAATATTAAAATAAACTATTAGACATTAAACCAAAATGCTAATATATATATATATATATATATATATATATATATATATATATATATATATATATATATATATATGAATAAGGTTTTCCAATAAGAATGTCAAAACTTTGACAGCTAGGGGTAGCCATGTTTAAATTTTTAAGCTCATTTTGATATTTCAACTCAATATAGGTTAGAAAGTTATCATGGAACTTTAAACATTTTAACAACGCTTAGAAATTGTAAAAATTTATTATAAAAATCAATGCTTGGTTCTTAAAACTTACAGTCAACACTGAATGAAGAAAATTGCAAAATTTGGAATGAAAGAAATTCACAAATTATTGAACAAAGACCACAGCATCCACAAAAAGTAACTGTCTGGTGTGCGTTACAAGCCGATGATGTCATCGGACCATATTTTTCAAAATGAATCTGGAGATCACGTTACAGTAAATTGAGTGCGCTACTGCACCATGGTTTATAATTTTTTTTAAAAAAAATATTGAAAATAGATTGCATGATATACGGATTCAACAGGACGATGCAACATGCAATACATCTACGGGAGCAATAGACTTATTTAAACAAAAGTTTAACAAGTCCATTATTTCACGAAATGGACCCATCAATTGACCAAAAAGATCATGTGATCTAACTGCATTAAATTATTTTCTGTGAGGTTATGTGAAATCATAGATTTTTGCTGATAAACCACTAACAACAGAAGCATTAAAAATAAACATTGAACGTGGAATTCATAAAATTACACCTCAATTGTATTAAAAAGTGATTAAAAATTGAATTAAATGAATGCACTATGTCAAGCGAAGTTGTGGTGGTCATAAGAGTAAAATTGTGTTCCATCATTATTGCAATAGAATATGCTTAAAAATAAATAACTTATTAATAAAATACTTTTTGTTTTATTTACATTTAACCCTTATCACTCCAACCGACAATAATGCTTCCAAGCTTAAGCCAGGGTTCTACTCCAACCGGTAGTGTCACTGCCAGAATTATGGAATTTTATTATTATTGCGTTTAGTACATTGCAAGCCAGCGTATATTATACATCGTGCCTCTGAAAATATCTGCTATCATTTGCGAGTAATTTATTCAGTTTTATTTTATTTTTTTCTAATGGTTTTTCCTGAAATATAAAGTTAATATAAAATCCGTGCAAAAATGAATAAAGAAATAGACAGTAGTGACGATGAGTTTTATATTGAAGAATTTCAAAGTGATATTAGCGATTCTGATGATAGCAGTAGTGTAGTTTATACGAGAAAACGAAAAACGGTATCTCTAAATTATTTAGATGAAGACAGTAATAAGGATAATTATTCAATGGACTGGGAAAATGTGTCAGAAAGTGAAGAAATACCGCAGAAGATTTCATTTTCAATTGGCAACAGGAGTGTTGGACCACAAATTAGAGCGAATATTATGGAACCTTTTGAAATTTTCAAATTATTTTTTACTGATGAACTGATTGAAAATATAGTTCAACAAACAAACGCATATGCAAATTTTAAAATAAATAAACAAAATTTGGTCAAATATTCTACCTGGAATAATTGGGAAAATGTTTCTACTGATGAAATGAAACCCTTTCTTGGTGTTATTCTAAACATGGGCCTTATTCCTCTTGTAAATATAGAAGAATACTGATGTCAAGAATTTTGTGCAAAAACACCATAATTCTTATGTTTTGTGTTTTTAAAGAAATCACACTAAAAATTCTTTAGAAACTAACATTTATAGAAATATTTGAAAAAATAACAGTAAAATATGAATAAAATTCTTTTTTGTACTCATGTTTTTCGCTTACCCAACATTTATAAATATTCTTAAAAATAAAAAGCTACCCTATAAAACTTATTATCTTAGCACTTTGAAATTAACAAAGTTTGTTTGGAGTTGGTTGAAAATCATTTCATAAAATTCTTGGAGTAATAAGGGCTTCTGAAGCACTTATTGAAAAATCATTCTATACATATACTTTATATATACACTGTCTCACTAAGTCATCGCCATATGGATAACATAAGTAATTTATTGATAATTCAATAAAGTCGTTAATTTAAAAAAAACTCATTTAATTGAAAATAAATATAATGAATATTATATCATGAATAAATATCATGAATATTATTTTTATTGTCAATAAAATATATACATTTTTTTATTTAACGACTTCATTGAATTATATCAATAAATTGCTTATGTTATCCACATGGCGATGACTTATGTGCGTCTGTGTGTGTGTGTGTGTGTGTGTGTGTATATATATATATATATATATATATATATATATATATATATATATATATATATATATACACTAGATAGAAAAGTCTGCGTACCATCAATACGGAAATATTTCTCAATAAAACAAATTTATTAATGTCAATTTAAATCAAACATATTTTTTATTAATTCTATGAACTACTAATTATCTACACATGACAATTCACAACATTTTAAATTTATAATAAATAAACTAAAAAATAAAAATCACAAAAATTCATACAAATTGAGCAGCATTATTTATCTTAAAAAACATCTTACACACGTTCAAACGAAGTAAAACGTCTTTTGTATTTCGTATCATAACTTAAATGTTTCATTATTTGTTTTTATATTATATATACGAGAGTGTTCCACCCTCTACTCATTTCACTCGTTGATCTTCAAATTTTCTTCTATTTAGCAATGTAAATAAGTTTGAAAAATAAAACGTTTAAATATCTATGTCAATGGTTCTGTGTAGATAACGTTTTTTATATGAACCGTTAAATTTGAAAGTGGAATAACTCCATTTATTCATATATTGAGATATTGAAAGGTTTGCGTTTGAATGAATTAAAAAATATTGGGAAACGTTATTAAATTCAGGTTATGTTTTTAAAACTATAAACTTGTTAAATTTTATTATGTAAAAATAATTAATAAAATTGTTAGGGAAAATAACTGTTTTTTTCGCTACAAAAGTAGTTATTCCACTTTCTTTTTTAACAAATTGACCAGTTTGTTTTTTTTAGCGGATTAAGTCCATTTATTCATACATTGAGATAAAGGTTTGGGTTTGAATTAAACGAAAAATCGACTTTGAAATATTTTTAGTTATATTATATAAAAATTTATAAATAAACAATAATTGTTTATTTATAAATTTTCCAAAAAAATATCATAATTTCAAAATACAATTTTTAAACCTTTTGATTTCATCTTTTTTTATTAAATATATTTATTTTTAGTTATATTATAACTAATAATAGTTATTATAACTAATAATAGTAATAATATAACTAAAAATAAATATATTTAATGAAAAAAGATAAAATCAAAAGGTTTAAAAAATTGCATTTTGAAATTATGATAATTTTTTTGAAATTTTTTAGAAAATTTCTTTAAAAAGTTTTTGGAAAATTTATAAATAAACAATTCTTGTTTATTTATAAGTTGTTATATAATATAACTAAAAATATTTCAAAGTCGATTTTTCGTTTAATTCAAACGCAAACTTTTATCTCAATGTATGAATAAATGGAGTTATTCCACTTTTTAATTTAACGGCTCATATATATAAGCAATATCCGTATAACAAGGTTGTTAAAATACATACTTCATTTATTAAAATACATTAAATTCCAAAATAAAACATTACAATACACCTATCACCCGATTTATACTGAAGATCGGTTCCTCAGAAAACCGTGTAAATCGAAATCGTGGATTTCTATACGCAAAACCGTGTAAATCGAAAACAAACTAAAATGTGCATAATTCAGTCATTTGTTTTAACGTAAAATAAAAGTAAGATACCTTGAAAAACATAAAAAATAACAGTCCATTCATAAAATGACAAATATATAAAGGTATAAGTATGTAATTCATTTTATGGAAACAAGAAATATAAGATCCTTAAAAAATTTAACCAAAACTTTAATTATTGTCATCACTTTCATAGACTGATAATCTTTTCTATGAGACTTGGTAATGAAATCCGTAATTAACAATTGTGTTCGGTTTTTGGTTAAATTTTTATAGAGCTCCTCATATTGAGTTAAGCATTTATTAATATCTCGCTAGAATCGGAGAGCTCGTTCAACATTCGGGTCATTTTGTAGAAAATGATTACCCAATTTTCGCCCTTATTTAAATATGTGCGCCATTATTACCAATCGAACGGAATTTAAAAATAACTGCAGAAATATGTATACAGCCGAAATGTTCTTTTTTATCAGTTTTTTTTAAAAATACATTATTTTTAAAACCGTATAAAAACTAAATCGTGTAAAAAATACCGTGTAAATTGAGGGATAAGTGTACATTGAACTGCAGTGTTATTTTTTTTCTAATATATTTATCATTTTTGATTTATTGTAACATGTTTCCTGTTACACAGATTGAGCCTTTGCACACTAGTCAGAATGCATACAGTATTCACGGCCCATTACCGCTTGTCTCACACCTTCTTATCAAAAACTGCCCCACCTAAAAAAATTAGTTTACTGGTAAGAGCGTGTGAGACGAGTGGTAATGGCCCTTGAATAATGTATATATGCTGACTAGGTGAAAAGGCCCACTGTATATACTTCACGTAGTATATAATAAATCGTGTATGCATTTTTATTACTATTTCTTAAATCATTTATCAACTCTAAATATTAGTTTTAATACAATTATCACATTGTATACCCCACGCAACATAATATGTTTTTTTTAGATATTTTTTTATCTCAAACTTCACATTGCTATTCCATTTTATTTATCGTTACATTCAGTCTAACATTCGATTATAATTTTGATAACATATAATCAAAAAATTATATTATAATATTTATTCTCTATAAAATATATAACATGTATATATATATATAATATATATGTATATATATATATATATATATATATATATATATATATATATATATATATATATATATATATATATATATATATATATATATATATATATATAGAGAGAGAGAGAGAGAAAGAGAGAGAGAGAGAGAATCCCAAATGAGACTAAAGAGATTAAACATACATTTAGTTCCTTACTATCATTTGCTATTCTTCAGTTTTATAAGCCCTTTTTTATTCCTCTTTTCTCTCTCTCTCTCTCTCTCTCTCTCTCTCTCTCTCTCTATATATATATATATATATATATATATATATATATATATGTACAGGAATACCTCGCATAGTGCGGCTAATCGGTTCCACTAATTAGCCGGACTATTTGAAACCGGACTAATCCAAACATTAACTAAATACAAAAAACGTTAATTGGTTTCAAACATTTTTTTTCCTGTTTTTTAGTAAATAAAACGAGAGAAATATATTCAAATGTATGTATGTATCAACAAAACAAAACCAGGCGTTTATACATTCATTTTAAATTCATTTTCTTCAAATGGGTTATTAAAATTTAATTATCAAAAATCGACTTTACTATAGAGTTATGAATCGAAAACTAATAGAAAAAGGAAAAAACAAAACTAGAACTGCGCATGCGATGTGTTAAATGTACGCATGCGCATACTTTTTTTTAAAATTTCAAACCGCACTATAGTGAAACCGTGCTAATCAAAGCCGCACTATGCGAAGTATTCCCCTGTATATATATATATATATATATATATATATATATATATATATATATTAATCGGTATCAAATACAATAAAGGATCATGAAACTGAAGAATTATATATTAAACTCTTAGAATCTAGGATATTTAAGGGTTTCGACCACAATTCTAATAACAATTTCGAAAACGAAATACAGTGACTGTTTTATACATTATAAATCATTTCCAGCAATTTATTGATTCAGAAGGAGTTTATTTTGAATAAAAAATAAATCAAATTAGAAAGTAATTGAAATTTTTTATGTCACCAGTCACACAAGACGTCAAACACACTATGTATTATATTTAATTGAAACTTAACAAATTCTATGTATTTTCTTAAATATACCGAATGAGTCAGTACTTTTATGATTAGCTGTGTATGATGAAATCGTATACACTTGAAATAAAATCTATTAAAATAACTTTGAATTTAACCGTAAATGACCTTGAATTTAGTATTTCATACTGTTTTTAATAATAGTTCGAAAGTAAAAATAAGTCATTATATTTTTAGTTCCTCAAAAGTATAATGAATTTTCTAATATAGTGCACAATGTTTCAAATATAGGGTCATCCAAATGTGACATCTAGATTTGTATTTTATTAAAAAGAAACAAAAGATATGTCTCTCCAAACACCACTGCATATATATGTTTCTTTTTAATAAAACACAAATCTAGGCATCACATTTGAATGTCCCTATACAATTTAAACTGAAAAAGTTTTTATTCCATATTGAAATATTAATAAACAGGAATGATGCAATATAATATAAATTTAAATTGAACTTTGGAAAAAATATTAGTAACTGTAAGATAACAATACTCGGAAGATATATAAAAATTAATCAGAAACCAACGTAACGATTCAAGTCGTCGTATCTTTAGTATGTTGTATATCAATGATTGAGAGGTGTGTCATATGGCGAGCTGCTATTGGTCGATGTTTGAGGGGCTCGATCGTCGAGCAGTGCTTATTTTAGACACAACAAAAAAGGAAAAATATTGTAATGCATTCCAAGAATAGTCGGACAAAAAAAATTATTTACTGACTACAGATTCTGTCGTGACCGTTTTATTTTAGCCGATTGTGCTGTTACACAATGCGTTTAACAACGTTGATATGTACCGCGATGGTCAATAAATAAATCTTGTAAACGTTAAGTAAAATATTTCTTAAATAGCTGATTTTAATATTTGTACTTTATGCACTTTAATCATATTAATGTTACGAACGTACAGTCACTCGCATAATTATTTATAGAAAATATTTCAAATGAAAGAACGATTTTAAAACACTTGTACAAGAACTTATTCAATTTTTATTTTCATTCATAAAATTATTATATTTTACTAATAAAAATAGAAACCAAATGATATTTTTATTTTTTAAGTATAAAATATGAACAATAAACAATTAACTACGAATTTCATGTCATAACATTTTGATATAAATAAAAAAAATGATTACTTAAAATACACTGACTAAAAAAAGGAATTGATACAGTTGAGATTTTTGAGAGCAAATGCTTCTAACTAAAATATTTGGAAATATTTTGCAACAAATCTATATACATATATATATATATATATATATATATATATATATATATATATATATATATATATATATATGTATATTGATCTATTGTTTAATGTTATAGAAAGATTAAGAGTACTAAATCAGAAATGTAAATAAAAACGATATGAATAAAAAAATTTCAGTTTTTTCACGAAAAAGTATTGGTATAGTTTGTAATAATTTTAAATGAATTAATAGTATCTTCAAAAAACATGGTAATTAACAATGTGTAGGTAACGTTTTTTTATCACCCCTTTCAATCTAATAATCAATTTATTAAAGTATAGAGTGTTTTTAAGCGTGATAGAATTTGAAATTAAATCCCTATCGAAAGTTCTATCTAACCTAAACACTTTTATCATACTTTTATTTATACATACACATACAAATATATATATATATATATATATACATACATACATACATACATACATACATACATACATACATACATACATACATACATATATAAAGAATGTTTTTTTACGTTAGATAGAACTTTCGATAGGGTTTCGATATGACACCCTATGTAATTTCGCCGTTTTTTCACAAATAAAACGTTTATGTTGTAAATATTTTTCATTCAATATAATTCCCATCGTTAGCTACAATATGTTCTCAGTTTTTTTTTGTAACTTTTTGAATTTCACCAAAAAAATTTTCTTGTTTTGATGCGATCCATCTATCAAGTCAATTTTTAACGTCTTCAAAAGAATGATAGTGTTGCTTTGAAAGTGAGTGTGCCATTGACTGAAACAAATAAAAATCAGAAGGAGCAACATCTGGGTAAGATTTCCCACCCAAGTTCTTCTAATGTTTCTTTCACTAGTTTGGCAACATGTGGTCTAGCGTTATCGTGCAACAAAATCACTTTATTGTGTCTTATTGGCCAATTCTGGTCGTTTTTGTTTCAATGAATGATTCAAATTGATTAGCTGTTGTCGGTAGCGATCAGCAGTAATTGTTTGACCAGGTTTCAATAGCTCATAATACACTACACCTTTCTGCTTCCACCAAATTCACAACATAACCTTTTTCTCATGAATATTTGCTTTTGCAGTCGATGTTGATGCTTGGTCAGGATCTACCCATGATTGTTGGCATTTAGGATTATCAAAATGGATCCATTTTTTATCCCCAGTGACAATTCGATGCAAGAACGATTTTCTTTTGAATCACGTAAACAACATTTCACAGGTTGTTTTTTGCCTTTTGATATCTCTGTTTTTCAATTCATGTGGTAGCCATTTTCTTTCTTTTTGATTTTTTTCCATTGCATGCAAACGATCAGAAATGTTTTGTTGTGTAATATCTAATGCTTCAGCAAGTTGTTTTTGTGTTCGAGTGTCATCTTCATCCAATAATGCCTGCAATTCTTCATTAGCATTTTTTTCGGTGGCTTCCCATATTCTTTATCACTCACACTAAAATCACCATTTTTGAACCGTTGAAACTATTTTCTACACGTTCTTTCGGATAAAGCAAGTTCATCATAAGTTTCCATAAGTAATTGATGATTCTCAACAGCAGATTTCTTTAAAATAGAGTAATGAAATAAAACTTCCGCATATACTGTTTTGTTGGCACAAAATTCGACATTTTTAAAGCACCAAAAAAATGTCGTTTACACTTCTATCACGTATGACAAATTAAATGTTAGGGTTTTTTCTCAGCACATCAACATACAATAAGTGGAAGTTGAGTATTTTATCTTAACATATACCTGCAGCAATTTATTTATTTATGAATGGCGGAATCATACTTGTACATCTAATATTTGACATCGAATAAACTAATTTGTTTTCCAATTTTTTTTATTCATCCGCAGTCACCTCTTTAATTGAATTTTACTTCTAATAAGATTTTTTCTTCTATAAGATTTTATCCTTTCATCTAGTATATCCTACAAATGCCCAATGGAATTTATATCAGGAGATTACGATGGCATGTTAAGAGTATGAGGGATATTTTACAGAGTCCATTCTCGCACTATATGAGCTATATGTTGGGATTTTTTTTTATTAAAATTTTTAATATTTTATGCTGAACATCATTGCTATTTTACTCTCCCTAGTATTTGAATGTACTCAGGACTGGTTTCCTTAAGCCGTCTTTATCTTATATGTTCTTTGATTTTTCTTTCTATCTATTTAGTTCTGTGGATTGAGCATATGAAAAATGTCAAAAACCTAGCTATCTTAGGATTGCTATGTCGACCTTTTCCCCCATCTTGGTGTAAAGTATGTATCTATCTGTCAACGATTTTCTTAAGCTACGTGATTCCAGATTAACTTATATCCAGTAGTTATCTGTTAGCGTCTTAGTGATCTATTAATCTAAGTTAAAAACATATTAGTAAGAAGGTGCTTCATCTTCCTTTCTTTTTTTCATTTGATTCGATAGTTTGATAGGTTTTTTCCAAATTTTACACGATGGGGTTTGTATGTGATTCGGCAAATAATTCAGTATAGAATCTTTGCTCGATAGTCTATGTATTGTTTTATTTTCTCGATACTTGCGCTTTGTGCAGATTTGATGTTGGATAGTCATAACGTTTGTTCAAGGTGAACAGCAGTATTTCGTTTTTAATTATTTATAGGTGATTTATGTTCGATTTACAAGTGTGTCGCTATGTGGGTGCAGTGTAGGTCAGTGACAGTTTGATTACCATCTTGTACAGTGTAAGTTTGTTCTTTATACTCATGAGGTTATCGACCGCCATCAGGCTATTAAAAATGGCTCTTGTGACATGTCTTGCATTCTCCTTTACATGCTGTAAGAAAGTCATATGGCGATCCAATATGACCCCGAAATACTTAGTTGACTTGTTCCAGGCGATTTGAGTGTTAAATCGCTTAACCTTAGTCGGGTTATCAATTGACTTCTTTTTTGTGAAAAAGGACAGTGTGAGGAAAGTTTCCATTGAAGGCTATTGAAATTGTAAATTCGAAATTGTTGCTCGTTACTTTTAAGAAATGTGTAAAGTTGTTTGTGACTTCAACATCTTTGTTTTTTATTTGGCCTGTCGATTAATTTCGAGCAAGCAGTTAATATTTAATGAAATTATTAAACATTTGATAAAACTTTTACTGTTTTATGAAGAAATTTAAGAATTATTGATTGAAGAAGAGGTTTATGAAGCAGATTTTGTTGTAATGGGAATGAATTTGTACCAAATCAAGTCAAATGAAGAAAACACAAATGAAAATTCTGAAGTTAAAAATTTTACACTAAAAATATACAAAAGGACATAAACTTAGTCAAGCAATCGAAATTTCTGAACACATCTTTTCTTTAAAAGAAACTCAAAGTTCAAATAGAAATTATACAAATATAATAATTGATTTTTTGACAAAAGAAGGACATAAAAATCTAAATACTATAGAAAAAAGTTTAAAAATGAAAATATAAACTTTTTCGTTCAATTGCCTTTAGCACGATGAAGAAAAAATAGAATATACATCCAACATTTCACATTGTAATTTATAGTACGTTTGATTCCTTATTAATATTTTTAATAAACATATTTATGGTAAATTTATAAGCAAGTTGTCATTTATAATAAATTTTCTATATTTAATTCTGAGTTAGGATTTCGAAAGACTGATATTCTATTAACATATCGGAAAAGAAAAAAACTAAAATCAATTTTTGGAAAAAAGTAATATTTTTTATTAAGAGTAAGTTTAATATTTTCTGCTATGCTTATTGAATATCACTCTGGTAAAAGCCTGATACCAAACTAAGAATAGAAAATTTATTATCGATTGTGAAACAAGGAAAATGGCGGGATAATGGTATAAGGTTGCATAGTAATAACTAACGTTCGAGAGCTTGTGTTAATCCATGGAATTGTAGATTAAATTGGTTTATATGAAAATACTAAAAAATAATCTTAAAAATTACTGAAAATCTATTACTGTTGCATCTTATTGTCAAGAAATTAAAATAATGTATGAAAAATTAAGATCGCAATAATTTAGACAAATCAACGAAGATGGACTAATATTGCTTCATGACAACGTCCGACTGCATACCTCTTTGATCATTATATAAAAATTAACAGAGCTGGTTTATGAACTCTTCAGCATTCTTCATACTCTCTTATTATCAACTGATTTTTATCTTCTCAAACATCTTAATCTCTTTCTTCGAAATAAAACTTATATACATCAAAAGGCCATAGTTGACGGATTTGCATATTTTATTTCTTCTAAAGACTTTGAGTTTTATAAGTGAGATCTATAGTTTGGTATTGCATTGACAAAAATCCTTAATGTGAATAATGCATATTTTGATTAAATAAAGGATTTTTTTTACAATATTGTGTTTTTATTTCATCATCCATATTCGGGAATTTCATGTCGTACAACATAATAAATGTGTGTTTAAACCCTTCAGTCTCATTTGGATTACCCAATACAAAGAAACATGATGAACTGAAGACGTTATTTTAAATATCATATATATATATATATATATATATATATATATATATATATATATATATATATATATATATGTATGTATTGTTGTCAAAAAATTCATGACGCATTTTGACAATCTTTTTCAAATGCCATTTATTTATATAAAGTACAAAGTTTCATCAATAATGTGTTTACCATTTTGCACGATGATCTTTTGCCATTTTTTGTCGAGCTTCATAATTGTACGTTCGTAGAAAGACCTGTCTTTATTAGTGAAAAACTGGACAAGATACTGTTTTATAGCCTCATCGGAATTTAACGATTTACCACGCAAGGAGTTTTGCAAAGACCGAACATGTGAAAATCCGACGATGCAAAGTCGGGAGAGAACGCTGGATGCGGCAAGACATCCCTTCCAAGCTCCAAAGTTTTTGACGGATGATTAAACTTGTGTGTGGTCTCTCGTTGTCATGTCGGAATACAACTCCTTAACGATTATCGAGTTCTGAGTGCTTTTGGATGATGGATTCGTTCATACGCGTTTTTATGCGCGGTCAAATAAACTTCTTTGAGTTTATGACGAACCCAAACGTCGAGCTTGCTTATGTATTCCAACTTCTTGAAATGATAGTGAACGCTGAAATGATGAATTTTTAATGTTTCTGTAATTTCTCGTATTGCGTAACGTGGGTTTGACTCGATAAATGTCTTTTCTTGTCATCAATCTCTATTAACCTTCCTAAATGATGAACGTCGTTAACATCAAACTCACCAGTACGGAATTTCTCGAACCATCGTTAGCACTGTAGTTCTTGTAGGGCATGGTGCTCGTAAACTTTACGTAACTTATTACAAGCTTGCCGTACGTTCCTCCCTTTACAGAAATAAAATAATAAAATATGGTGAAAATGCACAGTTTAATCTTCCATATTCAACTTGTTATAGAATTCATAAAACTCAACCAAATTGCTCAAACTTTTTATCTAAATGAAGATAGAAGTGTCAGCTGTCAAATGACATAATAATTATATGGATCCGAATGCGCTTCTACCATAAAAAAATGACTAGCGACATCTATTGCAAAAATCTGACATGAATTTTCCAAAGACTCAATAAATCATTCATATTTATTTATATTTATTATATAGAAATATTAAAAGGTTTAAATTGATAAAAATATCAATCTGTATTAAAAAAGTTTGTTATATGAGGGTGGTCCCAGAAGTACCCGACCCAACAAAGAAAACACAAACATTTTGGAAAAAAATATATTTATTTTTGAACATAATCTCCTTTCAGCTCTATACACTTTTTTCAGCGCTGTTCAATAAGTTCGATACCCTTTTTATAATAAGAACTGTCTTGCTCCTCAAAATACCCATTAACTGCCGACATCACTTCTTCATCGTTGGGAAATCTTTGACCACTGAGCCATTTTTTCAAGTTTGGGAACAGAAAATAATCCGAGGGGGCTAAATCTGGCGAATAGGGTGCATGAGGTAGCAATTCAAACTTTAATTCATTAATTTTGGCCATTGCAATAACGGATTTGTGAGCTGGTGCATTGTCTTGATGAAACAACACTTTCTTCTTAGCCAAATGCGACCGTTTTTGCTTGATTTCTTCGCTCAAACGTTGCAATAAGTTCGCATAATACTCGCCGTTGATAGTTTTTCCTTTTTCAAGATAGTCAATGAAAATTATCCCACGCGCATCCCAAAAAACCGACGCCATGACCTTGCCTGCAGATGAAACGGTCTTCGCCTTCTTTGAAGCCGGTTCTCCCTTTTCAATTGTTTTGATTGTTCTTTTGTCTCGGGTGTGAAGTGATGGACCCATGTTTCATCCATGGTTATGAAACGGCGCAAAAATTCTGCTTTGTTGCTGTGAAACTTTAAATGAAAGTATTATTTTCAAATAAAAGTATTGTATCGCGTAACGATGACCAATTTTCTCCATTTTCACAAATTCACTGAAAACGTTCACTATTGATGGCTGCCAAACAAATATTGAACAACGTGGCGTCCTCAAACTTGAAACATATGCTTTATAGATTGTGTACTTTCTAATACAGTGATATTTTTCAAACAACTACCGCCATCTTTAGGTCAGGCCGGGTACTTATGGGACTACCCTCGTAGAAAGAAACAAAAATGTCATGCAAATAGAACATGACTATGAATCCAAAAAATCTCATAGAACATGATTATTAATTTTTTTACGGATATATATTTTTGAAAATAAAACATATTCATCTGTATTGTATTGTAAGCAAAGATACGTCATCATTTTTCACATTATAAAATCTACATGCAAAATTGCAATTAGTAAAATCATCAGCACTATCTTTACATTTTGTTATATCAATGAACGTATATATTTTTTTTACAACCTTTATAGAAAGCATGTGCTGCTTGTGTGTGTGTGTGTATGGCTAAGTATGTGTATTCATATGTGTTTTTACGTATATATATACCCGCAGCTAGTATTAATGACATATGTATCTAGTAAGTTATCTTCAGCTGTGTGCATAGATCCTTGTATCGAACTCGTACATACATATAAAATATCGAAATCGTAACCAGTCAAATCATTTTTATTAAATTCATGTATATATTTATAACAACAATAAAAAAACATTTCTATAGAGTCACATCTATAACTTAGTAATAAAAGTATTGTATCGCGTAACGATGACCAATTTTCTCCATTTTCACAAATTCACTGAAAACGTAAACAAATATTGAACAACGTGGCGTCCTCAAACTTGAAACATATGCTTTATAGATTGTGTACTTTCTAATACAGTGATATTTTTCAAACAACTACCGCCATCTTTAGGTCAGGCCGGGTACTTATGGGACTACCCTCGTAGAAAGAAACAAAAATGTCATGCAAATAGAACATGACTATGAATCCAAAAAATCTCATAGAACATGATTATTAATTTTTTTACGGATATATATTTTTGAAAATAAAACATATTCATCTGTATTGTATTGTAAGCAAAGATACGTCATCATTTTTCACATTATAAAATCTACATGCAAAATTGCAATTAGTAAAATCATCAGCACTATCTTTACATTTTGTTATATCAATGAACGTATATATTTTTTTTACAACCTTTATAGAAAGCATGTGCTGCTTGTGTGTGTGTGTGTGTATGGCTAAGTATGTGTATTCATATGTGTTTTTACGTATATATATACCCGCAGCTAGTATTAATGACATATGTATCTAGTAAGTTATCTTCAGCTGTGTGCATAGATCCTTGTATCGAACTCGTACATACATATAAAATATCGAAATCGTAACCAGTCAAATCATTTTTATTAAATTCATGTATATATTTATAACAACAATAAAAAAACATTTCTATAGAGTCACATCTATAACTTAGTGCGCGAAAATATATAAAACGATTTTTTTATGGTAGTTATTAAATGTGATATGAAAAAATAATTAACATTATTATAACATCATTTAATTACGTTAATTGTTCGTTTTTTTTAAACAAAAAGACTGATAGGTATTAAGGCATAATCTAACAATTTATACGTACATATACTCAAACGTAGTATATATTTTTTTAATATCTTTTCGTAATTATAATATTGGTATCGTAGAAGTAAATCGTTCAGTAATATTTCTTAATACTATTTGTGATATTCATATAAGTTAAAATGTGTTTAGTCGATTCGTTGTTCAGTAATATTAGGAAGATATCGTCGAGAAAAAATTATGAAATTAACAGTGAAATAAAACCTTCACTAGATCAATCATCCAACATCGTTAAGAAAAAATCAGTAAGTTAATTATTTTATTCGAAGATGTGTATATATAGAATAATTAAAATGTGACGCCTTGATTTATGTTTTATTAAAAAGAAACAAAAGAAAATAATGGGTGGTGTATAGGAAAAAATGAGTATAGTTTGTTTTTAATAAAACACAAATTTAGGCGTCACATTTGGATGATCATATATATATATATATATATATATATATATATATATATATATATATATATATATATATATATATATATATATATATATATATATATATATATATATATATATATATATATATATATATATATATATATATATATATATATATATATATATATATATATATATATATATATATATATATATATATATATATATATATATATATATATATATATATATATATATATATATATATATATATATATATATATATATATATATATATATATATATATATATATATATATATATATATATATATATATATATATATATATATATATATATATATATATATATATATATATATATATATATATATATATATATATATATGTATATATATATATATATATATATATATATATATATATATATATATATATATATATATATATATATATATATATATATATATATATATATATATATATATATATGTATATATATATATATATATATATGATATATATATATATATATATATATATATATATATATATATATATATATATATATATATATATATATATATATATATATATATATATATATATATATATATATATATATATATATATATATATATATATATATATATATATATATATATATATATATATATATATATATATATATATTCTGACATTCTTATTGATATCATATATATATATATATATATATATATATATATATATATATATATATATATATATATATATATATATATATACATATATATATATATATATATATATATATATATTGTATATATATATATATATATATATATATATATATATATATATATAAATATTTATTTAACAATCCATATGAAAAGTATTTAATAAATCTTAAATAGTACTGGCCAAAATTATATATATATATTTACCAAAAAATTTGTCTTTTTTATGTAAAAAAAAGTAATAAAATTTTTATATTGTTTATTAATATTTAGTTAGCAATATAATTTCTATTAATATTAACAACTTCTTCTCATGATGATGGAAGCTTTTTAATTTCTCTGCGATAAAATGACTTATCTCTGGAAGCTGAAAACACATCTAGATTTTAACAGAAAGGCTTTGACGATGATGACATCGCCATCGAATTGCATCAGCCGATTTAATTATAGGCTATATAATTATAAATAATAAGTGATTATTGAACACTTTAAACCATTGTGGTGTTGGGGTTAAAATTTATTTGTGTTAAAGTGAATTAGCCACAGTTCCTAAACAACAAATAACATCTAGTGCCTTTTTTACATTTCCATCTTCATAAAGCCGAAAGGAGTAGTTATATATATATATATATATATATATATATATATATATATATATATATATCGTTATATAGCTAACATTAAATGGTAGTCGAAAAGTGTTATATTTATGGAATATGTTTAGTAACTTATAACCTTTCGACCAAATTCTGTTATTTTTCTGGATCGCTAAATGAACATGTAGCTTTGTGTTCGTATGCTGTAAGATAACTTGCTGTCTATCAATACGAGCCGGATGATTTTTAAGTTCATTATTCAAATTGTCTAATTATAGACAATATTTTTCAGAATTAATCGTTCTTTTGGTTTTAGAAGTTTATAATAAATTGATCCTTTCATACCCCACTATATAGACAAAATTCTCTTTTTCACATTTGATCTTAATGTAGATGTTGACGGAGCAGGTTATCCAACTTTCCAGTATGCTCTTTTACTCACTACAATTTCAGATGCTATCCACTTTTTATCTCCACTTATGAGATGTTTCAAAAATGGTTTATTTATATTGAGTGTAGTAGAGACAAGCAAACGGTTAGACGATTTTGCCTGTTCTCTGCAATCAGTTTATGTGGATAAAAAAATCTTATATGGATAAAAATGGACATTGTTCCAAAATGTTGCAAAAAATCATCATCGATTATAGAAGGTTTTCCAGAGCGTGATTCGTTTTAAGATTAAAATCTCTATTGTTAAATTTGTCGAACCATCTTCTGCATGTTCTTTCAGATACTGTATTGGCTCCAAAATGTTTAACAAATTTCTATATGCTTCTACAGCATTCTTGTTGGTATTTGTAAAATATATATATTTAGTCCGGAAACTAACGAAACTTTTGAAATAAAATATAAGAAATTATTTATTCCTTAATATTATTTTTGTCGCCTCAAAAATACTTCTCATTGGAAGTAATACACATATGTCAACGCTTCTTCCAGTCCTCGAACGGCCCCGTGAACGCGCTTTGTGGTATAGCCTTCAAATTCACGCAGCGAATGTTCTTTTATGGCTTTAATCGACTCACAACGATATCCTCGGAGCGGTAACTTGAGTTTTGGGAATAGGAAAAAATTGCACAGAGCCATATCAGACGAATACGGAGTTTTCAGAACGATATTGGTTGAGTTTTTGGCCAAAAACTTACGAACAAATTCAGTGTTCTTGACACCATACGAGAAGCGACATGCCCATTTAATGTCCAATATTTCAGCCAAAATGACATGGCATTGTGTTTATAAGATTTTTACCTCAGCTTGATAACTCTCTGATGGACATACGATGATTTTTGAGCGTTAGTACCTTGATTTGGGCGATGCGTTCGTTGTCAGTTAGTGTCAATTGGTGTCCAGATCTTAGTTCATCATCGATGGTTTTACGGACTTCTTCGAACGCCATATGTCACTCAAAAACTTTTGTTAATGATAGATAATTCTCAAGGTATGTCTTTCCTAACATTTCCAACGTTTTCGTGAAGTTTATTTGGTTCGCAATTCAAAATTCCATGTAAATTTTTTGATCAACTGATTTTGACATCATAACAATTGTTGTGAACAATAATCACCGTCGAACAAAAATCACTGTAAATTATTTACTAATGAGTGTAACGTAATGTAATTTGTCACATATTATTGACAGATGTACCAACTTAAAAATTATAACATGACATTTCACAAATGTACGCAGTTTTAATAATAAAGTTCCGTTAGTTTTTGAACTTAATGTACATTGCCGTAAATAAACCTTATCGACAGACATCTTTCTTTTATTTTTCCTTTATACATACTGATGATAAAACATTTGTTTAGTGTATATTGAAATGCAGCAATAATAAAAAGGAAAAATAATGACACATGCAACTTCCAAACACTTTTCGGCATGCTTAAAATAATTGTGTTTAGAAAACCGAACTTTTCAGTAAACCTAATATATATATATATATATATATATATATATATATATATATATATATATATATACATATTTATATGTTTGTATGTATGTATGTGTATGAACTATTAAATGATAATATAATCGACAGGAAAGGATCTATTACATTAAAATAATCATATATGTAGAAGTTTTATGTTTGTTTTTATTGTTCTATTGTAATGTATATGCATATGTATTAAATTATGCATGGAAAATGTACGTAATTATTCTGATCATACATTTCTATTTATCTAAAAAAATAATACAGGTATTGATAACTTCAAATAATTGATTGGCATTTATACAATCTACCTAATATTTATTTCCTATTATTATCTTGTTTAAAATTTTTGATAACTTAGATAACACATTAAAATTATAACTATTTCTTCATTTGAATTAAGCAATAGGAGTTTCAAATGCATAACTACTTATTTACTCTTCAATTAAATTCTTTAATGTTTTATAACACTGAGTTCATTCTGATTTTGTCATCCAAGTTTGTATTAATAAAAAAAAAATGATCATTCAATATTTTTATAAAATCTTTCGATTTTGATTGAAATACGTTATTCCTTTGTGTAAAAATATTTACTTTCTAAAAAAAACCTAGCAGACTATTAGAAATAACAAGTTGATTATTATTTTTTTGAATAAGTCGAGAAATCAATATAAATAAACAGGACAAAAAATAAAAAATGTTTAGTATTAATTCAAATCATTATTAGTTATTAATCACTGAAATTAATTTTTTAATTATATATTTTAATGTCATTTCAATACAAATAAATCATTCATCTTAAACACCATAAGATTTTTAAAAATATCTATTAATCATTTCTTTTTAGTTTATTCGTTCATCAGTCCTCGCTTAGTTTCTGATTCTCTTAATACCATTTTTGTTTTTCATCTCATACTATGTTCTATCATCATTAAAGCGTTATATTTTATAATACAACACTCGGATGATGATAACATAGTCATTGAAATGCACGTCAGCTTCTAAATATGTAAAGTAGACAAATGATTATTAGGTACTTATAAATCTTGTAGTATTCTAAGATAAGGATACATTTATATATACGAGGGTCGTTTGATAAGTATGGTAAATTTAAAAATTTATGAACAATTAGAAATTTATTAAATTTTATGGTAATTTTTTTACCATACTTATCAAACGACCCTCGTATATATATATATATATATATATATATATATATATATATATATAATATGAGAAAAGTTTATTAGATCGTTTTTTTATTACAAACAGTCAATAATTTACAAGATAAGTAATCGTACATTATAATGTTTTATTTAATTTCAGGGTTTCAATGGACGGTTAGCATTCGCAATTGCAGCCGCTGCTTTGGGATCCTCTTTCCAGCACGGTTACAACACTGGCGTTGTCAACGCTCCTCAAGTGGTAATTATTTTTATTTTTTAAGTATTTTTAAAATTTTTAAAAATATTTTAATTTAATATAAATATTACAATATCAATCGAAAAATAAAGAAATCAATCAATCTAAAGATATCAACAATATCAATCAACAGATACATCAATCAACAGACATCTAAAGATATCAACAATATCAATCTAAAGATAAAACTAAAAATAAAGCAGAAAAATTAAAATATTAAAAAAAAATACAATTCAATTATAACTATTGTTTAAGAACGATTTTTATTGCTTAAGTAGATATAAAGTTTTTATATACGTCTGTGTAAAAAAAGTTTGCAGTAATGTTTTATAAACAATTATTTAAAGCTTTGGGTCATTCCACAAGTGATTGTATTTTTTAGAAATAGAATATTACGGTATTTTTTAGAGATATTGTAGTATTTTAAGAATTAGACGAGCAACTTCGATCAATCCATTCAACAGTCCATCAACATCTGAAAACGATTGGTAAAGTTTTTAAGTTAAGCTGGTGAGTTGCAGTGAATGGACTTTTGTATTTCTTATCTTTGGAAATTGGAAAAAGAGCCATTTCTGAATCTAGTTGTAGCTAGTGGCGAAAAATTTATCGTTTATAAGAATATTAAATGTCGAAGATAATGAATTAACTATAACGAGACATTATCTCCACAACCAAAAAGAGGACATAATTCAAGAAATAAGATATGGATGGAAAATTATCAATTATGAGTTGTTATCAAACAAGTAATCTATCACGAAAGCGTTATATTGTGATCAGCTAAATTGGATAAAAAAATCTATCAACGAAAAAAGCCATCATAATCAACAGAAAAAACATTTTTTTTTACTATGACAACGCTCGATTTCACATAGAACGACAAATATTCCAAAAACAGGCTGATTGAATGGGAAATTATGACACATCCGCCATATAATCCTAGATTATATTCTATTCCGAAGTGTCTAAAAGCACAATAGTGAGGAATAGTTTAATGCAAAGAATGACATTCGAAGGAAGCTCAATTTATTCTTTAACGTAAAACCAAAAGAGTTTTATTGTCGGGTATTAACAATTTTTAAAATTAAGATGGGAAGAAATCCAAGATAATAGTAGAAAATAATTTTAGATTAAAATTAAAATGTCGAATTTTTGTCTCATTTCAAATCTTTCTCAAAAACTCGCGTTATTTCAGAAGTGACCCAATATATCTTATGAAATCATTTAAATCTGAAAAATGAATTACTTTGAAAGTGAATTGTATTAATTTATTATAGACACAGGAACAGTATTGTCATAATAAATATTAATAGGTATATATTTTTCCATTTAATGAAAAAAGTTAATAATTTCGAAAATTTTTGTAAAGCTTATCTCTGTTGAGTGCTTGAACTTCGGCTGTATTTAAGTTTAAATAATTGTTCAAGACATTTTATTGTTAAGACAGTCTATTTAAAACATTTAAGACAAATAATTATTAGATATAATATTATATATATATATACTCATACATATATATATATATATATATATATATATATATATATAAAGTCAGTCACAAAAGTCATGTACACCCTGCATTTTCTGCAGATCTCACCAACTAAATGCAATGCAATGCAATAAATACTCATATGGGTATATAAGTGCGGCCCTAGTTAACAATAACAACAAGGCCAAATAATTAATTATCTATTAAAATAAGTCAATACATCAAGAAAGTGTAAATTCGAATGTCACATAAGTGATTGTACGCTGGGAAAGAACTTTGGGAATTTCTCGCTTAACATCTAAGCGGGGGATTTCCCAAGCAACCTGCCACACAAGTGCGTGTTGCCACAAGTTTCGCCAACGATATGGCTCAGTTGGACACAGTTCGTCGAGCACTTAATAGCTATGGCATCAAAACGTACTGAAACGTCGCTACAAATACGCGATACTATTATAAAACTGTACAAAGAAAAAAAATCTTACAGAGAATAGCAAAAAACATAGGCAGATCACTTTTTACTATTGAGTCTATAATAGAAAGATTCAAATCCTCCGAAAATAATGAGAATAAACGACGTACAGGAAGGTCGAATCTTCTAAATGCAAGAGAAAAAAGAAAAATAATAAAAGAAGTCACTGACAACTTGAAGATGAGTGCCCTAAAACTAGCCGAACACCTTGAAGTAACTTGTGATAAAGTAGTATATCCAGAAACAATCAGAAGAGTTTTAAGAAAATCAGGTCTCGTAAAAAACTTCTCATTACTGAAATAAATAAGAAGAAAATGGTGCAAGCTCAATATTTTTGGATGCAATGGAAAAGGAAAAGTGTAAAGGAAAACTGCAAGTGAGCCGGAGTTGAATAACTTAGTATCTACTGTAAAACATGATGGAGGGTCAGTAATGATTTGGGGGTCAATGGCAGCAATTGGACTGAGAGTTCGAAGTTTATTGACACAGCAATGGATAGATGGTAGTATTTAAATATTTTTCGAAGTAATTTGAAAGAAAATGCCCGAAAATTTAATTTTGGAAATGAATGGATTTTTCAACAAGATCAAGATCCCAAGCACACTGCGCTAGTTTTTAGTGAACGAATCATCTATAACGTGCCAAAACAGTTGTTTTCCATACTTCAGTCACCAGATGTAAACCCTATTGAGCACATCTGGAGACTACTTGAAAATAAATATTCGGAAACATTCAATTTCTAGCAAAAAATACTTGAAAAATGGATTATAGGAGAAATGGCGAAAAATACCTGAATTTTTTATAGAAAAGCTGATCCAATCGGTGCCGAAAAAGTTAGAAGCAATGTTAAAAGCAAAAGCAGCCCAACCAAGAACTATTTTTTTTAAACCTATTATTATATTTAGTTTTTGTAAACGTACGATCACTTTTGTGATATTGATAATTTAATTTTTGTTAATTTTGTTGTTATTATTTCAACAATATGTTTTATTTTTGTATTAAAATTATTCTTAAGCTAAGTAGAATTCAATAAATATATAATTTTGTTGACCAGTTTTCTTTCATATAAAAACATTAAAATATGTGAATGTACAATTACTTTTGTGACTGACTATATATACAGGCCTAAATGAAACTGAAAAGTTTAGGTGTACATTTACTTTCTTACTATCATTTATAATTCTTTAGTATCTTTCAGTCTCATTTGGGCCACCTATATATATATATATATATATATATATATATGGAGGAGGGCATTTTTTTAACATAAAAATCACCTCTGACATTGTATATTTTTATAACTATATAAAATAATATACGAAGGTTAATATTTTAAATATTTGAATAGTGTTAAAATATAAAAAAATATTTTATTATTTCCTGTTTTTCTTCGTTGCAAACATTTTGCATGTTTGCATAAATATATATATATATATATATATATATATATATATATATATGCATATATTTTATATGTTGTGTAATAAATCAGCTGGCAAATATTCAATATTTAAAATTGTTTTGTTTAGTCGTGAGGTAAACCAGGGGTCAGCAACCTTTTCGTATTGTTTTTATTGAAGGTCACATAAGCATAGCTAAATAATAAATATAATTATTAAAGGATAATAAAAAAATTAAATATTTTTTCGACAATAAATGTTATCGCTAAATAATGGCATACATAATTAATTTAAAATAAATGAAATATTTATTTTCCAATTAAGTTTTATCTTTAAGTTTCGTATAAAAAATAATAAAAATGTAATATTTATCATATGATATACAAAATTAACACATTTTTAAATTTATTTCACATGAACAAATTAAAAAATTATGAGACAATATATTTACAAATGTAGTCAATAACAATATAGTAAAATAAAAAAAATCCTAACATTAGTAGAAAGGGTATTTTGTATGATAATGCTTCAACGATTGAATATATTTTATTAACTCTTAATATAAACTGATAAATATTTTCTGTCACTGTACTCAAATTATTCAATTTGTTTTCATTAATTAAAGGGCACTTCAAAATAATGCTCCATATTGCCAATTAGACTTGAAATTGGTAATTAAAATGGTATTTATATAATATCAAACAATGGTATAATAAGACAAAATTATTTGCTTTCAAACTGTGGCAAAATCACTTTCACACAAATGACTTATCATCCTCAATACCACAAGTTGTTATAAAGAGTTCAATATTCATTTATTATTTACTTTGTTGTTTATAATAACAATGCTATGCGTATTTCGATAGTGATACCATCATTGTTAGAGCATCAGAGCATGATGACATTGCCATCAAAATGCACATTAGCCTATTGTTATTAACAACAAAGTTAACAATAAGTAATTATTAAACACTTGTAATATCTTGTAGTGTTGAGGGTGATAATTCATTTATAAGAAAATAAAAACCTAATCATATAAATTATATGTTTTAAATTATTATTTTGATAAAATTTAATACCTACAAAATATCAACATTTTTTACACTTTGAATTTTTTTTAAATGTATTAGTTCATAATTCTGTTAATAATACCAATTAAACAAACGTTTAAAAGAAAAACAACTTCATGCAATCTTGAAATAAAATTTAATTCAAACCTCTTGGGTTTCAAAATTTTCATTAACAAAAATTAAATTGTACATTCAATAATTTACAGATATGTTTATTTGAACTTAATACTTGTTTTATTTATATTTGTCTAATTTCAACAACTTTAATTTGATCTTGAATTTATAAAAAATAAAATTATGATTTGTTTTATTTTGAAAGATCAAATTATATTTATATAATATAAAATATACATTTTAAAATAATATGAAATATATACTATTTAATCACGATTTATTCCACAATAATTTCATTCATTTAATTTTCTCATAAATTATTTATAGACGATTTAATAATCATTATTTTTTGTCTGATTACAGCTTATAGAAGAATGGATTCAAGATGTGACAAAAAATCGAACTGGTATTGTTCCAGATCAGAGTCATGTTACAATGATATGGTCTATTGCTGTTGCAATATTCTGTGTTGGTGGAATGATCGGCGGTTCGATCACTGGCCTTGTCGCTGATAAATTTGGCCGTAAAGGCGGTCTCTTATTAAATAATATTTTAGTATTACTGGCGACAATAATGCAAGGCGCTTCTAAATCAGCAAGTTCTTATGAAATGATTATAATTGGCCGATTCCTAATAGGTATTAATTCAGGTTTGAATGCAGGTCTTGCTCCGATGTATTTGGCAGAGATATCACCTTTAAATTTAAGAGGAGCTGTAAGTTTGTTTATATTAAATGTTAAGTTTCACTCTAAATCATTATCATATGATTCTTATCTTCTTCATTAGGTCGGAACAGTTTATCAACTTGTGATTACAATTTCGATCCTTGTGGCACAAATCCTTGGTTTGGATTCAATTCTTGGTACGGCTGAAAAATGGCCTATTTTACTTGCTATCACTATTGTACCAGCTATATTTCAAGTTGCAACTCTACCGATTTGCCCTGAAAGTCCTAAATATTTATTGTTAACAAAAGGACAAGAACTGGAAGCACAACGAGGTAACACATATGAAATATTATCAACAGTATTTAATTCCCTTTTGATTTTGATTTCATTTAAATATTTCAACATCAGTAGAGAGTATTTAAAAATGTATCTTGATTTTAATCAGATAAAATTCAAATTGTATTATTTTAATTTTATATTTAAATTTAGCGCTCGCTTGGCTTCGGGGTAGTATTGAAGTACACGAAGAAATGGATGAAATGCGAGCAGAATATGAACAAATGAAATTGGTTCCCAAAGTTACATTGCGTGAATTAATAACAAACAACGCTCTTCGTATTCCTCTAATAATTTCACTAGCAATTATGGTAGCACAACAACTCAGCGGTATTAATGCGGTAAGATGAAAAACATCTAAATTCATATCTAATTGAAAATAATATTTTATTGAATACATTTGTATTTTTATATAGGTAATGTTCTTTTCGACAAAAATTTTCAAAATGGCGGGACTCAATGACCAAAACGCACAATATGCCACACTCGGAATGGGTTCGATTAATGTTATAATGACTGTCATTTCTTTAATACTGGTCGAGCGTTCCGGTCGTAAGACACTTTTACTCATCGGCTTTTCAGGAATGTGTATCGATACCATACTTTTAACATTTGCTCTTCTTCATGCGGTATGTAATTAATTATCAATAATTTTTCATAAATATTTTGTTAATAATAATATTGACACTGTACTTATGTCACTGTTATTATTATAATAAAGTATCAGTTATAAAAATAACAAAATTGTATATTTTTTATGTACTTCAGGAATCAGCTTTGTGGGTGAGCTACTTGGCTATCATCTTAGTTCTAGTTTTTGTTGTAATGTTTGCAACTGGTCCTGGTTCAATTCCATGGTTTTTGGTATCTGAATTATTTTCACAATCAGCTCGACCTGCAGCTACATCTTTAGCTGTTGCTGTTAATTGGACTGCTAATTTTCTCGTCGGTTTAGGTTTCTTGCCACTTCAGGTAATAACTTATTGTTAAAAAATTATTTTTTCATAATTCACAAGTACATAAATTTTTCAGGAGGTAATGGGTGCATACATCTTTTTGGTATTCACAGTTATATTAGCACTTAGTGTATTATTCGTATACAAGAAAGTTCCCGAAACAAAAAATAAAACGATGGAAGAAATATCAGCGATGTTCAGACAGCAATCATACCAGTAAAAAAAGAGCAGATTTCATCCGTTCCAGCTTATATATAAGACAAATTAAAAAATCAATGATCGACACGTGCGTTGTTATAAGTTTACTCATTGAAATATAGTAGTATGACTTAATATATTTTAATATTATTTATTTTATTTAAATACAATGTTAGATATATTTTAGATATGATATTATTTTTTTTAAATTGTAAATTATTAATATCATGACAAATGTAGACAGTCAGCTTATAAAATGTATGTACACATATTTCAAAATTACATTGACCATTATACAAAAACTACTTACTTTTAGTTGCAAATAGAATTTAAAAGAGAAAACAACATATATGACTGTACTGGTAAAATTTGCGGATATAATGATACTGAAAAGACAAATTCAACTAAAAAAAACGAAATTGATCAAATATCTGTTAATGGTTCATTATGTTATTCAATGTACATGTAACATGTAAAGCTTAAGTGAATATTTGTTTCATACGAAGTTTGTGTAAATACTAATCACAATATTAGTATTAAAATAATATTACTTTTGATGCAGCTTTATGAATATTTTTGTAGGTAATATTTAGTGAATTATCATTTTCATATACATTTAGTTTATTCAGAGTAAGGAAAAATATTTAAATACGTATTTGCATTACTTTTATTACTTTTACTTTTGCATTACATTAATATGTTGTTCATTTACCTATATTATTACTGTTTTCAAATGCCTTGAAACATTTATGAAAATGTATATTAAAAAAATGATCACATATATATTTCAAAAAAATAATAAAAGTGAATTAATTACATTTTATTAATAAAGTTTTATTTTGTTAGTAAAAAGTTTTTAAATATAAATATTTATTTAAAGTTTTCAATGATGACATTTTTTTTTGTTTACCAAAAAACATATGGCCTAAAATCTGAATGAAAATGAAAAATAATATCTTTTTTTATATTTCTTTGATGTGTATAATGTGACATTAGAGGAACAAATTAATGCAATTGACTGAATTTAGAAATTCTGTAAATTATCAAAATAATGCATAGTGCCAGGATGTTATTATTATCAATAAGTATGAAACGTTGTCATTTGATGTAGAATATTATTTAATCTATTTAGAATATTATATAGTATATTTTTGATAATACTCAAATAGTTTTATTCAATTGTCGAATAAAACATGATACATGTAAATACCTTATAATGAAACGTTACTATTGAAACATTTATTATTTCATATAAAATATTTTAAACTTCATTCAAAAATGTATGTGTATATGTGTGTGCGTGTGTATATATATGTATGTCTGTATATATATATATATATATATATATATATATATGTATGTATCCCAAATGAGCACTAAAAAATTAAATTAATAATCTTGAAACAAGTCAATATCAAATATTCCTACACTAAAATTTGATAACTTATAATAAAATTTATGTGAAAGTTAAATTAGAATAAAAATGAAACTAATTTGTTTAGTATGTGAACAAAGTAAAATAAAAAAAGATAATTATCATAAATTAAGTATAAATATTTCATAGAAATTTATAAGTAGTCTAAGCTCATGAACAAAATTAGATCGAATTTTGTTACAATTAAGACATATCAGAGCTATAAAAACCATTTTGCTCAATTTCTGAATAATTATAAACAATTGTAACTTTTTGAATGTAAATTGATATTTGTATATAATATAAATTAATTTTAAAAAGCTTTTGAAAAATACTTTATAAAAAAATAATAAGAAAATGAAAATAACTACATTTTTTTGTTTTTATAAATTTAAAAATATTATTACTGAGTAAATGTTTATACATAAATATTTTAATTTTTCAAAATGTTAATATAAATTCTATTAGAAAAGTTTAATTTCAACCTTAAAAGAAAATATTGATTTTAGTCTAGTTTTGTTTTTATTAAAAAAATAATTAAACATATATATATATATATATATATATATATATATATATATATATATATATATATATAAACACACACACACATATATACATACATATATTAAAAATACATCAATTCTCAAGTACAAATTATTACTAAAAATATTCCACATCTTGCTATTACTAGATATGGTAGCAGTTCAAGACTAATAAATCAAATTTATAGAAATTGTAATATATTACAAACAAACTTTTAAACTTTGAAAAGTTGTAATTTACACGATGTTACAAATGAGTTTATATATATATATATATATATATATATATATATATATATATATATATATATATATATGTATATATGTATATATATATATATATATATATATATATATATATATATATATATATATATGTAAACAGTATCACTGAATATAAACATTATTATTATATCAAATGTTAGTTATTTAACATTAAAATAAATTTAAGTTCTAATTATATGATGGGATCAAATTTAAAATTCTGATATGATTTTAGAGATTATAAAAATATACACACTTATTATATATTTTTAAATAAAATTAATTTTAAAAACAACATTTTCCTTTGTTAATTATATATATATATATATATATATATATATATATATATATATATATATATATATATATATATATAAACAAATATATATTTGATTACAATATAAAATATATTGTGCAAAATATTTTCTGATTTTAATATCTGAATTTATTTAAACAATTAATACATTAATTTCAATAATTAATACGTTGATAAATACTAAAACTTTGTATTCAAAATTACAATTTTCTTAAATCATAATAAGTTTCCTTTTTAATATTTAATGAATTAATAATTGCAATAAAGTAGTAAATTTCAAATATAAAGTATATTTATTACAGAATTTGCTCCTATCTTTTATTTTTATCAACATGTTCATATTAAAATTAAATCATTTTTATTAAGACTTATTCTAATAATTTATGTAAACATATTAATATTAAATTTATTGCATAGTGTAATGTTAGATAAAAATGGTATTTTAAAAAAAATCAGTTTTAAAAACATAGTAATAGGCAATAGTAATAGTAAATGTTTTGAAAAATAAAGTAGAAATAATGAAATTTTTGAATTTTTATTTTTTCACGATTTATTTGGAATATTCAAATAATGTACGATATTGAAAAAAAAATTCAAAATCGAAATTTTCGTTTGTGTTTCATTTCTAATAAGTACAACTCTATAAGCTAATAATATTTATAATAAACTAATTCCAATTATTTAGTAATACAATAAGCTATTTAGTAACTTAAAATATTTATATGGATTATCAATTGATGACATATTAGGTTAATTATTAGTTTTCATTTTATGCACACTTACTATAAAATAAGTGTAAATAAAATAACAATGCAAATTCTTAAAATTGTTATGAAACATTAATTAGTATTAAAATCATTTATAATGTTTTTTAGTTACATTTTTCAGGTCCTACGTAGAAATTATAGATTAATTTAATTACTTACATTTTATTCAAAACTTTTCAGTGGTCAAATAATCAGTAAAATGCAACCATTTAAAGAACACGAATTATAACAGCACTTAAATAAGAAGAATCATTTTTGGAGACATATTTCAAAATAAAAACTTGAGAATTAAGACTTTTTCAAATGAATTATATTATGTTCTGAATACTAAAATAATAAGGTACTCAAAAAAAAAAAAAAATACGTCAAAATGTATTTATGTCTACATCTATACATTATTATATATATATATATATATATATATATATATATATATATATATATATATATATATACATACATACATACATACATACATACATACACACACACACATATTTATAATCAATTAATTCAGTAATTTACACAGTATTATTTAAATTTCGAAAAAATAAAGTTAAATTTTTCTGATCATAATAATAAATTATGGTTTAACTTAATTACATTTAATTTAAAATTTTCCAATGGTCAGATAATTATTAAGATGCAACAATTTAAAGAACACTAATTATAACAGTACTTAAATAATAAGAATCATTTATTTCAAAACATTACGTTTATTTGAATCAATATTTATACGTTTCGAAATAAATACTTGACAATTAATATTATTTGAAATGAATTACACTGTGCTTTGGAAATACTATTAAAATAATAAAGTAATTACAAGAAAACACATACATCTATCATTAAATAAGTAACTTATTCAGTATTATTTTGTTACAAAATTATACATTGAAATCATTAATTTGATAAAATACAAAATTTTTAACATATTTAGACTGGAAAAAATAAATGGATAATGATAAGTTCTAATAATGATCATAATAAAATAAATGATAAAAATAAACAAAAATAAAGAATTAATGATGACCTTGTTATAATTAGAAATAATGAACTTACAAGAACCATAAAAGTTTTGTCAAAGAAAAAATATTGAAAACTTCTGAATGTATCTTATAAACGTTTTTTTTCTTTTCGACTTAGATTTGAATAAATCATTTTGAAATTGGTGAATATTTAGTCTCATAATTATAAATAGAACAAATATTAAAAAATATCTAGTTGAAGATGGATATAAACGTATCATATAGATAATAATAAAATCCTTGCACTTGTATTTTTCAATTTAAAAATATAAACATATATATATATATATATATATATATAAATATATATATATATATATATATATATATATATATATCTCAGTAGAAAATTTCAAGACTGCTTATTGGAGATATCTTTTTAATTATATAAATAAGAAGTATGTATATACAAAATAAAAAATACATATATATAGGCAATTTTTTCTGTCTTGTGTGTTTTCAGCATGTAAAATGAAAATTAGGTATCATATTTGTAGAAGAATTCATAAAATGATGTATTGTTGTTGTTTAATTTGAAATAATTATATTTTATTTAATACTTTCTTATTTCTTTTCTCATTTGACATACATACACCTAATTTTTATTGTCAATTTTGAAATAGGTTTTTGATAGCACAGTATATATTACTGAATTGAAGTAACAGTACGTGTTTGATGAATTATAAAAAATAATTGATGCTTTATTTTTGATACATTAATAATAAATTTTAATATTTGTACATCACCATCATTTTCAGTCTATTAATTTATTTCTGGATATACGAGGGTAGTCCCATAAGTACCCGGCCTGACCTAGAGATGGCGGTAGTTGTTTGAAAAATATCACTGTATTAGAAAGTATACAATCTATAAAGCATATTTTTCAAGTTTGAGGACGCCACGTTGTTTAGCATTTGTTTGGCAGCCATTAATAGTGAACGTTTTCAGTGAATTTGTGAAAATGGAGAAAATTGGTCATCGTTACGTGATAAAATACTTTTATTTGAAAGGCCTCAGCCCAACCAATATAAAAGCTGAACTGGATTCTATCTGGGTGAGTCTGCTTCTTCGTTTACAACAGTGATACGAGCTGCCAAGACGAGCATCGCAGTGGTCGACCAAATGGGTGACGACTCCAGAAATGGTGAAGAAAATCCACAAAGCGGTACTGGATGATCGTCGACTGAAAGAGCGCGAGCTAGCAGACATAGTAGGCATTCAAAAAGTGCGGTACATCGCATATTATCTGAAAATTTGGACATGAGAAAGCTGTGTGCAAGATGGGTGCTGCGTTTGCTCACACTTTCGTGAAGATGTTTCAATTGAGTGTTTAGAGAAGTTTCACAGCAACAAAAACATGGGTCCATCACTTCACACCCGAGACAAAAGAACAATCAAAATAATGGATTGAGAAGGGAGAACCGGCTCCAAAGAAGGCGAAGACCGTTTCATAATGGCGTCGGTTTTTTGGGATGCGCGTGGGATAATTTTCTTTCTTGAAAAAGGAAAAACTATCAACGGCGAGTATTATTTTATTGCAACATTTGAGCGAAGAAATCAAGCAAAAACGGCCGCATTTGGCTAAGAAGAAAGTGTTGTTTCATCAAGACAATGCACCAGCTCACAAATCCGTTATTATAATGGCCAAAATTAATGAATTAAAGTTTGAATTGCTACCTCATGCACTCTATTCGCCAGATTTAGCCCCCTCGGATTATTTTCTGTTCCCAAACTTGAAAAAATGGCTCAGTGGTCAAAGATTTCCCAACGATGAAGAAGTGATGTTGGCAGTTAATGGTTATTTTGAGGAGCAAGACAGTTCTTATTATAAAAAGGGTATCGAACTTATTGAACAGCGCTGAAAAAAGTGTATAGAGCTGAAAGGAGATTATGTTCAAAAATAAATATATTTTTTTCCAAAATTTTTGTGTTTTTTTTGTTGGGTCGGGTACTTCTGGGACCACCCTCGTAGGTCAGTATTTAATTTCAACAATCAATTGTATTCTTTTTCATAAATTTTCAGTAAAGTTCACAATATTTTTACTCTTTTGTACATCAGTCTGTTTTTTGACCTCTATACAATTCTTTGTTCTTTTTTACCAGTTATTTCTCTTTCCCAATATGCCTTATTCATAGCTACTTTAAATTCTTTATTTTTCTTACGCATAATCTAGTTGCTAAATGTTTGGCTCAAATAAGCTTACTTTAAGACGTCATTAGTCCGTCTTAATAAACTACTGGATGAAGGCCTCTTCCATATTTTATTATTTCGACCGATCTAATGCCTTCTTTTCGTTCATTCTGTCGATTTTCCTTATTTCTCAATCACATCTATTCATTAGTCTCTTCCTTGACCTTCTTATATATTTAAGTTATCAATAAGTAACTTTCCAAGTCCATTTCTGGTTTTCTCTTGCAATATGACCAAGTAATTTCCATTTCAACATCCGTAACTTTTGTTTCTTCTTTGATCCATTTATTTCTCTTCTTACCTTTTCATATTATTCCCAACATATATTTTTTCATGCCTCTTTGTGTGTTTCGAAATCTCTAAATTATCTTCATATTCAAGACTCATGTTTTACCTACAATTAAGATGTATTGATCAAAAACTTTTCTTTTTAAACATAGAGGAATATCCGACTTTAAATCATATTAATTCCTTCCAAACTTATGCTATTTTTACTTTCCTGTTTACTTTATCTATAAATGTTTCTTTAGTGTTAATGAATTATTCCAGACATACATAGTTTTCAATTATTTCTATTCCTTTCTTATTAGTTCGATTCTTCTATGATCTGAAAATTCATTGAATATTATTTTTGTGTTGTCGAGATTCATTATTATATCTATCTTTTGATTTTTTTTTCATCTAATTCTTCTATTTTTTCGAGTTCATCTGGACTTGTCATAATAATGCCATTAGCAAATATTAGAAGACTAAGCATCTTTCTAATTTTTTAATTTCATCAGATTCCCAGTTTCATCTTTCAAATATTTCTTCTGACGCCGATGTAAACAGTTTTAGCGATATTGCATCACCTAGTCTCATCCTTTCATAATTTTAAATTTCTCTGTTCTTATTGCACTTTTCGTATGATTTGTACGATATATAGACGATATTAAGTTTTTTTGTTAGATTATTTGTTAAAATTTTATCACACATTTGTGCATTTATTACTCTCAAAAATATTGAAACGATTTTTATGCTGAAATATGAATATCGTTTTAATATTTATGGTTTAAATTTTTATAGATAATTTCAAATTGTAATCGTTATTTTGCGATTTTTTTAGTTCACTAAAATATCTTTTATATATTTCATAACAATTGAATTTTTTACCAGGTTTTTTATATAATTCTGGCTTTACCAATGTAAAAATGTAATTTATTTAAAAAATTGACCATTTTCTACTTAAATTTTTATTTCGTGTATTTACTGTCTCTCTCTACTTCATTTCTTGGTTTTGTTACTTGCTTTATTCTGACGAATTTATTTATTTACGAGTTTTAGGTTTGCGCTTGACCATTTACCTTTTTATTACTTTACGAAAAAGAAATTTCACTTCTGGCGTGCGTACATAAACACGCACACCTTTTTTTATTTCATTATTATTTCTATATTTCATTGAAAAGTTTTTTTCATTAGCTTTTAATTCTGGTTCACAACAGTGAATGGTATTGTTGTTTACATGAATCTACTAATAATAACAAATGTATTAATCGTCAATATATAGAGATTGAATTTGTGAAAATACGTGTGGTAGCGAAAGTGTTAAATATTAAGTTGACTCACTATGGTAGGAAGGTAAAGGCGCGTCTCACGATTCAAGTTTAATTGACGATTTTAGTTGATCAACAAAAGTTGAATGAAATCTATAGTGGAAATTTTGTTTCAATAGAGTTGATCAAGAAAAGTTTGACCCAGTCAAACTTTATCGTTCAAGTCTGAGTCATTCAACTTTTGTCGATCAACTAAAATCGGTCAATTAAACTTGAATTGTGAGAACGCGCCTTAACATAGATTAACATGTAAATGCAATGTTTCGAAGCCGCATCACATAAAAGTTATTTCCGTTTGTCTGATGTCACTTAGTTGCGAAAAGATATTGTAAGTAGTAGTTGTGTTAGTTGCGAAAAGATATTGTATTGATAAGTTGCGGAGTGAATTATTTTATTGTCGACGTGAGTTAATACTTTTTTTTATATTTTCTTATTTTATTTTATTAATTACATCTCGTGAGGTTTTTTTGATTTGCACCTTGTGCTGTTAGACATACAATTATCATTCGCAATGAGTTTACATTTTTAGTGAGAAAAATAATACACCAATCTGAATTTAGCTAATACGGAGAATAATAAAAAAATTATTTCAATTATAGCTAAAGTGTGAAAGAAATAATGAATTAGCGCTCGTCGACGTTACAAATAGCGAAATAATTATTAAATATTATTAATACGTCAAAGCTTGAGACTTCGAATCCGATGTTAGGAATTGAGGTTTTGTGAATGATTTTTGTAAGATTAAACGCTGTTATTTTTGATTTGAATTTAAAAGCATTCTTTGATGAATAAAATAATGTGAAAATATTGAATGGAGAGTATTCAAAGCATTTTGTTATGTACATTGAATTATTTTACGATCAAATGCATTTTGTAGTTACGAAATATTTATAAAAATTATAATGTGATATAACACATGTAAGACCAGATAAAAGAAAAGATATATCCGAAATAAGATATTCCTCGTATTGGATAATTATGAACCTGACATTCATTAAATAAAGAAATATTCGAACGAAGTAAGATACCATGTATAAATATTAATACAAGATTAAGGAATAAAATTTAGAAAATTCAGTAACAATAACAATAGTAGATTGAAATAAATTCAGTCAAGTCAGCGACATGTAAGAATATTTAGATCTGACAAAATCTAAACATAAATTGTTAAACAGTAAAAATTCGAATTTGCTTTATTAATATTTTTATCAATTATTTATAAGTTAATGTTGTAAAATTATCAATAATTATGAACAAATTACAATACAAGAGCAAATTTTAACATTATTTATAAAAATAAATTAATAAGATAGAATTAATTGATATACTGCGAACTTGTCACAGAAAAGTTACCATTCAAAAAAAAGTTAATTGAGCCTCCGAGCATAACAATATTAGAATATACGATACAATACAATATAGTCGTTCTACAATGTGCCGCCCATTAATTTTTCCATTTTTGATAAATTAACGAAAAAAATAGAATACGTCGAATTTTTACTGATACAAATCGAAGTGTAAATTTGGAAAGTTTCTATCGAAATAATTACATTATTGAAATTTTGTCCTGCTACGCTGCGTCCACTCATCAAACCATGAGTATATATTTTCAGATACAGGTTCATATGAAGCATGAGAAACTGTTATGGTTTTTAGAGCTGATCTATAGTTGTTGGTTTATTTCTGTTAACCTCACTTTTAAAGCAACTCTACAAAAGAAAATCGAATGACGTTAAGTCTATGTTCGTTGTAGGATCATTTGACACCATTTTTAGAAAAAAAATTTCGAAAACTTTCTTCATACACTCATTTAGTCTCTAGCGATGTGTCTCGAGTGTCAGAATTTTAGCCTTGAAATTCTATCGATTTAATAAAAAAAAAAAAAACTCTTAACATTGCATAATACCGCAGATTTTATTGTCAAAGTGCAGCATCGAAAATTTTTAATCAAGTGGGTACACTTATTCAAGTGCTAATATCTAATGATCTATTTGATTTATACTGTAGTTGTTTTCTCAATTGCCACGAGATATGATAGTGGTAGTAAAGTGTGACATGTCAATGTTGCCATATTTTGAAAACTGCATTGATAGTGACATTTTTTTATCGTTTGGCAAGGTAAATTAATTCATTTTTTTTTTGTTTTTGTGTTAAAATTCGATAAATTCTGTATTTATTACAATCAGTGGTGTCCATAATATGAACATGCATTATTTTTATATAATCTTTTGCATAGAATCCGTAAAAACCTAATCATATTTAATATTATACCTGAGCAAAGGGTACAATGGACGCATGTATATAAAATTTTGCTACTTCTTTAGGTATAATTGAAATTGTGAAATTAACACAAAATCGATTATTTAGACGTTGCTATGAGTGCAGTAGGTCCAGAGAGGTTATCAATTCTATTATAAAATGATGGAAGACGATAACAGTGAGTTCGGCTTCGTCATAATACCACTTAAACCAGATGTTGTAACCGTTGAGGAGGAGGGAATCGATGATGATTTAGTATTCTCAGTGTTTTTGCTGGTCATTCCATGAATCAGTGATAAAATACTTTGGTCGCCACCCCACTAAACAGTATATACTAGGTAAACTTCGGATATTGTACTTCGGTTGCTGATAGTTTCGACGAATATTGCTAGCATTCCATATATATCGCAGAAAAACAAATATACCTTCTGCAGATCTGTTAAGTTAGATAGTAGTTAAAAACCTTTTACAAAAGTTGCCCACAAATCTAACAGAGCATATTATCTATTTTGACAATTACTTTACTAGTTATAATATACTACATAATTTACTATTGTTAGGTTATAGGGCAATCGGCACTGTATGAAGGAATTGTATAAAAAAAAGGATCTGTGTACTAATGTATCTGTGTACTTATAAAATTTTTTGCCATAAAGTAATAGAAAAGTATATTGCAAAGCGTATGTCTAAAACTCATAAATATAAAAATTCGTCAGAATAAAGCACATAACAAGATGGAGAAATGTAGTAGGGAGGGAGGCGGTAAATACACGAGATAAAAATTTAAGTAGAAAATGATCAGTTTTTTAAATAAATTACATTTTTACAATTATTTCATATTAAATAAGATTATTATTTATTTTCAAATTAAAACTTTTATAAAATTATGAATTATGAAAATTTATTCGATTTCCATCGCTTCCTCCAGTGGTGATTGAATAGGTATAAATGATACTGTTGATGAAAAGGAATATTTTATCAAGACAGTTTTACTTCATATACGTTTATTTACATTAAGACGGACTATACAATACAAAGCCTTTTATTACATTATATACAACATGTCTACTTCGGACTTTTCACTCTAGAAACTACACAGTGCGCACTTTCACATACTCGCACATGCGTACAAAACAAATGTACATTCATATCATAAATTCAACACACCTCCTTACATTTGACTTTTGCGCTTTTTACATACTAAATTAATCTTAACATTTCTCTAAATTTCTCAAATTTCGCCCGTGACAAACTCTTGGTCAAAATATCTGCAACATTCTCATTCGAATCCACTTTAATAACATCTATAATTCCTTTCTTATAACACTCATTTATATAATGATATTGAACCTCAATTTCAATACCAATGTATTTATTTACTTTTCCCATATCTTTCATCTTAAAACGTTCAGACAATCTTCCTTTGACCAGATCTATCAATTTTTTATCTTTACAGAAAATTAATACATCATCTACAAATAGTAGAATAGATACAGGATGTTTATAATTATTATTCACATATAAACAATAGTCGTAGTTACTTCGCTCAAAGCCTAACTCTTTCATATATTCATTAAAACATTCGTACCACATTCTAGGGCTTTCTTGCAATCCATACAATGATTTGAGCAATTTATAAACTTTATTTCTACCTTTCTCAAAACCTTCAGGTTGATTTACATATACAGTTGATTTTATATTTCCAAATAAAAAGGCTGATACCACATCCATTTGCTCAATCTCTAATCCGTTTTGAATACAATAAGCTAACAACAATTTTAAAGTTTGCAATTTTAAAACGGGTGAATAGGTATTTTCTAATCTGTCTATCTGTTGAAACCCTTTTGCTACTAATCTAGCCTTAAAAGTCTGTTCATTCTTTTTAGTGTAAACCCATTTCACATCAATTACATTTTCATCCTTTGGCATATCAACCAGTATCCAAGAATCATTTTCCTCTATTTTACATAATTCCTCTTCCATAGCCTTTTGCCATTTTTCACAGTCTACTGATTTAATCGCTTCGCTATATGACATAGGTACATTTGCATCACAATAGTTTACATATACACAATAGGTTTCAAAATTTTCATTAAAATACTTTTCATTTGGTTTATTTACTCTCTCAGAACGTCTTACATATGGTATTGGATTACTTGCATTTACATTATTTAAAGTTTCATTAGGTCTTTCATAAGCCAAATTATTTTCATTTTTTTCAGTGCTTGTATGCTTATCATTTTTATCATCGCTCTCACTACTTATCTCTTGCTCATTATTATTCTCCTCAGATACTCCTATCAATTTGCATCCATCTTCAATTACATCAACATGTCTAACATTTACAATTCTACCCTCTAACAACACTCTGTAGCTTGTTTCATTATAACCTAGCAACTTTCCTAATCCTGCCTTATCATCCCATTTACTTTCTTAATTGTTCAGGTATTCTTGCATAAACTTTGCTTCCATACATTTTCAAATATTTCATATCAGGCTTTTCATTGAAGAAGATCTCATAGGGTGTCTTATGTTCTATAGTATTTGCTAATGTTCTGTTTTTAAGATAAGCCGCCGCTTTTACAATTTCTGGCCAATACAATTTGTTTACATCTGCCTCTTTTAATAAACACCTCGCAGTATCCATTATGGATCTGTTATACCTCTCTGCCATACCATTTAATTCGTGCACATAAGGTGGACACGGTTTCATAACAATACCTTTATCTCTAAACAATCTGTATATATTTTAATTCATGTATTCTTTTCCGTTATCACAAACAACCTTTTTTATTTTCTTATCCGTTAAATTTTCTACAGTATTAATATAATCGACAAAACATTCGTATACTTCTGCCTTTGATTTTATTGGATATACTTTCGTTAATTTACTATAATCATCTATGAAACTAACAAAATATTTTTCACCTAAGTTACCTTCTGTATGAAATGGCCCATTTACATCCGTATGTACAATCTCTAATATTTCCTTTGCTCTCTTTCTATCATTCGCAAACGGTATATTACTCATCTTACATTCAATACACGTTGCACATTTTAAAAATTCAGATTCTATATTTTTCGGTAGACCAGTTATTAGTTCATTTTTACATAGCTTATTTAAATATTTAAAATTAACGTGTCCTAAAGTTCTGTGTAATCTTTCCTTTTGGGTCATACTATATTTTTCAGCTAAACCAACAATTTTCTCTTCAACATTTTTACTTTTGATTACACAATTCATGTAATATAAATTATTTTTTTTATGAGCAATAGCAATCAAATTTCTACTTTCTTGATTGTAAATTTCTGAAATATCTCCTTCAGATACAATTTTATTATTTTCGGTAACTCTAGAGTAACTTAAAAGATTCTGTTTCATCTCTTTTACATAATAAACATTTTTAATATTTACCTCATTCTGTTTATCTAACGCATCAAAAATTACATTCACATTTCCAATCTTTGTCGCCTGTAAAATTCTACCATCACCTAACCTAACTTCTTCATTATTAGTTATATGATCCGTGCATCCGCTGTCTAAAATCCAAATAACTTTATTTACATTTTCAAACTTATTATTATCTAACCTCTTAATTTCCGACTTGTTTACTTCCGCAACAAACACATTTCCCTTAGACTCGCGTTGATTTTCTTGATTCGCTGAATTCTGCTCACCTCCTCGGCTCCATCCACCACGTGAACTGCCGCGCCATCTTTGCTGCATTCCTCTGTTGCCGCCTCTTCGATGTGCGAATCCACGTTGATTACTTCGGCTTCGATAAAATCGTCCTCTTTCACTCGTTGTGTTCCTTTGTTGTTGCTCAGGACATTGAGCTTGCTTGTGACCGGCTCTTCCACATATCCAACATCCTCCCCTTACATGTGTTACGAAAGAACTTGAGTTGCCGTGCTGATTTCTTTCGTCCCTGTTTGACTTATTTTCTTCTATTTCTTTCATTGCTATTTTTGACTTTAAAAATTCGACCGTTCTTTCCTTTTCCGGTAACACGTCTATCAAATCTCCAATATGGCTGTATGACGAAGGCAATGCTCCTAGCATAAATCTTAATTTTTCTTTTTCGTTTAATTTATATCCTGCCTGTTTCAACTCGTTTGATGCTTTTTCAAATTTATCAAAAAAAGTAGTCACGTCTTTGCACTCTTTTAATTTAATACTCTCTAATTCATTTCGTTTTACAATTTGCAGAGCAGTTGACGTCCTTAAATACAACTCGTCAAATTTTTTTATGATTTGGTACAAGGAGTCCAAATCACTGACATATTCTAATTGTTTATTACTTATTGAACTATATATATAATTCATAGCTTTGATGTCGGCTTTCTTCCAATTACCCACATCATCTCGCGCTGTTATTTGTCTCGTTACTTGTTCTCTGCAATCTTTAAATTCCAGTAACTTCAAAATTCTTAATTTCCAACTGGAATATTCTGTGCCGTTGAAAATTTGAAGGCACACATCGTCCACTTTTACATAGGACGCCATATTGTTTATTTTTCTTTTCTTATTTTACTTTATTTCTTTAATAATCTTTATTTTAATTTTTTCATTGTTTCATTTTTCAATTTTTCAAGATTTCATTATTGCTAATTTCATTATTACAATATTTCATCATTTTATTATTTAATTATTACTTTTTCATTATTACATTTATTTCTTTTATTCACAGATAAACTTTATTTCACTTATTTTTAACTTTTCTAATTAATCAATTATTAACATGTGCTTTTAACCTTTTCTTTTCACCATATTTTTCACTTTAATTTAACTTTATTTTATTTATTAAAAAATCACTTTCTTCTCACCAAGGAACCATTCGCTTCTGCTACCATGTTGATGAAAAGGAATATTTTACAAGACAGTTTTACTTCATATACGTTTATTTACATTAAGACGGACTATACAATACAGAGCCTTTTATTACATTATATACAACATGTCTACTTCGGACTTTTCACTCTAGAAACTACACAGTGCGCACTCTCACATACTCGCACATGCGTACAAAACAAATGTACATTCATATCATAAATTCAACAGATACAATTGGTTTATGATAAGTAAAATAAGATATGAATGCCTTTGACATCACATTTTTTGAATACAGCATCAATTGTAGTACCGTATCTTGCCGTTGCAACAGTTTGATCATTACACATTGTCAAATTTAAAATCTTTAAGAAAATCGATAATTGCTCAAAAATATTCTGACGAAAAATTGATATTAAAATCTCCACTGAGAATCACCGGTAAGTTATCTTCTCTACCAATATATGCTGCACCAACTGTAGTGTATGGAAACAACGAGCGGCATAAGAAATGGATAATATCACCTAATTTTTGATTTGGTGAAATGTAAATTGCAATTAAAACAATTTTTCTTCTGTCTCCCATCTTACACTCAGCAAAAAATTCACCAACTGCTGTCATATTTGAATTTATTAATTCAGACTGTCTTACAGTCATTCCGAAGCATGAAGTAACAATATTAGTCACGTCATTCACATTGTGATCTATAGTAACTCCTCCAGCTCGAATATTCGATCGTTTATATTTAATAATACAATTGAAATTTGGGATACCGACAGACTCGTTATCATGTAACCAAGTTTCATTCAAAGTTAAAACGTTAGAATTTTGTATTACTGTATTTTTTGGATTATCATTTAGCGAAGATGAATCGTGACCATTCACATGAACTGGATTTATAATAGAATCATTAACTATCGATTGACCTTTAAAAATGTCAATTAAAAATGTCGGCAGTGGTATTGATGCGAGATTTACTGCACGCACATTTGGATTAATTGAAATAATCCAGATTTATCAATCGATTGATTTTCTTAATCAACAGTTTTTATAGCCTTTTTGCGGGCTCTATATTTTCGATTTCACTCTGCACTTGTTTTTGGTGGTTTGTTATTTTCAGCTGCCTTCAAAGTCTTCATTCGTAACTGATACTTTCGACATCTTTGCGTATTAGACTTTGGCATCTTGAAGCTTTAATTACTATTGTATAATATATAACATACAATTAGATCAATGTTTTTAAAATAAAACAAATAAAAGAAATACTCACAAATAATATATTACTGCAATAAATAGCCTCTATTTAGAGATTATTTATTGATAATTTTCCAACACCATGTGAAATTCAATAAATCTTCAAAATGACACCTAAGAAGAAAGAATTCATAATAATTTTAATACGAAATTTTGTGATAAAAGTGTAGAATAATTGGATCATAATTATAATTAAAATTATTGTGAGAAATTGTTACAAATAAAACATATAACCTCAATATTGTATAGGTTACGATAAATTTTAAATATCATGTGTTTTCAATAATATTTATTTTATTTGATAAATAAATTGAATGTACATTCATAATGTTATAAAATACTATATATTAGGTTGGCAAATATCTCCCTTCCGCCTTCCGTCCTTTTGAATTTCGCGGCTATGTATAAAAAAAAAGCGGAAGGGAGATACTTGCCAACCTAATATTTATATACGTGCCAATAACCTCATTTCCTGTTGATTTGATGATATTTTAAATACCACGTGGATTTAATTTTCTCTTATTTGTATGATTATTTAACTTAATATTATAATAGGAGATTATAAAAATTAATATACTTACCAAAAATATCAATTTTATCACACTGAATAACACTCTTATTTAAGCACAATTAAAAAACGATTAATTGTAAATAATGATTATTAACAGAACTGTGAAATTGTTCAAATAGTAAATTTATATCAAATAGTTTCATTATAGCTTCAATCGAATAAACACTTGTAGAATAGTTCTCTTGTCAGACATATTAGTACACTAATAACAAAATCGATGTGATCAATATAACAGAATCGAGTTTAATGAGTGCAAAATCTACTTGGCAATATTGAAATATTAGAACCAATTGATCTTTCAAAAATAAATACACTAGTCTCCGCAGATAACAGACGATATACCGTTGATGAAAAAACATGACATCATATGAACCAGAGCTCCGTTTGAAAATACAATTTAAGATTATAATTATACTATGTACGTATAATTCTAATAGATATTAAATGAGGCTGCAATTTATGATTTCTCAATTTTACTAACGCGTGACATTTCTACACAAATAAACTCTCACCCAAACACCTCAATTTAGTAAAAAAATGTTCAATAATCATTTGTTACTTTTTTTCTTTGTTAATAATTATCAAATTATTGCATTATAAAATATAAACTAATGCTCGATTACAAGTGACTTACATATTTTTTTTGTTTTTGTTTTTTTTTATCTTTATCAACGCATCTCCAAATAGTGATTGACCCTTTCTTTTCCATTATGTGTATGCAGTCTTTGTATCTGGATAAGTTTATTGGCTTGAATCTAAAATGTTGTCACTTTTATATCAAAAGATGTTATTTATTGATTGAAAACATGATTCGTGTATTAGATTTGTATTCTTTTGGAAATAAAAAGTAAAATGCTATGATTTCTTATCGACTAAGAGCATTTAAAATACTAATGATTTGTAAAGTTTATAAAAGGTGCGTTGAAAATCGACATGTGATACTTTTTTGTGTTTCTTATTTCATGTTAGAATTGTGTATTTTAATTTTATATAAGTTTATTTACACATCAACATATATCTAACTATTCATACATAATATCCATGTGCATAAATAAACACACACAAATATATATATATATATATATATATATATATATATATATATATATATATATATATATATATAAAAACACACAAGGTAGAAAAGTCTGCGTACACTATCAATACGGACATATTTCTTAATAAAAGAAACTTATGAATTTAAATTTGAGAATAAACATATTTTTTACTAATTCTATAAACTAATAATTCTTTACGGATGACAATACAAGACATTTTAAATTGATAAAAAATAAAGTAACCTAGAAAAAACACAAAAATTTAATAAAATTCTGAAGTACAAGTCTGCGTACAGCAAATAAAAATCAAAAATAATTTAAAGTAAAATAAACTTTTCAAGTGAGTTAATAACTGGTTGGATAGCCTCTTTTTTTAAAAACCTTCTATAATCGTTTTAGCGTGAAATATACTAGTTTTGTGGTTTTTTTCGCACTTATATCAGTCCACTCTTCTTCGATAACCTCCTTCAATATTTCCTTTCAAGTTATATCATGTTGGCGAATTCACGTTTGAACAAATCCCACATATGCTCTATAGCAGGGATAGTCAACCTGGTCCCTACCGTCCACTAGTGGGCGATTCAAGCTTTCATGGTGGGTAGTAAGGGTTTTGTTCGATGCTGAAGATGCAGAAATGAAGCATCAAATTAAATTTTCTGTGTATTATAAACACACGCAAAGTATAAATAAAAAGATAAATTTAACTGCATATTTTTACTAAACCTCCACTCAAAAATTACGAGTACTTTGCATTTGCGCTAAATAAGGTTAGTGCTGAATCGGTGGGCGGTAAGAAAATTTTACTACCAGCAAAGATACAAAAGTGGGCGGTAGGTACAAAAAGGTTGATTACCCCTGCTCTATAGGGTTTAGGTCTGGAGATTAGGGAAGCGAATGCAACATGTGTTGCAAAATGTTTTGGAAGGTCATATAATATCCATAGCGTACAACATCTGCCGCGTGCTTCGGATCATTATCATGTATAAAATTACAGCCGGGACCTAAATTTTAAACGCTGCTATGAATAGGAAATTGGGGTCAAAGAAAAACAGACAATGCTCACATTTAGTGGATAAAAAAGAGTTCAATGTCTATTATTGACGTTTTTTGTTGTTTACATAAATTTAAAGTTGCATTTTTAAGTCTAATTTTTCTATTTAATCGAGTGTTATCCTCGAGTATTTTATTTTGTGTCAAATAATCGGTTTAGTAAGAGAAAAAATTAAAATTAAAAAAAGATTTTTTTAAAAATCATACTTGAAATAAACAATAATATCGAATATATAGGGTACTAAATATAATATGTGTTAAATATTGCTATTTATTTTTCACATAACAACTAAAAACAAATAGTAATCACTGAATAATCAATTATACAAATGCATTCTAAAAACCATGTTCAACTATAACGATATAAATAACAATGCGACGAGAATAATGAAAATACCAAATTAAATATAATAGAAAATATAGATATTTAGGGAAAAATAAGCCCCATATATTTAATGAATCTTTCAAGTTATAAAATATACCCCCATTTGTAAAATGAATTATGAGTAACATCGAATAAAAGACTTTCCGGCTATAATTACCAATTGTGAACATGGTTTAGATCAATAATTTTTCTTTGATTTTAACAACCGAAATCAATATCGATGGACTTCACACACGCTTCGAATTCCGTACGTAGCGAAATATATACGAAACTATGATCTTCATAACACAGTCAATAAAGAACGTGATTGTGGACACGAATTTTGAAAATTTTAAAATGACAACCTTACAAAATTGTCGAATGCACGTAAATAATATTTGTTAAGCTAGGGTACGTCTTTTTAAACGACAGATAGAAATTGTTTAAATTTGACAACGGAATTCATTAACATCACACACTATTACTAGCCATTCATTTATTTTCATATTATTATTTCTTTCGAATACTTAAAATTTTTAACAAAAATAATAATCTGTAGATCAAAAATCAATAAAAATTATTTAAACTTATTTTTTTTACAGTGCTCATTGTATTGTTCTATTCTCGAAAAAATAATCGTCAAAAAATAGTCAGAGATAACAATTCTATTTTAATAAATGAAACAATATATTGAATATAAAAAAACAATTGTTTGAATTTTTATTTTTTTAACAATAATTTAATTAGCGATTAATCCAAAACGATAGATAGAAAGTTATATTTTACTCGATTGCCAAGTTAAAAATATAAAAACCAAAGTTATTACTGCCTGCTATGACTAATACTATACGAAAGTAATTTAATTTCTGATAGACTTTTAAATTGTTCCCTGTAAAGAATTTTCGATTTGTTAATTTGTAATTGTGTTTTTATGGAATTAGCAATTTGTTATTTTAAGTTGGTTTATTTTACTTGATCTGTTTAATATATTTTGGTTCATTTCAATAAACTTATGATTAATACAATCATTAATTGATGTCTATATAGAATGGTATGTAATTATATTATTTTTTTTAAAACCAGTTTAATCGTCTACTGCGTGTACGAGCGAAACGAATAACAATAACGAAGTAAATTTACAATGACTAGTCAGGAAACATCAACGACAACAGTCGTCGGCTCAAATATCAATGAAGAAAATTTTACACCAGTTGGTGAAAAAGTGAAATCCCATGGAAATATTTATCACTGTCAACAGATGATGTTGTTTCTTTGTGAAAGTGTTGCCAGAAGCAACGTTTCGTTTAAAGTTACGTGCGAGGTAGAAGAAGCAGGGAAATTCGATGATATTGTTTTATTTTACGAATGCGATGGAAGACAGATATGTAGATTGATTCAAATAAAACATAAAATAAATACTTCAAAACCATTAACCTTAAACGTGCTAAAAACTCATAAAGATTTTAAGTTGCAAACTTATTTCGATTCATATGTCGAAATAAATGAAAAATTCGAACAGAAATTTGGATATAAAATCGACGAATTGATTTTATGTACGAATATCGATTTTGTCAGAGATCTAAGAAATCACATGGATATCGTACCGAATTCGATATTTAACAAAAATAATTTGTATCGTGTAAAATCGAATCCAAATTTTATGAATCAGTTGGCTGTTGGAAATAACAATGATGTTCGTATTTTTTTTGATAAATTGCGATTCGCCGTAAAACAATCAGATGGAGATGATTTAATAGACTATATTAAAGATGAAATAGACAGATATTTAGAAAAAGAATATCCAGAAGAATACTATGATCCCAATCGTACAGAAATTATCTATGTAGATTTGTTAACAAAAATATTTCATTTTAACACAAACCCAAAAGTTCAGATTGTCACTAATGAAACATATATCAAATGGATAAAGGAAGCGCTTAATTCAGGGGAGAATATGTTATCCGTGTACCACAGACACAACAAATGTGTTTCAGATACACGTCGATTGCAGTTCGAATGCGAATCTTTGAAAAAGCTCGAAACATTCATAATGCTGAACGAGACAAATTTGATGAATTTAATCGCGTGTGCCGATACGATTTTCTCCGTGCAGAAACTCATTCAAATTTTCAATCGACTGAACAAGCACTATCGTTTGATTAAAGACGAGCAAGTTGATACATCTAGGCGGAATATAAAACAAGATTACGTTTCTGCAGATCAATGTGAATATTTGGTTGTCGTTTGCGAATCGAAAAAGTTCTTGAAACGAGTTTTTGAAACTGTAAAAGAAATTTACAACAAGATTAGTTCGGATTCGAATTCAAATAAGCATATCATTCTCGTTTCGGATCTCAAAGTTAGTGAAACATTTCCATCGTATTATGATAAGTTTGCAAAAGTTGAAGATCGCATTAAGTGGGATGATTTCGATGAAGAAACTAAAGAGTATATACGAAATAAAGAAATTGTGTTTCAAGGACGACAAATACGGTTTTCAGACATCGATATTTCATACGCCTGCGATTCGATTAAAGACCGAGTTTTGTCCGACATAATTCTGTCAGATAATTACGAGATAGGAAAACCATTTCACGACTCTAAAACCGACGACATGACGTATTTCATCCAAAGAAACATTAGATTATGCGACCAAATAAGTAATCCATTTAATATCTCTGAATCTGATCAAATATTTGCTATTAGCAACATAAACGAGGGACATTTTGAAAAGTTTATGTTATCCGTATCATCAGAAAACCGAAAAAGATATTTTCGATTAGATAATATGACAGCACGAGAACATTTTCAAATAATTTCCAATAATAATTCGGATAAAAACGTAACATGGATTCATTTCGAAAATGAAAAGTTTTATTGGAAGGCAAGTAGTCGTTCGATTTCTATCGTAAAGAAGCACATAGACACAGATTCTTCTTGTGAAATCAAACTCAATACTTTTTCTGACATTGACAATAAATTTGTATTAATAATCGGTGAACCAGGAATGGGAAAAAGTACTCTCCTCTCGTCGTTAGCTACGAAATCGATTAAACAGTCACCTCACGTGTGGGTTATTAAAATAGATTTGAATAACTACACGAGATATTTTTCAGATCTATTAGAAAGTCATGAAACATTTCCCGACGAAAAGAGTGCTATTGAATTTATTACAAATTCTCAGGAACTTTGTGATTTTGGAAAAGTGTTATTAAGGAGTTATTTTCAGATTGAAAATAAATTAATCGTTTTATTGGATGGTTTCGATGAAATAGCACCTAACTATAAACATATTGTCGTTGAACTCGTAAAAATACTCAAAAATGTTGAAAAAATCAAAATATGGATTACGAGTAGACCACAGGAACAGGTGTTTTTAGAAGAGCAACTTACTGTACTTTCGTATTCCTTGTCTGAATTTACTAACGCAGATCAACAACAATTTTTTGTAAGATTTTTGAAAACTCGCGTCGGAGAACTAAATTTACGAGAGGATCGTTTAAATATGTTCGTCGACCGTTTATTAGAAGCCATTTCCAAATTACCACTCGTGGGCAATAAACCACTGACTAGTATTCCACTACAGTGTAAAATGCTTGCTGAAGTCTATAATGATGATTTTATTGAGTTTTATAAAACTGACGCTGCTGATACTAGAATTCCAGACGTCATAGATATTTTTGATCTATATAGTACATTTATAAGGAAAAAGTGTATTATAAATATTAAGGAGAAAAAGAAAATCGATACGACTATATCAGGAAATACGACACTTGTCGATGATGAAATAGAAAGATTATTATCGAATTACAAATTGATGTGTTTAGGTATTATATTTGGAAAAGAAGATGAAGAAAAGTTATTGACTGAAGAATCGCGGGAAAAAATCAAAAAATCTACATCCAATATCGAAAATGGAATCGATAAGTGTGGTATTGTTTGTTCGATAGACAACGAAAATCCAGTATTCTTGCACAGAACGTTTGCTGAATATTTTGCAGCTATGTATTTGAAAGACTTTATTCGTAATGCAAAAAACACGGAAAAGAACGAACGAATTGCATTTGTTAAAAGCAAAATATTCGAGTCAGAGTACACGGTAGTCCGTCATTTCTTTGATCGACTAACAGGAACGCACAACATTTTTAAATACGCGCTTAACGGTAGAGTGAAACAAGTACAAAAAGAATTGGAAAATGACAGAAGTGTAATTGACCAAACAGACGAATTCGGACGAAATGTTTTACATTTGATTGCCGGTTACGATTATACAGAAGATATTTGTAACTATTTAGTCAAATTCGGTGCAGACACGACTAATGTAGACAAGTTGTTTGAATTTAAACCGGTCGAGTATGCATATACGTTGAAAGTTTGGAAAAACGTTAATGCACTCATCGTAGGAAACGAAAACGATACATCGATATTAGAATTAATCGAAGACGAAGAAGAATTGATGTGCATTGCTGGAGCTGAAGGTTGGACACGATTAGTAAAGTATTTGATTGAAACTGGTAAAATACACATGGATACAACAAATCGGAAAGGATATTCTACTTTACATTTGGCCGCATCACAAGGCCAGATAGAAACTTGTCAATATTTAATTAAAATGGGAGCAAATATTGATTATATAAGAAGAAAGGACTATACTTTTAATATAGAATACGTCAGTTTTATGAATGAAACCCCTTTACATGTTGCAACTAGAAAAGGTTTCATCGAAATAGTAAAAATGATTGTAGAACATGATATAAATTTAATCAAAGCCATTATCTTCAAAGAAACACTCTTGCACAAAGCCATGGAATCCGGAAACATAGAAACGCTAAAACTGTTCATCAAAAATGGAGCCAACGTTAAAAGTATCAATAATAAGAAAGAAACACCTCTACATATAGCCAAGAAAGACACTGGAATTAATATTATTGCTCTATTGTTAGAACATGGAGCAAATATTGACGAAAAAGATAAGTATGGATTTAGTCCAATAATGAAATATGTCAAAGTTGGAAATTATTCAGTTGTTAAATATTTATTGAAAAAAGGTGCTGATATTTATCAATGTAATAGATACGACGAGACAGTACTACATCTTGCAGCATCTTACGGAAATTTAGAAATATTGAAAATGTTCATGGCAAAGGATTCACATATTATAAAAAAAATTGGATTTAGAGAAACACTTCTCCATAATGCTATTCGATCCAATAATACAGCGATTATCGAATTACTTATTAAACATGGAGCAAACGTAAACGGTAGAAACGAGGAAGATGAAACGCCCTTATATATAGCCTTATATGACACTAGCACTGACATTGTTGATATGTTATTGACTCATGGTGCGAATATCGAAGCAACGGATTGTGATGGAAATACTCCGTTGATCAAATATACTGAAAATTATAATATACCCATCGTTCAGCTTCTAGTAGAAAAAGGAGCTAACATACATCATCGTTCCAAATATGGGACAACTGTACTTCATCATTTTGCGTTTGGTGGTAGTTTAAAAATGGTCAAAATGTTGATAGAACACGATCCAGAAATCATGAGCAATGTCGACTTCTCTGAAACGGTCTTGCACGCAGCTATGGAGTCCAATAACATAGAAATCGTCGGATTACTCATTGAGCACGGAGCAAATGTAAACGGTAGGAACGAGAGAGATGAAACGCCCTTACATATGGCCTTAGATGACCCTAGCACTAAAATCATTGATATGTTACTGACTCATGGTGCGAATATTGAAGCAACGGATTGTGATGGAAATACTCCGTTGATCAAATATGCCGAAAATGATAATTTACCCGTCGTTCAGCTTCTAGTAGAAAAAGAAGCTAACATTTTTCATCGCTCTAAGAATGGGACAAATGTACTTCACAATTTTGTGTCTAATGGCCGTTTAAAAATGGTCAAAATGTTGATAGAACACGATCCATAAATCATGAGCAATGTCGATTTCTCCGAAACGTTCTTGCACGCAGCTATGAAATCCAATAAAAAAGCAATTATCAAATTCTTCATTGACCACGGAGCAAACGTAAACGGTAGGAACGAGGAAGGTGAAACGCCCTTACATATAGCCTTACATGACACTAGCACTGACATTGTTGATATGTTATTGACTCACGGTGCGAATTTCGACGCAACGGATCGTGATGGTAATACTCCGTTGATCAGATATGCTGAAAATGATAATATACCCGTCGTTCAGCTTCTATTAGAAAAAGGAGCTAACATACATCATCGTTTCAAGAATAGAAAAATTTTACTTCACCATTTTGCGTCTAAAGGCCGTTTAAAAATGGTCAAAATGTTGATAGAACGCGATCCCAACATCATGGAAAATTTTGATTTCTCCGAAACGATTTTGCACGCAGCTATGAAATCCAATAAAAAAGCAATTATCAAATTTTTCATTGACCACGGAGCAAACGTAAACGGCAGGAACGAGGAAGGTGAAACGCCCTTACATATAGCCTTAGATGACACTAGCACTAAAATTGTTGATTTGTTATTGACTCATGGTGCGAATATCGAAGCAACAGATAGTGACGGAAAAACTTCGTTGATCAGACATGCCGAAAATGGTAATTTACCTGTCGTTCAACTTCTTATAGAAAAAGGAGCTGATATACATCATCGTTCCAAGAATTGGAAAACTGTACTCCACAATTTTGTGTCTAATGGCCGTTTAAAAATGGTCAAAATATTGATAGAACGCGATCCAAAAATCATGGACAATGTCGATTTCTCCGAAACGATTTTGCACGCAGCTATGGAATCCAATGAAATAGAAATTATTAAATTATTCATTGACCACGGAGCAAACGTAAACGGTAGGAACGAAGAAGGTGAAACGCCCTTACATATAGCTTTAGATGACACTAGCACTAAAATTGTTGATTTGATATTGACTCATGGTGCGAATATCGAAGCAACTGATTTTAATGGAAATACTCCATTGATCAAATATGTCGAAAATAATAATATACCCGTCGTTCAACTTCTTATAGAAAAAGGATCTAACATATATCATCGTTCCAAGAATGGGGCAACTGTACTTCACTATTTTACGTCTATTGGCTATTTAGAAATAATCAAAATGTTCATAGAACGCGATCCAGAAATCATGAGCAATGTCGACTTCTCTGAAACGCTATTGCACGCAGCTATGGAATCCAATGAAATAGCAATTATCAAATTCTTCATTGACCTCGGAGCAAACGTAAATGGTAGGAATGAGGAAGGTGAAACGCCCTTACATATAGCCTTTGATGACACTTGCACTGACATTGTTGATATGTTATTGACTCATGGTGCGAATATTGACGCAACGGATCGTGATGGTAACACTCCGTTTATTAATTACTTCGAGAAACGTAATTTATCTGTTGTTCAGTTTTTAGTAGAAAAGGGAGCTAACATACATTATTTTTTCGAGGATGGAACTCTACTTCATTTTGGTTTATCTGCTAATTATTTAGAAATAGTCAAACTGTTGAATAAACGCTATCAATTTATCATGAATAATGCTGATTTCTTTGAAACAGTTTTGCACGAAAGTATATAATACAATGAATTTAAAATCTTAAACTCGCCGATTAGAAACAGAGCAATATACGTGAGAAAAATGAAGACATGTGATTTAAAACATGATTCGTGTATTAGATGTGTATTCTTTTGGAAATAAAAAATAAAATACCATGATTTGTTAAGTTTATAATAGATGCGTTGAAAATCGACATGTTACATTTTTGTCTTTCTTATTTCATGGTTAGAATTGTGTATTTTAATTTTATGCATGTTTATATACACATTAACATATGTGCAGCTATTCATACATAATTATATATATATATATATATATATATATATATATACATATTCATACACACACACACATACATATATATATATATATATATATATATATATAAGACAATTAATTAATTATGGGAGGATTAGCAATAAACTGAAATTTTGTTGCTGTAAATAACGAATTTTATTTACTATATACACTTTATATACATTTTAATTGCATTTCACTCTTACCTGTAAATAACGAAACGACAATTAAAGTCTATTACTATCTTTCCTTCAATCAATTTATTTTATAATTTTAACTAAGTCTATCTTTTTATTAGTTCTAATATTCTTCTAATGCTCTGTATTCTATCTATTACTCACTTGTTTTTCTCATACATTAAAATCTTCAAAATTTGCAAATCATTATTGATTGTCCCATCTAGCGGGGACTACCAGAAGGGCGCGCGCAATATCTATAAAGCGCGGCAAATTCGATTAAAGAAATTATTTTCTTTACATATACATATATATATATATATATATATATATATATATATATACATATTCATACACATATACATACAGTTAGTCACAAAATTGAGCGTACACTTATAAATTATAATCGTCCATTTATATATTAACAGAATTAAATATATTTTTTAAACAAAAAGTGCATATTTGTAATAAATGCTTATTGTCACTTGTAATTTCATTAAGAAGACATACAGTGGGTCAAAGTGTAACTCATACAGAGTTATGTTTCCAATAATTTTACACATATATTTTAATATAATAACAATTTTCTTTATTTTTTTTTTGCTTAATTTCTTTATTGAGGTTACTTTTATTATATTTGAAAATTTCAATTTTAAATTAATACTTTTACTCCAGAAAAAGTAACAATTTCTGAAAAATTAACAAAAAATACATCAAAATGAAACTCATACAACGAACAAATTATTTATTAAATTAAAATTTACAATGGATTGAATTATTTTAGTACTTAGTAGAGTAGCCTTTATTAATTTTTATAGTTTTTAAATGATTCGAGATGGATTTAACTAATTTTTCATAATAAGCTAGATCAATTTGTCCTCATTCTTCTAATAACGCTTTTTTAAATCATTATTATTAATAATAGTGTGTGTTCTAATGGAAACTTTTAAGTGATTCCATAGATTTTCAATCACATTTATATCAGGTGATTATGATGGTGCTTCCAGTACTTTGGGGCAATTATATAACAACCAACTACGTGTTTTATAAGATTTGTGCTTGGGGTCGTTGTCCTGATAAAAATTAAATGTTTGTAAAATCCCAAGTTTTTGAGCACTGGCTTTCAAATTTTTTCTTAATAGAACAATATAAACATTTTACTTCATAATGCCATCTATAAAATTAAATTTCCAACCCCTCTCGTACACATACACCCCCATATCATAACATGACCGCTCTTATGTTTGACTGTAGAATGTAAGTGTTTTAAAAACATTTCTGTATTTGGTTTCTGACATACATTAATTCTCCCATTGGATGCAAATAAATTATATTTGCTTTCTTCCGTAAATAAAACATCTTTCCAATAATCAAAACTCTTATTAACATGTTCCCAAACGAAGCTTAACTTTTTGTTGCGATTAACTAGATTTATGAAATTTTTCTTCCTGGCAATAGAAGCATGAAACCCATTTTTAATTCAGTATATTGCGAATTGTTTGGGGGATTACTTTTTTTATTTAGGTACTTTTCTACTTCTAAAGTCAATTTGGGTACACTAATTTTCGGATCTTCTTTATTTTTTCGTAGAATCCAACGCTCGTCATGGCCATTAAAAATCTTGCGGGGATTCTTTTTGACTTTATCGTCAACACTTCGGCCGTTTTTAAATCTTTTTATTACAGATTTCATTGTAACGTGGCTTCTATTAACTATTTTTTCAATTTCCCGTAGAATTTTTCCATTTTTGTAATGAAAAATCATTAACTTTTACTCGTCCGTCGATGATTGCCCTCTTTGTCTATTCAAAGTGAAAATCCAACTTATATTTTTTACAAAATGATTATAGACGACTTAACAATAGTTTTTTTTTATAACCAAAGTGACCAAACACATCTTTGAAGAGTATACTTTCTTAACAGCAGTTTTCAAGCGAGAATAATTCGTTGTATGAGTTTCATTTTGATGTATTTTTTGTTCATTTTTCACAAATTGTTACTTTTTCTGGAGTAAAAGTATTAATTTACGATTGAAATTTTCAAATATAATAAAAGTAACCTTAATAAAGAAATTAAGCAAAAAAAAAATAAAGAAAATTTTTATTATATTAGAATTTATGTGTAAATTTATTGGAAACATAACTCTGTATAAGTTTCACTTTGACCCACTGTAAAAGTATCATCTATATTCAGTATTCACTTTATATTCAGTAAAGTTATAAAAATGTTCAAAATTTATTCACACAAAATTGAGTGTACAGTAGTGATAATTATGAACATTTCTTTACGATACATAAAGTTGATATTGTTTAGCATAGCATCTATGACTCCTTGCAGACCCCTCAGCATTGGTTTAACTAATTTTTTTGTTACAAAACTATGTATATTTTGCCATATTTCTGTCAATTGGTGTATTCAATCGTTGTTGTTAGATGGGTTGTAAATTCTCATACTAGGTAGAAAAGTCTGCGTACACTTATCAATACGGATATATTTCTCAATAGAGGAAATTTATGAATTTAAATTCGAGAACAATTATATTTTTTATTTATTCTATTAACTAATAATTCTTTGCATATGACAATACAAAATATTTTAAATTTACAAAAAATAAAGTAAACTAGACAAAACACAAAAAATTAATAAAATTCTGTAGTAAAAGTTTGCGTACAGCAAATAAAAATCAAAAATAATATAAAGTAAAATAAACTTTTTAAGAGAGTTATTCACTTGGTTGGATAGCCTCTTTTTTTAAAAACCTATAATCGTTTTAGTATGGAATATACTAGTTTTGTGGTTTCTTTCGCACTTATATTAGTCTACTTTTCTATAACCTTCTTCAATATTTCCTTTGAAGTTATCGATAAATAAATCGTTGAAAAATAGTCTGACATAACAATTCCATTTTAATTAATGGTACAATATATTTAAATATGAAAAAAATTGAATTTTTATTTTTTAAATAATCTAACTATCGATCAGTCTAAAACGATAGATAGAAAATTATATTTTACTTGATTGCCAAGTTAAAAATATAAAAACTAACGTTATTACTGCCTGCTATGACTAATACTGTATGAAAGTAATTTCATATCTAACAAACGTTTAAAATGTTACCCGTAAAAAAAATTCGATTTGTTCATTTGTAATTGTGTTTTGTATGCATAATGACGATCAGCAATTTGTTATTTTAAGTTGATGTATTTTACTTGATTTGTTAATTATATTTTGGTTCATTTCAATATACTTACGATTAATGCAATCATCAATTGATGTTTATATCGAATGGCATGTAATTATATTAATTATTTTTTTTAAACCAGTTTAAACCTCAATTTTCTGAACGAGCGAAGCGAATAACAATAATGAAGTAAATTTATAATGACTAGTCAGGAAATATCATCGACAGCAGTCGTCGGCTCAAATATCAATGAAGAAAATTTTACACCAGCCGGTGAAAAAGTGAAATCCCATGGAAATATTTATCACTGTCAACAGATGATGTTGTTTCTCTGCGAAAGCGTTGCCAGCGGCAACGTTTCATTTGAAGTTACGTGTGAAGTAGAAGAAGCAGGGAAATTCGATGATATTGTTTTATTTTCTGAATGCGATGGAAGACAGTTATGTAGATTGATTCAAATAAAACATAAACTAAAGGCATCAAAACCACTAACTTTCAATGTGCTCAAAACTAATGAAGAATTTAAGCTGCAAACTTATTTCGATTCATATGTAAAAATAAATAAAAAATTCGAACAGAAATTTGGATACAAAATCGACGAATTGATTTTATGCACGAATATAGATTTTGACAACGATCTTAGAAATCACATGGATATCGTACCGAATTCGATATTTAACAAAAATAATTTGTATCGCGTAAAATCGGGTACAACTTTTATGAATCAGTTGGTTATTGGAAATAACAATGATATTCGTATTTTTTTTGATAAATTACGATTAGCCGTAAAACAATCAGATGGAAATGATTTAATATACTATGTTAAAAATGAAATAGAAAAATATTTAGAAAAAGAATATCCAGAAGAATACTATGATCCCAATCACATAGAAACTCTTTATGTGGCTTTGTTAACAAAAATATTTTATTTTAACACGAATCCAAAAGTTCAGATTGTCACTAATAAAATATGTTTAAAATGGCTAAAAGAAGCTTTTAATTCAGGGGAGAATATGTTATTAGTGTACCACAGACACAACAAATGTGTTTCAGACACACGTCGGTTACAGTTCGAATGCGAATCTTTGAAAACGCTCGAAACATTCGTAATGTTGAACGAGACAAATTTGATGAATGTAATCGCGTGTGCCGATACGATTTTCACCGTGCAGAAACTCATTCAAATTTTCAATCGACTGAACAAGCACTTTCGTCTGATTAAAGACGAGCAAGTGGCTACATCTTGCCAAAATATAAAACAGGATTACCTTTCTGCAGATCAATGTGAATATTTGGTTGTCGTTTGCGAATCGAAAAAGTTCTTGAAACGATTTTTTAAAACTTTAAAAGAAATTTATAACAAGATTAGTTCGGATTCGAATTCAAATAAGCATATCATTCTCGTTTCGGATCTCAAAATTAGTGAAACTTTTTCATCGTATTATGATAAGTTTGCAAAAGTTGAAGATCGCGTTGAGTGGGATGATTTCGATGAAGAAACTAAAGAGTATATACGAAATAAAGAAATTGTGTTTCAAGGACGACAAATACGGTTTTCAGACATCGATATTTCATACGCCTGCGATTCGATTAAAGACCGAGTTTTGTCCGACATAATTCTGTCAGATAATTACGAGATAGGAAAACCATTTCACGACTCTAAAACCGACGACATGACGTATTTCATCCAAAGAAACATTAGATTATGTGACCAAATAAGTAATCCATTTAATATCTCTGAATCTGATCAAATATTTGCTATTAGCAACATAAACGAAGGACTTTTTGAAAAGTTTATGTTGTCCGTATCATCAGAAAACCGAAAAAGATATTTCCGATTAAACAATACAACAGCAAGAGAATAGTTCCAAATAATATCCAACAAGAATTCAGATAAAAATGTAACATGGATTCATTTCAAAAATAAAAAGTTCTATTTGAAGGCAAGTAGTCGTTCGATATCTTCTATCAAAAAGTACATCGAAACAGATTCTTCTTGTGAAATCAAACTCAATGCTATTTCTGACATTAACAATACATTGGTATTATTAATCGGCGAACCAGGAATGGGAAAAAGTACCCTCCTCTCGTCGTTAGCTACGAAATCGATTAAACAGTCACCTCACGTGTGGGTTATTAAAATAGATTTGAGTAACTACACGAGATATTTTTCAGATCTATTGGAAAGTCATAAAACATTTTCCGACGAAAAGAGTGCTATTGAATTTATTACGAATTCTCAGGAACTTTGTGATTTTGGAAAAGTGTTATTAAGGAGTTATTTTCAGATTGAAAATAAATTAATCGTTTTATTGGATGGTTTCGATGAAATAGCACCTAACTATAAACATATTGTCGTTGAACTCGTAAAAATACTCAAAAATGTTGAAAAAATCAAAATATGGATTACGAGTAGACCACAGGAACAGGTGTTTTTAGAAGAGCAACTTACTGTACTTTCGTATTCCTTGTCTGAATTTACTAACGCAGATCAACAACAATTTTTTGTAAGATTTTTGAAAACTCGCGTCGGAGAACTAAATTTATGAGAGGATCGCCTAAAAATGTTCGTCGACTGTTTATTAAAAGCGATTTTCAAATCACCACTCACGGGCAATAAACCACTGACTAGTATTCCACTGCAGTGTAAAATGCTTGCTGAAGTCTATAATGATGATTTTATTGAGTTTTACAAAACTGACGCTGCTGATACTAGAATTCCAGATGCCATGGATATTTTTGATCTATATAGTACATTTATAAGGAAAAAGTGTATTATAAATATCAAGGAGAAAAAGAAAATCGATACGACTATACCGGGAAATACGACACTTGTCGATGATGAAATAGAAAAATTATTATCGAATTACAAATTGTTGTGTTTAGGTATTATATTTGGAAAAGAAGAAGAAAAAAAGTTATTGACTGAAGAATCGCGGGAAAAAATCAAAAAATCTATATCCAATATCGAAAATGGAATCGATAAGTGTGGTATTGTTTGTTCGATAGACAACGAAAATCCAGTATTCGTGCACAGAACGTTTGCTGAATATTTTGCAGCTATGTATTTGAAAGACTTTATTCGTAATGCAAAAAACACGGAAAAGAACGAACGAATTGCATTTGTTAAAAGCAAAATATTCGAGTCAGAGTACACGGTAATCCGTCATTTCTTTGATCGACTAACAGGAACGCACAACATTTTTAAATACGCGCTTAACGGTAGAATGAAACAAGTACAAAAAGAATTGGAAAATGACAGAAGTGTAATTGACCAAACAGACGAATTCGGACGAAATGTCTTACATTTGATCGCCGGTTATGAATACACAGGGGACATTTGTAACTATTTAGTTAAATTCGGTGTAGACACGACTCATGTAGACAAGTTGTTTGAATTTAAACCGGTCGAGTATGCATGTACGTTGAAAGTTTGGAAAAACGTTAATGCACTCATCGTAGGAAACGAAAATGATACATCGATATTAGAATTAATCGAAGACAAAAAAGGATTTATGTGCAGAGCAGGAGCAAAAGGTTGGACGTGGTTAGTAAAGTATTTGATTGAAACTGGTAAAATACACGTGGACACAACAAATCGAAAAGGATATTCTACTTTACATTTGGCCGCATCACAAGGCCAGATAGAAACTTGTCAATATTTAATTAAAATGGGAGCAAATATTAAATATTATATAAAAAGGAGGGACTACACATTTAATATAGAATACGACAGTTATATGAATGAAACACCTTTACATGTTGCTATTAGAAGAGGTTTCATCGACATAGTAAAAATGATTATAGAACACGATAGAAATATAATCAAAAACATTAGCTCCAAAGAAACACTCTTGCATAGGGCCATGGAATTCGGAAACATAGAAATGTTAAAACTGCTCACCGAAAATGGAGCCAACGTTGAAAGCATTGACGATGAGAAAAAAACAGCTCTGCATATAGCCAGTAAGTACAATGGCATTAATATTATTGATCTTTTATTAGAACATGGAGCAAGTATTGAGGAAAAAGATAAGTATGGATATAATCCATTAATGAAATATGTCCAAGTTGGAAATTATTCTGTTGTTGAATATTTACTGAAAAAAGGTGCTGATATTTATCAATGTAATATATACGGTGAAACCGTTTTACATCTTGCAGCATCTTCTGGAAATTTAGAAATATTGAAAATGTTCATAGAAAAGGATTCACATATTATAAAAAAAATTGATTCTAGAGAAACACTTTTACACAAAGCTATAAAATCCAATAACATATCAATTATTGAATTACTAATTAAACACGGAGCAAACGTAAACGGAAGGAACGAGAGAGGTGAAACGCCTTTACATATATAGCCTTAGATGACACTAGCACTGAAATTATTGATATCTTATTAACTCATGGTGCGAATATCGAAGCAACGGATTATGATGGTAATACCCCGTTGATGAAATATGCCGAAAATGATAATTTACCTGTTATACAACTTTTAGTAGAAAAAGAAGCTAACATATATTATTGTTTCGAGGATGGGACAACTGTATTTCACCATTTTGCGTCTAATGGCCATTTAAAAATGGTCAGAATGTTGATAGAACACGATCCAAAAATCATGAGCAAGATTGACTTCTCTGAAACGGTCTTGCACGCAGCTATGAAATCCAATAAAAAAACAATTATCAGATTACTCATTGAGCACGGCGCAAAAGTAAACGATAGGAACGAGAAAGGTGAAACGCCCTTACATATAGCTTTAAATGACACTAGCATTAAAATCGTTGATATGTTATTGACTCATGGTGCGAATATTGAAGCAACGGATTGTGATGGAAATACTCCATTGATCAAATATGCCGAAAATAACAATTTACCTGTCGTTCAGCTTCTAATAGAGAAAGAAACTAATATACATCATTGTTTCGAGAATGGGACAACTGTACTTCACTATTTTGCGTCTATTGGCTGTTTCAAAATGGTCAAAATGTTGATAGAACGCAAACCAAAAATCATGAGCAATGTCGACTTCTTTGAAACGGTCTTGCACGCAGCTATGGAATCCAATAGAATAGCAATTATTGGGTTACTCATTGAGCACGGGGCAAATGTAAACGGTAGGAACGAGAGAGGTGAAACACCCTTACATATAGCCTTCCATTACACTTACACTAAAATCGTTGACATGTTATTTACTCATGGTGCGAATATCGAAGCAACGGATTGTGATGGAAATACTCCGTTGATCAAATTTGCCAAAAATGATAATTTATCTGTCGTTCAGCTTCTAGTAGAGAAAGGAGCTAACATATATCATCGCTCTAAGAATGGGACAAATGTACTTCATCTTACTGCGTCTATAGGTCATTTAAAAATTGTCAAAATGTTGATAGAACGCGAACCAAAAATTATGAGCAATGTCGACTTCTCTGAAATGGTTTTGCACGCAGCTATGGAATCCAATAAAATAGAAATTATCGGATTGCTCATTGAGCACGGAGCAAATGTAAACGGAAGGAACGAGAGAGGTGAAACGCCCTTACATATGGCCTTAGATGACACTAATATTAAAATTGTTGATATGTTATTGTATCATGGTGCGAATATCGAAGCAATGGATTGTAATGGAAATACTCCGTTGATCAAATAT